>JAUPFT010000018.1:35558973-36158973 GCA_036936625.1 Parnassius smintheus behrii
TATCAGTGTACCCGAGAGTATAATTCAACTTGCAAAACTATTTTCCTTCTGTGAAGGAACTCACCTCTAAGTGCATATTTAACTACTTTGACTAAAACTATTTTTATAACATACATTATATATACAGCCGGTACATCAATTTCTTATTTTATTTACAGATAATTATTTAAGTTCTTTATTATATTTAACTTTATGCACATACTTTAATAAGTTTCTCGTAAACTTTAAAACTGCTATTTAAAAATATAAGCCTTTACTTTGATAAAGTTTCTACAGTCGAGAACTAAAAATGAAATTAGTAAGAAGCTTAATAAATTTTGTTCTTTATAATTTTGTTATGCATCAAATTTTAAAACACTGTCCTAAATTTCTTTATCACCTTGGTACAATTTTTTGGTTCTAGTTTGTTATAATCAAAATGAAGGAAACGTAATAATGTTAAAAATCGTGAAAAAATGACAACAGTGCTTGAAGTTGTTGACAAATATGTTTACCAAGTGTACTTAGACATCGTAATGAGAATATCCTCAGTAAAGTCAGTCTAATCGATATAGCCCCAACGCATCTGTAACCTAAAGTAGCGGTATCTGGTCATATATCTCGAAGAACCGACCACCGATGGGGCATAAAGGTTCTCGATTAGCAGGCTCATCCCGGTGAGTATAACGTAGTCCCCTACGAGATGGAGTGACGACCTGGTAAGAGATTCAGGCTGTAATGGTGACGAATGGTGTGGGCCTATGTTTAGCAGTGGACTTGTGATAGGCTATAATGATGATGATTATGACGATAAAATAACGTGCGGAAAGCCCAAAAAAGTCCGATTATTTATATTACCAAAAATGGTGGTGCAAAAGCGTAATTATGGTAATGCAGGAGTGAATAATCAATGACTTACCCGATTAGCTCAGCTCTCTTCTGTGCTCAGCTCAGCTGCTGGTTTTCAACCTCGCTTGCGCACCACTCACTCGACAATTTTTTTAAATATAATGCTTAATAACAGACAGCTGGCATTTAATATTATTTGTAAGAGATCCAAAGACAAATTACGACTATATACGTAATATGTTTAAATATTTGTTTACACGATACCACCTACCAGTGAAAGGCGAAGCAGAAGAACAAAGCGGTTAACTCGAATCGTTTTGAATATAATGATTCATTCTGTCGTTGGCTTTCGATTTCGGTTCTTTTCGACTGGTATATGTGAGAAAATTCTTTAATTTAGTTTATAGGAATACCTAGTGGCTTTCAGTAGTTATGACAAGGATATTTAGCTTTATTTAAAACATCTCATGTTAAACTATATTAAAATGAATATTTTCAGCAGTATAGTTATGACTTTCTGCTTGATTTTCACCATGTCCTTTTGTTCTGTATCGCATATGTAATTTATTTATTATGTGGAGACTCTGGTTCACACCGAGCTTGGATACATAAGTAATTCATAACAATGTGATGCACGTTCTCCATAACAAAATTGCTAACAGTCGTGATAATTGTGATTTTTGTATAATATTTCTGCAATCGACAAGTTAATTTTCATAACTCCTAGAGTGTATTTTTCAATCATCAAAAGTTATTTATAGAACAAAATACAATATAAATAAAATAAAAATTACTGTTTTATGAATGATATAGTTTAAATTATTACGCTTATATACAGGAGAGTTTAGAAGAAGAAGGTTTTATATTCAATGTATAATACTATGTTCTTTTTATGTTTACTAATTTCATGGAAATACTGACTATATTCATACTGATTTAAAAAAGTTAAATAGGTTATACTTCAGACGAGGTACGATAAAAATAGTCCATTTCGGTGGGTGACATAATAAGTTATAGATACATAGGTAGAAAAATAACTATTAAGATTCTAGTTGTTATCTTTATGAAATTGTTTTGTACTTTTTATTAAAAGTTAAATTATTTCGTAAATAACTTCTATCTTACGTTTGAAAAAATCAGCTCTAAATAGTTCATACTGATGAAAATCTATAGTTCAAGTTCAAAATAGATTTTTAGTGCATCATTTTGAAGATGAAAACGACCAACTTACTAAATTTGATTTTTGCAGTCAACCTTTAGGTAAACACGACATAACGACCAACTTACTAAATTTGATTTTTGCAGTCAACCTTTAGGTAAACACGACATTTATTTTTGAAATTAATATTATACATTATACTAGCTTGCCAGGCAGACGTTGTTCTTTCCTTTTCGACTACCTTTGTCATGTCCTATTAAAAATCCTTAAATTCGAAAACAAATTGTGGGTCACTCATGGGCAAAAATCTCTCAAGTTGGTCCAAACTGCACACGGTGTGCAAATTTAATTAAAATTGGTCAAGTAGTTTAGGAGTCCATCGCGGACAAACAACGTGACACGTATTTTATATATATATAAAGATTAACTAATTATTACATATTTTTTTAGATTACTAGATATTAATTTTAAAAATCGCCAGTCACACACTAAATGCGCTTTTACTTTAACATTTTTCTGTAACTTGATATCTTTTTATTTTTCGAAAACACATATCATTGGAAAATATGTGCGGTTAAAAGTTATGCGAACTCTCTGAAGGGTTGTAAAAATGCCATCAGAGACTTTCCTTGATGTTTTATTTTTGATGCTCTTCACTTTTCAATAAAACGTACGACTATGATCCGTGGATGTTTATGCAAACTTCTTGGCATAAAAAGTAATACACGAAATACATAATTTTTTAGATAAAAGCCGTGAAGTAGCATCTTTAGATTATCCATTACCCCATGTTATCCCGTGGAATTGAAATCTGTTCCATTTCCCTCAGTAGCCTCGTTGTTCTGTTGGGCAGCAGCATCTTTATGATAAGAGCAATTTATAACTTACTGACTATAATAACAACAATGACAATTTATAACTACTGTAGAGATTTAGAGGTCAAATAAACATGAAAATAAAATAAAATTTTGTTATATTTTATGAATACGGATCCCGGCCTTTGATCTGGTGAAAGTAACATATGGAGAGATGGAGGTATTATTTTTTTACAACGAAATCGAAATACTACTCATACCGCATTATTTCTTTGCAAACAATATTATTTGTTTTTCCTTCGGGTGCTAGAATCACCAGGCTATTTTTTACCTTTACTCTAGAGTATGACACATACAACTGACATTTTCACAATGGATCAGGCTCGCCTTCTAGTTGTTTCGACTAAGGAATCTAGTCACTGCTTACATGCTGTACCATAAAGCAATCTCGACACATTGCTTGATGAGGAAAGCTTGTGCATCGCCGTATGAATTCGTCCAGGAGCGGCAATTTGTCAACCTTACCAGTGCCCCTGACTTAGCACAGTTGACGATTTTGGGCTCAACGAACTTTCATGTATAAAAGTGCAAGTAGGTTTTTCCGTCACGTTTCTTTGAAAGTCATCTGAAGGGCTGTCTCTCTAAATGTTTCCTCGGTTTTAGAGTATTGCGGAATATTTAGAGATGATGGCAAGAGACCCGACGGTGTGACGTTGGTCTCTTGGGAGAGTAGTAAAGCCCTGGTGTGGGATGCTACTTGCGTAGACGCTTTGGTGGCCTATCATCTCATTTATAATTCTGGAATTACCACTATGGGACTTATAGAGGCACCCATAGACGAGCGGATAGTCATCGCTGTCTATGCGTAGCTAAAGAATTTACAGGTTCAAACCTTCGAAAATACTGAGGCTTCGAGAACAGATGTCCTTTCTGACGTATACGCAAACCCCATCCCGAGGCACAAAGGATTGTACCAGTTTGTACCCCGGGTGGGATAGATACGAAGTATCAGCCAAAGAGAACATCTGCGTCTCGGTCAGAAAGAGCAAGGCGGGCTTCACCATCTCCAGATGGTACTCGACGGCGTTCAGGTTCGAGTGAAGCCCCCTGATGTTGCAGAAACCTACGGGTAGCGTGGCAGAAGTCGCCTTAGTCTTTTTGATCATTTTGCCCCGAGCAGGTTTTGCCTTCCTCTACGCGGGGCAACCTGAGCACCTACGCTCTGGAGTAGAGTAGCTTGATAGTTGATGCTTAGCGAGGGTAGTGGAATTGAATAGCTCTCTTATTTAATTCCACTACCATGTTAATGAAAGGGGGAGGGAGGGGGGTATTGGGCCTCCGGCCACCTGCGCTCACCATGCGAAATGCAGAAGCGGAGCTTCTACTTCACTCTGGTATTCTGTTATGTTCTGGTACCGCCCCGGTTTGAGCCGGCCCCTACGTGCAACAGCAAAAGCTGCCGCGTGGCTTTCATCATCATCATCATCATTGCAGCCCTTCACAAGTCCACTGCTGAACATAGGCCTCCCCCAAGTAATGCCACAAAGCACGGTCCTGAGCCACCTGCATCCATCGACTTCCTGCATGTCTTACCAGGTCATCACTCCATCTAGTGGTTTTATCACTGTACAAATATATTATAAAAAGCTTATATATCTATATAACTATCTGACACTGTAATTTTAAAAAACATTAAAAGAGAACAGCAATAAGATCGGACATCAATAATTACACCTCATTGTTTTCACTTTGGAATCAAGCAAATTTTTGTAATATTGTAAGTAGTAGATCTGTTAATTCATTTACAATTTTCTCCATAGATTGGAATAATTTTTAGATCTGGAATTCAAATGTCTTCCTAAAGTAAGGAGTTTTAAAAATTATGATCAGTGTATGTGTGTGTGTTTATACTATAAACATGTGTTAATCAATGTACTGATACGGATATACATATATGTATTTACTTACAATATTATATCATAATCTATTTTGTTACACATGATGTGTATTTACTTTATTTTTTATTTTTCTTTTTATTTCTTTAACTGTGTTGAATATTTAATGAAATGCCAATTCTAGGTAATGGGCCGCAGCATAACTTGCAAAAAGTTCCTTGCACTGAGGTCACCTCCAAACGTGTTGATTATGTCAAAATCTCTCCGCATACGGTACGACTTTTATAGTCTAATGGATGGATGCATGAATCATGGATAAATGAATTTGGCTATGTGATATCAATATTTGCTGCACAATATTATCTCTTTTCCATTTCAATTTTCATTTGATATTAGAACTGTCTCCGAAGACAAAAAATAGTCTTGTATAAGAGAACTTTTATCAATATTATTTATCCGATAAAATGCACTAAAAGTTAAGCAAAATCAACGTAAGTGTACTTCTACACATTTTATAGTTAATACTTGCAATGTTTGTCATTTAAAAATACGTTAAACAATTTATTTTTCTGCTAAGCTAGAAGAAGCTTGAACCTAGAAGACGTGGAAGTCATGAAGTTGTCATCATATTATCGTAGAACTAAGTTGTCGTCAACAATAACGTGTAAAAAGTAACAAAGTAAACTTTGAATATATCAAAACTACGTTATTATTTAAACTCCTCACTAAAGGAGAAGTGTTAAATATTTTATACACATAATTATTTTAACATAACACTCAAAGCTTAATTGATTTAAATTAAATGGTGTTCATTTTTACAATTTTTAAAATTTCTATATTTTGCAGGCTTAATTAAAGTGTTTCAAGTAAATCTGAAAAATCCTAAATATGAAATGAATTAATCAGCTGAGTAATGTGGTTTTCATTTAAGAAATGTAAACGTATTTTAACATCCTTCACTATTATTCTCTCACACTAGGCAAAATTTATAAAGAATTCACAAAGAACTACAACTTTTTCAAACCTAAGAATATGTTTTCATAAAAATTGTGTTGAAAGGTTCTATGAGGTAAGCTCTTCGAAGATGGTAGATGATGATAGTAAACTCCACACCATAACCTTTCAATGTAGGATATTCCTAGGGTTATGCGCAGTGGCAGATAACCAACCATCAGGCCACAACATCCACTTACCATTAGGTGGACTGTATGTATTTGTCACCATAAATATGTATAAAAATAGTTTAAAAACAAACTTGGATACAGAAACAAAACACTTCTTTACAAAGACGAAGGATGAATATAACGGGCTTACAACACTAAATGTAAAAACATTTGCGCTAATGGAGTGTCTCTAAATGTTCTGTACTGTGATGCTTTGTACGGCTTTCAACACACGACACTCTGTTTCAGTTTACGACAACCTACATGCTCAATAATTTTTGAAATCATTATTTACATAGTATAATTTCTTTAAAAATCGAATTTTGTTATCTTAATAGAATAGAATAATGTTAATTGATATAGATTACAAATAATTCTTATTGAAAGTCACTTCTTTCTTTTACCACTAGTTCAGAAAAAATCTCTATCCTGGGAAGAAAAAGCAACTTTTCTTTTTGTTAATCAATATGTTAGCATGTAGTAGCCAGTGTTACAATGTTTTTAAAAATAAAAATATATCTAATTAGTTAGTATTTGACAGAGACACTATTATTAGGTACATAAATAAAATGATAAGGATATAAAAAAATTAACTCGCAAATAATTAAAACGATTAAAATACAAAAGTGTTTATTTAATAAAAGTGTTTGTATAAAGAAGTTTATTAACTTTATTTTGACATAAGTGTAATTTTAAATTAATTAAGAAATCGGTATATTAACACGCATACAATTAGACGTAAAACTCTAATTCTTGATTAGACATCTAAAGAGTTAATTATAGAAACATTACGTAATAAAATGTTCAGTTTTAGTAGAAATATTTAGTTATCCAAATTAAGACGTTTATTACAGGAACTCGAGTGAAATATACGAGGAAACAAGCAATTACTACAGAAGGAAAAATGTTGAAAAACGCCCCTACATGTATTGCGTTTATCGAAGAGCAATATCAGAGATGGAATAGTAAAACGAGCATTGCACTATGAAATCATTTAATTGTCAGATTAAAAGTTTTATTTTCCAAAATTTTGTATTTTAGTTTGTATTATAAAAAAACTATTGTAATTTAAAATTTAATTTTTTTTAATTTTATTTTTACTGCGAACAAATTTTAATATAATAACTAACTACAGAATAATTACCGGTAATATAGTTAACAATTTAAAAAGAGGGACAACTGTAGCAAATATGCCTCCTAGGAGGCAATATATGGAATATGCCTATGTTCAGCACTGGACTTTTAATAGGATGTAATGAATGAATTATGAAACTATCATTATCTATTTGTAATATTAATTATAGACTTTACGTCTTGTAATCGCAGTGTAATCAAACACAATCGCATTAAACCGCTTTGACTGACGCCGTTAATTGGTTGCATTGGGGAAACATATCACCACTAGATAAACTAACTGCAGTCGCGTGGGGAAATAAAGATCAATTAGGAAACTAAGCTTTTGTATAAAACTACGAAACTGAGCTTTTTATAGGCATAAACAATTCAAAAGAAACCCGGATAATTACGGTGTAACTTAAGGAAACAAAATGTCGATAATGGCCCTAAGAAGAAACTCAACGTTATTCAGCAAAGTATGAATATATAAAGGGCTACGCACGGAGCTATTCCTAATGTATTAAGTGTCTTTCTTTTTTTTACAAGTTACCCGTACCCTAGCATTTTCTTCTGTATTGTGTAGTCAGTTTACAAACATAAATTGCGTATGGACAAACATCCAGACCCGCAACAATTATTTGTACCACCGATAGGTGATCGACTGTGAAAGGACTACTCTTGTACAAAATACCAGCGTAAAATAGCAGCTTAATTACATAATCTAATCTTTAATTCTATGCTATCAGGTGGTTCGGGGACGTGATTTAAGAAAACCTGTTGGGGAGGTTTACGCTCAGCAGGATTCGAGATGGGCTGATGATAATGATCATAATGATGATGATTAAGGTAAATGAAGATTTTTACAATGTTTTTATGTTTTAACAGAAAACTTACTTTCCTTACATAGCTAACCCCTACATACGCACGCTTCACACGCGCATCACAAACACACACAATCTCTCTTACAAATCAATATCTCGCAGTAAATATTTAATTTTATTTTCTGCTCTTTTCGTTTTATCTTACACATCCCATATCGTGCCGTGGGTGTCGTAATAGGCGATGGAAGGAAACCAAAAGAGGAGAGGAGTAGCATCGTCTTTTTGACAATAATTCATAATCTTATAAAAATTTCGCTTCGGTCGGCAATTTATGAAAGCGTGTATTTAGCGGCAAGCCTTTGGTAGGCTGTATTGAAAAATGGTGGTATTTCTCCAGTTACATCATTTTTGATAACCATTCATAAAGTAAAACATCTCAAAGCGTACTAAATAATATAAAAAGTTATTTACTTTCGTTTTCAAACACAGACATATAAAATAAATTGCTTTTTAATATTTTACGTCAGTGCTCATCAAATGCATGGGAAATCTAATCTCGTAATGCGACGTCGAGGCAGCAAATCCTTAATATCCCTACGAAATATTTTACTGTCAAAAAGGACTCGATATCGTATGAAAGGAGTATATAAAAATACCTTATTTTTTCATTTTTAGGGTAATTCGGTATTTAATTTTAGGTAAGCATTGGATTGAAGTTTTCATTTCAAATATTTTTAAAATTAATGCATTATGGTGCCACATACCGTAGTACAATAATTGGTGATGGCGTTTGCTAATTTAGAGTACCTATAAAATACAATATAGATTACATATAGTTGACGGCACGAAAGGTCAGCACAGATGAACTATGGTGGGGGTTGAGCCAGCGTAGGTACACTGTCGGCCAAAATTATTAGGTACTTTTTTATTTCAATTCATAATTGAATATTTTCGCTGACTTTTTTCGAAATTCTGAGTCGTTAACTCCTTTAACTATACGCCGTACAGTAGCTACGTAGACATTAGTCGCCTTAGCAGTCTGTTTATAAACGTCTATCATGTTTTTCGCAATACCTAATTATTTCATGTAACAAAATACTAAATAGACCATTTCTCGGGATTGTCTATTTAACACCGAATTCTTTCTTCTTTGCGTATTTAGCCCAAAATCCGAATGCTTAAATTTTAACAAAAAAAAATTAACGACAAGAAATATCAAAAACAGTTAAAAACAAGAAATACACACACAACAATTAACAATGAGGTAACACTATAATTAACAAAAATAAACTAATTAAAAGTTGTCACTAAAATTGCTCTCAAGTGTATGGTAGTCGAATGATACGTGCGAACCCAATAGACGACGAGAATCGGCTGACGAACCAATCACGTTGAGCGTCAGCGTGGTCAACGTCATATCGACCAATAAAAAGTGTGCTCACGAATCGTGGCGGCAATTATACTATCTTTTATACGTTGCATGGGAACTAAATGTTAGCTAAATAAGTTCGGGTACAAATTGTGGATTACGTTATTGCGGTCGTTTTGTTGTTTATTTCCAGCGTATAGTTTGCCCAATCTGTTTCGTGTTTCGTTTGTGAGGCCGACTATTTGTTTGTTCGTCACTTTGTATGAATGACTAACTGAATATTTTAATTTAGATTAGTGTATTTCTAGGTCTTCGTGACAATTAAAACTACAAATAACTCGTTTTTATAAAAGTACTAATTCAACGCGAGCAAACTCGCTGGCATAGCTAGTTTAAAAAATAGTGAAATAAATTATCCACCCATACACTGGCACATTGTTTTATACTTATATGATATTCACCAGGTCTTGAGCACACTATAAAATGTTTACAAATAACTTGTACCCGCTGAATTCACTTAGCTCGTAAATTAATATTTGCGCTAGAACTGGAATGGCAGACGCTCCCGCAACCTTGGAAATTGTGTGCCGTACACGTAATTAATATTTATTATATCGTATTTCATAGATCTATGTACTACCAACTACTTTCTTTGTGGTTATATTATTAATTATTTTAAAACTGCTATCGTAAATTTACTATGTATATCATATATATACAAATTCTTTTGTTACTTTACATTATTTTTTTGAAGCTAGTCATAAAGTGAATTATCTCATAGAATATACAAAATATATTTTACTTTCGCCTTTAAACACAGTCATAAAATCATTTGTTTTTTAATATATTACGTCAGCACTCTTGTAATACGTTTATTTGCGAATAGGTTTTGTTCTTCTTTTAATAGAACTTTCGAATAATCCTCCGAATAACATTTTGAGTTAAATTAAAAAAATCTCTCCTTAGTGAGTAGCTACCGTGTAAAGCTTAATTTCCTTTTTATATCTCTAGCAGGTATTTGAAGGTAAGGTATTGCTTATAAAAAATATGTAAAGGAGAAAAGAGGTTCTTTTCCGAATGTTCCAACCTCATTCGCACATAACTGGTATAACACCGGATGGTAGGTGACATATACATATATATCTGTTTGAAAATATTTAACCCGTATCACACTTACTAATAATGAGGATTATCAGCGTAAGAGTATAATAACGGTTCTGCACTTAATGTGATTTTTTAGTGTCGACGGAATTTGTCGTATAATGGTGGTGTAAGAAAATTAATCCACTGTCCCATAATATCCCGTGAGTGGCGTAAAGCGACAAAAGAAAATGAAATAGCAGATGAAAAAAAAAACTACTCATCTCGCCTGCACAACTCAAAAAGCGTGACAACTATGGAAAATATCCTTCCTTAGAGGCAATCAGACTAACAAATGATAAATAAATGGTAATGTCGGAGTTTGAATTCGAAAACTTACTTTTTAGTTTAGTTTTAGATAGATAGATAGATAGATAGATAATTCTTTATTGTACACCAAATCAATACATAAACGAAAGAAGAAGAAAAAAAAATAGTGTCACAATGGGCGGTCTTATCGCTAAAAGCGATTTCTTCCAGACAACCTTTGGATGGACAGGATCGCAAAAAAATAGTAAATTGTGTGGTTTGGTGATGCAGAAACAATATTTATAAAAATATCCATATTTTATATAATATAATTAGAAATAAACAACAAATAAATACAAAAAAAAATACGAATGTATACTACATATATAAATGGCACGAACTCAAAGATTAAGATAGTGACGTAGAGTTTTAGAACATTTTTTGTAATCATTTAACAACGTAAATTATTTTATTTTACCGTTACCCTTGTTGATTGCTCCCACCTGATGGTAAGAGGCGGTGTAGCTGAAAATGAGAATGCTGCACTGACTAAGCATAACAAAAGCCTATCCAGTCTAGCCTTGAAGACACTAAATTTATATGTATATTTCATATTTATTGAACTTAAACTATTCTCACAAAGATTCATCGGTTTCGAAATAAAAATTTATGGCACTATTTGGTTAATATTATATTCAAAAAACTTAATCTGAACGGTGCTTGTAAAATAAGATTTTCTCCTGTATCCTTCAGCAGTTTACATAAACATAAATTGCACAAAGACAAACATCCAGATCCCGTACCATTATTTGTAGGCCATACAAATACTTGTTCCCTTCGGGATTCAAACCCGCGGTCCTTAGCGCTGCAACACATTGCTAAGATACTGCGCCATGGAGCCGCTTGTTTAGTGGTTATATTAGCTAGCCACTAACACAATGAATTATATCACAGTGTTGAGGTAAACAATTATTGAGGGGAAATCCTCATGGATACCCGTCTGTCGCGAAAGCGTCAGACAGGCTGTGCTGGTCTTCTACCGGCTTAAGTCCTACGGTGTTAATCTCTTCACTCTTAGTCGAGGCTACGGGAACACTTTTATACACTACCGCAGCTCGACGCACCGTAAGCGCCACCTCGAGACCTTACTTAAAAGGCGACGAACAACCGAGTCCGCCACCTAAGCTTCAATTATAAAGGTTGGAGGAGAGCCTGATAGTTATGGCTTTTGAACGGAAGATTGGCGCTTCGAGGTGGGATGTAAATTGAATATAACGATGGTCTGACAAAGTCTCCACATTCTCCAAAACTGTCCAGCCACGAACTCTTCAGCCAAGATAAAGAGCTTCCCAACCTAAGCTGTGCTTGGTAAATCGAGTTGTTAAGAATTTACTTGCGTTTAATGAGGGATCATTAACTTAGTCCTCAGTGAGTTTAAAATCAACATGAATTCTAAACTTTGTCCAGTTTTAGATTGTTTTGTTTGTAAAGTTTTGTGATTCTTGCGGGCGTGTTAGAAAGTTAAAGTGCGACTTTTGCATTTTCTACTTGTTATATAATACAATAAATAGATAATAGACTGTTACTTAACAATTAGCACGGTTTTATTGGTTAACAGTAATACTACTTTTATATAGAATAAGAGGGTAGTCTTAAAAGCCTTACGTTTTGTACATAATTACTTCTTCGTATAGTTTGGCTAAAGCTATAAGCGGTAGTTTGCAAATTCCATCCGAAAACTTTTGATTGAAGGGTTAAATAGTAGAAACGTCATGGATAATATAATATTCTAGTTTGCACTATCTAGTTTACGCAAAATGTAAAATTTTAAGGAATTTAATTTTGGAAGGACTATCACGCTTAAAACGTCAATTGCTAACACTCAATTCAATTACCAAATTCAAGTTCTCACTTTATAGATTCTCCAATTTGCAAGTAACTACAAAGGTGTTATCGGTAACATTTTCATGGAAAATAAGTATTCATTTATTCGACTGCTTTAGAAAATCCGAGACGAAATTCTCATGTCCTTTGGCTTATGGTTTACTAAATTTTCGTTTAAAGGAGTGAACAGTTTTTTATTGTCGAAATCTGAGTGATGTAGTACGGAATTTTGTTGTTATTAACAGATATAGTACCTACAGAAAGACATATAACTTCCATGCAGCTCCATGGCATTAGACTTAACTACTCAAAGTAAAGGTTCAAGGCCGCGGGTTCGAATCCCATACGGAAAAAGTATTTGTAATTGTTTCGGGAACTGTCTCCATGATACAGGAGAATATTACAGTATGGGGGTAACGTTTTTTTTTAATAATAAAAAAGAAAACCTCTTACCCCCGTCCCCCTTTTACGGTTGAGAACAGTTAGTGTGTTTCAACGATACATACTGACGCCAAAATTAACGATATTTTCGGTAAATGTATACACTAGTTATTCTTAGTGATATTGGTTTTATTTAGACTAACATCACCACATCCAGAGACTATGCTATAGCTATGGATATTTCGAGGACACTGTTATGACTTCTTTTGAGTACTGAATTCAATCCTAGTTAGTCCGAGTACTAATTACACTCCAGAACTATGAGTTACGATAACGCAATTTCGACGTCAGTCGTCATAAGGCTCGGATAAGCAGACCGCAACAACCACGTATCGATCGATTCTTTTATCGACTATCATTTTTAACCAAAACGAGGCATTCCATCTTAGTCCTCGGGATTGTCAATGCATCTGCATTTTAATTTTTAATCAAGATTAAATGTCTATGTTCTCGTTTGTTACCCTTATTCTATAAAAAATATAGTCATCATTACATCAGATGCTAATAAGTCGTAGTAGATAACACAATATTATATTTCATATAACAACCGTTTGAAACGACAAACGACAAGGTAGCGAAGCGGCTGGCGAGGGAAAAAGTATGCAGGCAATTATTTATTATTTTTCCTAATGTATATACTATGTGTATTTGTTCATTGGGCGACAACGCTCTCTTAAAGAACTACAGACCGATTTCCCTTCTGAGCCGCGTCTACGTGCTGTTTTCGAGAGTCATTACGAATCGTCTCGCACGCAGACTTGACGACTTCCAGCCTCCCGAACAAGCCGGTTTCCGAAAAGGCTTCAGTACCATAGACCACATACATACCCTGCGGCAGATTGTACAGAAGACTGAAGAGTACAATCTGCCACTTTGCCTGGCGTATGTGGACTATGAGAAAGCCTTTGATTCCGTCGAAATTTGGGCGGTGCTACAGTCCCTTCAGCGGTGCCAAGTTGACTGTCGGTATATCGAGGTGCTGAAGTGTTTGTACAGTAGGGCTACGATGGCTATCCGAGTACAGAACCAGAGCTCGAAACCTATCCAACTGCAGAGAGGTGTAAGACAGGGTGACGTTATATCCCCGAAACTCTTCACCGCTGCATTGGAAGACGTTTTCAAGCTACTGGACTGGAAAGGATACGGTATTGACATCAATGGCGAGTACATCACTCACCTTCGATTTGCCGACGATATAGTCCTTATGGCAGAATCGCTGGAGGACTTAAGCACAATGCTCAATGACCTCAATAGTGCCTCCCAACGGATAGGTCTTAAGATGAACATGGATAAAACAAAGATCATGTTTAATGTCCATGTCACACCTATGCCGGTAGTTGTTGGGAGCACTATGCTCGAAGTTGTTGACGAGTACGTTTACCTGGGACAAATAGTCCGACTAGGTAAGTCCAACTTCGACCGAGAGGTCAATCGACGGATTCAACTCGGCTGGGCAGCGTTCGGGAAATTACGACATATCTTTTCGTCAGGTATACCTCAATCTCTAAAAACTAAATTGTACAACCAGTGCGTGTTGCCAGTGATGACTTATGGATCTGAGACGTGGTCCTTCACTACTGGCCGTATGAGGACGCTTAAGGTCGCTCAGCGAGCTATGGAGAGGGCTATGCTCGGAGTTTCTCTGCGTGATAGACTCAGAAATGAGGATATCCGCAGTAAAACCAGAGTGACCGACATAGCCCAACGGATTAGTAAGCTGAAGTGGCAATGGGCCGGCCATATAGCTCGAAGAACCGATAACCGATGGGGAAGAAAGGTTCTCGAGTGGCAGCCTCGTACCGGTAGGCGTAGTGTAGGGCGACCCCCCACTAGATGGAGTGACGACCTGGTAAGACATGCAGGAAGTCGATGGATGCAGGTGGCTCAGGACCGTGCTTTGTGGCATTACTTGGGGGAGGCCTATGTTCAGCAGTGGACTTGTGAAAGGCTGTAATGATGACGATGATGATGATGATGATATACTATGAACAAAATACTTTGTTTCACGAACAAATTTCATATATAAAAATAGTTGAAGCAAGGACACTAAAACATTTGTTATCAAAGCGTCTGTGGCCCCATTTAAAACACTACTCTTTGATCATAAAAACATATAAATTCTTCTTGTTTATCCTGTTGATCAGTTTTTCAGTTTCATTTAAACACTATCCATAGTGTTTAAATTACTATGTATTATAATACACATACTACATACGAGATATTTATTGAATACCTAAATACTAATATTCGTTCGTTACATTATTGTACAGGGTTATTTTGCAATAACCGGCCAAATTTGCAGAGAAGGTTCAGAATAAATAATATAGGCAAATGGTAAAGAAAAGTTAATAAAAAAATCTCAAACATTCGTCGCAACCTTTTTATCTTTTAAATTCAAAGTGCGTTGTAATGCATTGTTTTACCGCACTCATTAGTAAGGGTTGGCAAAAACTTTGTTGCCCATAAATCACATTAAATTTGGAATAATTTCAAATAAAAGTAGAAGCCTTATTTACTCGTATTTTAAGAAACTGCAATAACGATATATTATTATTTATATATTTGAATTAAGTTTAAAATTTGGCTACTCTGAAAAATAACCCTTTTTATTTCATTGGATATATTTGTCATTGAGCTAAACAAAAGGGATATTATTACACATCACAAAGAGAGCAAAAATAGCTTTGGCATTGATCATGCAATTTTGTGACGAACTTGTTGATAGATAATATTATAAAGGTGTTACTATGACATAATAATTGTTATAATATTAGTATGATAATAAAACGACTGCTTGGTATTTTCTGTAATGTACTGATTGATGAGTACTGTGCATGAAAATGCTGCAATAATAGGAGTGCTAATTAAAATAAATTAAAAACACTCGGATATACTAATAAGTTTTGAGAGAACAAAAATGCGAGATAGATATATTCATAGCGTGTGAAGTTATGTTGGATTTTCGTTCGCGAACTGCCTATATCCATGGTGACATAATTATTGATGGATGGAAGGAAATACGAAAAAATTGCAACCCAATATACACAACCACTTCAACGTTTTAATTGAACGCAACCCAAGTGCCACTTACTGACCACGTCATTCACGGTGTAATATAGTAGTCTTTTCACTTTAAAAAGGAGAAAAATAATAAAAAAAATATTATTCATTTAACTAGGTATATATTAAAATGATAGAATTTTGAAATATTTTTCTATGTATATATATATATATATATATATATATATATATATATATATATATATATATATATATAAAGTGCTATAATTAATAGCAAATCGCAGAGTCGGCAAGGGAAGCCCAAAACAGAAGTTTATCAACTAAATTGAAGATATATTAAAGATGGCCTAATTAAGGGTACTCTTAATTATGCGTAGGTGAATGGATGTGGAGGAGGCGAGTGAGGTGTGTCACGATCGCGCCAAATGGAGGTCAGAAGTCCGTAGCCAACCTCTCTGGATGACAAGCGTAAGTGTTCTGATTGCCCAAATGTATGTTTCGTAAAATAAATAAAGACTATAGTGTAAAAAATGTTTAATTGTACTGAAAAATATATATCAAAGAAACTTTGTGTTAAATTTTTGATTCTTTTAGAATGACTGTCCTAGCATCCATAATTAACAATTTCTTACAGAAAAGTTTTTGGCCAGAGGGTTTAGTTTTTCGAAGATACCGTAACCAGCGTTCTATTAAGGGCGATACAGTGGTGATACATAAATAACAAGTAAGTCGATACATAAATAACTATCTAAGCACAAAATAAAAATAATTTAAGATTAGTTTCGTTTAACTGTAAATCAATTTAAAGGTCTGTACAACACGTTCGTGATTTGTGCGAGATAGCAGATGTCATTGCTCTTCAAGAGACGAGAGAGAGAGAGAGAGAGAAGATGGCTGATGCCACATGACTTGGATTTCTTGAATCAAATTAACCAGGAATTTAGCTACTATGCTAAATCCTCTGTGGATACGTCAGTAGGTGTGCTGCGAGGGAGACCCTACGGTGGAACAGCGCTGCTGTGGCGTACGAGTCTATTTAACAAAACGGAAATCGTGCAGTGTGATAACGACCGGATAGTGGCAATGCGATTAGATCGAGGTGATCGTAGCATTCTTGTATTTAGCGTATTAAAACCTACTGATTGTGAGCATAACCTATCAGAATTTATTCAGTGTCTTGCGAATATAAGTGCAGTGATTAAGAGTACTGAGGTTATGCGTTTTGATCTTAGGCGATTTTAACGCACATCCGGGTACTCTTTTTGGTAAGGAGCTGGTGGACAATTGTTGAAACAAGATTATAACATATACACATTTGTAAGTGAGGCGCACGGCACATGTCGGTGGCTTGATCACTGCATTGCTACTGCTGCTGCAGCCAGGATCGTAATCGATCTATATGTGAAGTATGACTCATTTTGGTCGGATCATGTACCTCTAGTTACTAATTGTAAACTTAGTTTTATTAGAGTTAAAGAAATTCACTATGAGTCGAACCTAAAAAATAATGCAGGGCTTTTATGGAGCTTGAACAAAGAAAAATGTATTCAAAAATCTGTGATAAAAACTTTACGAGATAACGAGTAATTATAAAAATGTGTGCCGTGTAGTGGCGGTTAAGAATATCCACTACCCCATATCTTCCCGTGGGTGTCGTAAGAGGCGACAGAGGGAGACAGGCAGGAGATGGGCAGCAGCATCTTCCTGATGACAACTGTGACGTAATAAAAAACTGCGGTTGCCAACCCGCTCGCCAAGCGTGGCAACTACGGCAAATACCCCCCAATGAACAAATACACAAAAAGACGGCCCCCAGTCCCCGGCGGCCCCGCTATTCCTGGCTACGGTGGCGACCATGGTAACGGCGGGGCAGGGGGTGCTAAGAATCTCCGGTGGAGGTTCGGTTGCCACCTACGACGACTCGACCTGGCAACATATAACGCACGCACCCTGAGGACTGACGAGAAGATACTGGAGCTGGAAGAAGAGGTAGACAAGTTGCGCTGGCATATTATTGGATTATCCGAGGTCCGAAGAGAGGGGGAGGACACGGCAATCCTCGAGTCCGGCAACTTGTTCTATCACCGGGAGGGCGACCATCTGTCCCAAGGAGGTGTCGGATTTATCGTCCACAAGTCTCTCGTCAACAACGTTGTAAAGATTGGGAGTGTGTCGACGAGGGTCGCGTACCTGATACTCAGAATCACCAAACGGTATTCACTGAAGGTCATTCAGGTTTACGCACCAACCTCGGCACACCCCGATGAGGAGGTGGAGGAAATGTATGAGGATATTTCCAGAGCCATACATTCCTCCAAAACCCACTACACGGTGTTGATGGGAGACTTCAACGCAAAACTAGGCACAAGAGAAAGCGGTGAGCTGAAGGTAGGGAAATTTGGAGTAGGGCAACGGAACCGAAGGGGCCAGCAGCTGGCCGACTTTATGGAGAAAGAGGGACTCTTTATGATGAACTCTTTCTTCCAGAAGCGGCCCCACAGGAAGTGGACCTGGTCGAGCCCCGACGGTTCGACAAAAAATGAGATTGACTTCATTATGACGACCAGACGCCAACTGTTCAGTGATGTCTCAGTGATCGCAAGGGTGAAAACTGGCAGCGATCACCGAATGGTTAGAGGCACACTGAACCTAAACGTTAAGTTGGAGAGGTCTCGTCTAATGAAGTCAACGCTCCGTCCCCCTCGTGCTCTAATCCAGAATCCCGAAACCTTTCAGCTCAAGTTACGTAACCGCTTCCAGTGCCTAGAAGATTGCAATGCAGTGGACGATATGAACGACAAGCTCATGGAAACTGTCCATGCGGTCGGAGCTAAGTTCTGCAAGACCCGCCGCAGAAGAACACAAAAACTCTGCGATCACACTCTTAATCTCATGGCTGTTAGACGGGAGATGAGGCTGCAATCGTCAACAGATTTGACAGCATACAGGCAACTGAACAGACAGATCTCCAAATGCATGCGGCGAGACTTACGCAACTTTAATACTTCTCGTATTAAAGAAGCGATCGAGCGGAACCAGGGCTCCAAAGTCTTTGCCAGAGATCTGTCTGCCAGAAAGAGCCAACTGTCAAAGCTGAAGACTGAGTGTGGCAACATCGTTTCCGGGACACCTGAGATTTTGAGTGAGATTGAGAGGTTCTATGGGCAGCTGTACACATCATCGTTGGAGCCACACGCAAGTGTGAGTAACGATCCAAGAGCAAGTCTTATCCGACACTATTCCGATGATATCCCGGACGTCAGTCTAAGCGAGATTAGTATGGCTCTCCAGCACCTTAAAAACGGCAGGGCCCCAGGCGAGGATGGAATTACAGCGGAGCTTCTGAAAGCGGGTGGAACACCGGTACTTGTAGTCCTTCAGAAGCTCTTCAATTCCGTCCTCCATGGTGGCACTACTCCAGAGGCGTGGAGCAGAAGTGCGGTGGTCTTGTTCTTTAAGAAAGGCGACAACGCTCTCTTAAAGAACTACAGACCGATTTCCCTTCTGAGCCGCGTCTACGTGCTGTTTTCGAGAGTCATTACGAATCGTCTCGCACGCAGACTTGACGACTTCCAGCCTCCCGAACAAGCCGGTTTCCGAAAAGGCTTCAGTACCATAGACCACATACATACCCTGCGGCAGATTGTACAGAAGACTGAAGAGTACAATCTGCCACTTTGCCTGGCGTATGTGGACTATGAGAAAGCCTTTGATTCCGTCGAAATTTGGGCGGTGCTACAGTCCCTTCAGCTATGCCAAGTTGACTGTCGGTATATCGAAGTGCTGAAGTGTTTGTACAGTAGGGCTACGATGGCTATCCGAGTACAGAACCAGAGCTCGAAACCTATCCAACTGCAGAGAGGTGTAAGACAGGGTGACGTTATATCCCCGAAACTCTTCACCGCTGCATTGGAAGACGTTTTCAAGCTACTGGACTGGAAAGGATACGGTATTGACATCAATGGCGAGTACATCACTCACCTTCGATTTGCCGACGATATAGTCCTTATGGCAGAATCGCTGGAGGACTTAAGCACTATGCTCAATGACCTCAATAGTGCCTCCCAACGGATAGGTCTTAAGATGAACATGGACAAAACAAAGATCATGTTCAATGTCCATGTCACACCTATGCCGGTAGTTGTTGGGAGCACTATACTCGAAGTTGTTGACGAGTACGTTTACCTGGGACAAATAGTCCGACTAGGTAAGTCCAACTTCGACCGAGAGGTCAATCGACGGATTCAACTCGGCTGGGCAGCGTTCGGGAAATTACGACATATCTTTTCGTCAGGTATACCTCAATCTCTAAAAACTAGATTGTACAACCAGTGCGTGTTGCCAGTGATGACTTATGGATCTGAGACGTGGTCCTTCACTGCTGGCCGTATGAGGACGCTTAAGGTCGCTCAGCGAGCTATGGAGAGGGCTATGCTCGGAGTTTCTCTGCGTGATAGACTCAGAAATGAGGATATCCGCAGTAAAACCAGAGTGACCGACATAGCCCAACGGATTAGTAAGCTGAAGTGGCAATGGGCCGGCCATATAGCTCGAAGAACCGATAACCGATGGGGAAGAAAGGTTCTCGAGTGGCAGCCTCGTACCGGTAGGCGTAGTGTAGGGCGACCCCCCACTAGATGGAGTGACGACCTGGTAAGACATGCAGGAAGTCGATGGATGCAGGTGGCTCAGGACCGTGCTTTGTGGCATTACTTGGGGGAGGCCTATGTTCAGCAGTGGACTTGTGAAAGGCTGTAATGATGATGATGATGATAAAAATGTAAACATGAAATGTATGGATGTAAAACATTCGTGTGAAAAATCGTGTAATTGTAAAAATATTGACGGCTTATATACTGTGACATTGTGTGTTGCAAGCAGCAGCTTAGCGTAGCTTTAATATGAATGATAAAAGAAAGGGGCAAAGGATTGTGGGCTGGAATTTTCACGTCAGGCATACCCATGTCAAGGCCAGAGAAAGAGTAAGTTTTTTAATGTGAAACAAATAAGGTAGGCCATCTTCGGGCTATTTTTACATTTATATTTTGATAATATGGCTGCCTCGCGTAGAGAGTTTAAAGCCGCGCTTAAGTACGTTCAAAATAATCAGGACAAAATAAAAATGGAAGTGTTGGCCCGACATCAAAATGTTGGTAAGTTTAATGAATTTTGGATAGAAAAAAATAAAAAAAAACATAAAAAATATTTGCCGTTAAGTGTAGATAGAGAAAAAAGTAAAAAAATATAGCAAATTTATTTAGAAATCAGTTTAATCTTGTACAAAATAAATCTCATTATAATTGTAAGGCTAGGACATGTCAGGAATCCGACACTCACCATATAACAGTTACGCCGAAACAGAGTTACTTTTGACTAACATGAAGCATGGTAAGTCTCCGGGTCATGACGGTCTCAGTATAGAGCATCTGTTATATGCGGGCCAGCATATCTGTGAGGTGTTAGCGCATTTTTTCGATCTCTGTGTCAGACATTGTTATTTACCTGAGGAACTTATTCGTACGGTGGTTATTCCTATTATGATAAATAAAACGGGGGATATATCAAGCTCGGCAAACTAAAGGCCTATTTCTTTGACTACTATAGTGGCCAAGGTACTTGAGCGAGTATTGCAGTTATACTTAAATTCCATAAATTATGATGATGGACAGTTTGGTATTCGTCCGAATGTATCAACAGATACGGCTTTATTTTTTCAAAGCAAGTTATAGGTAATTATAAATAACGGAATACTACTGTATATGCTTGTTTTCTTGTTCTAATTAAACGTGTATCATAACCGTGGAAGTGCAATGAACCAATTCCGACTTCCCTCCTAATCCAAACGCATGTTTGTTTGAATGGTCTGTTCATACGATGCATAATGATATGTACTGCGACTACGATTTTTAATGACATAGAACTAAAGTAAGTACATTTATATTTCCTTAAGATGAAATACATATCCTCTAATTATTCCGTAAGTGTCGTAAGAGGCTACGGAGGAAATTGAATCTGGGTCTCTGTCTGTCTGAGTCGTGCCTTTGATACAATTAGTCATGAAATACTGTGGAAAAAGCTCCGTGACACTAGCAAGGGTATCGCGGCTGAGGTTATTGATCTCCTAGTGTTCTGGTACGGTAATCAGACCAACAACGTTAGGTGGGGTTGTGAAATATCGGACTGTTATAAACTTTCTTGTGGCGTCAGAGAGGGGGGTATTTCCTCACCTGATCTTTTCAATACTTACATGAATGATTTAATCGTGGAGCTCAGCAGATCCCCGGTAGGGCTAGACTGGACGACAGATATGTTAACAGCCCGAGCTGTGTACCAAGTTGTGTCAAACCATATGCCAGTAGTAACCAGTTGTATCAGACCATATGCTAAGGCAAAATCATGAACAGATCTCCCCACATGATCGGTTGTACGTGAACCAAGCCAATCGGCGTGGTGGGCGTTAAAATCGCCGAGGATCACTATCTCTGCAGAGGGGATCTGCTGTAACAACGAATCTGTAGCCATTTGGACGTGGTCGACGAATCTGTCTGTTTCGGCGTTACCGCTTTGCGACCTACAGGGGCACCCGTAGGGGCACGCAAAGGTGGTCGTCACTGTCTACGCGTAGCCAAAGGATGGAAAGGTCCGAACCTTCAAGACTGCCGAGGTGTCGAGAACAGATGTCCTCTCTGACGTATGTGCAAACTACAGCCTGCTACTGCAATTAACAACTTCATTGGTGCTAGCGAAGTCCAAATTAAAAATTAATTTTACGGCGAATTTTCTTATTATCTTATAGGAAAAGGGTGACCAGTGAGCACACAGTCCACCTGATGGTAAGTGGTTGCTGTGGCCCATAGACATCTACATCTATCCTCGTTAGCAAATCAAACTGCAGATGCGTTGTCAGCCTTGAGGACTAAGACGGAATGCCTCTTTTCTAGTAAAAAGGGTCTCCGGTTCTCTACACTCACTATACGAAACACAGCAACAATAAGCTACTATTTTACGCTGGTATTCTGTGAGAGCGTGGTCCTTCCCCGGTCGGACCGACCCATTAGTGCTACAACTAAACTACATAAATAAATACATTAAATACTATTATAACTGCAGTATGGCTCTACCACGTATAAATACTAAACTTATATACAATATTGCGTAAATTTTTAACTTTTTTGAACTTCTGTAAATCTACTTAACAATCAATATCAAACCGCTTTTAAAAAAATTACTTACGAACTAGGGTTGTGTGAAGACAGAAAAGAGAATCATTATATAGACTCAATAAAAAAATTATAAAAATTAACAAGACACTGAATTCTTAACCTCCCACTTTTTTGAAGTCGTCTAAAAATTATAAGAGTATGTAATGATAATAATAAGAGTTTCATGACGCCGGAAAAGAAATTACGACGAAAAAAACTTCTCCGTTATTTGAATTCAAATACGTAAAATTGTCTTTTATAGGTACAGAAATAAACACGGAAATTTCTCTGGGAAGATCCTATTTATTTGACTTGAAATTAGTTTTGATCGTTTTTATTTTTTTCAAAGTGCCTTTAAAAATTGAATTACCGCCTCAAAAAGTATCCAACGAATACTGATTGTTATGATACCGACGGCTAATGATCGATTCCCATCTTTCGTTAGCTAATAATGTACTCATAAATGAAAGAAGAGACGGGAGGTTTTTTCAACCTATATTTAATAGCACTAAAATTGGTAATTGTAATTTTACTATTTATTTTCCTTGCGATGAAAACATGTTGAGGAAAAATTATTTTTAACTTATTAAGAATTATATCAGGTAGCACTGGAGCAGCGAGGTGTATTTTTTATCTCCACAGCCCTCTGAGTTGTCTGCTCAGTAATTTATGCATTCCACATCTAGAAATTCTCAATTATATTATGTAATTATTCGATAAACGTAATGTTGTATATAGCTCGAACAAAGCTACTGTTCGGTTGTAAATTACAATTGCTTTTTATTTGCCTTAGAGCAATACCTTCATTAAGCCGTTCAAGATATACCGGCACCACAGAAACTGTTTAAGATTTTAGTTCATACTCGATAGAAAGGAAAAATATCGTATGGAAACGTTCATGTCTGAGGCATGAAAAATTCAGGACATGTAAAGTACGCACACATTCAGGACGTGTGTGCGCAGGTAATGCACTAATCCGTCTGATTTATGCACAGTGTTAACATTGCTTTCAGCTGGTACTGCTGCTGCGGGTCTAGGCATCCGGTAAACCATTAAAGCTGTAAAAGTTCCCTGGATAACAGAAAAAGTATCAGCAAAATACTAAAACTGACGCGAAAAGCCAATCACAATGGTTTTTAATTCGAAATAATTAGGTCACGTGATCTTATGTTAGTGTGTGTTGTGGAGGTATACCATGATAGTAAAATTTTTTGTAATCAGGTTTTTAATTTCAGTTCTAATTAACGCTTGTGCCCTAATTGTTTACAAATTTGCCAAGTGGGTGTTATGGCTCGTATGAGATAGGGGTCAGTAGAGTATCACTAGTGTTTTCGAAAAATTCAAGATTTCCCTACTGTTACAATTGTAATGAAAAGGAAGTAAAAATTATTTACATACAGTGTTAAAGACCAGGTGGATAGTTAAGCTTTAAATTATCCCATTGCAGGCCTAACGAAAAAGTCGTTCTTCCCGTCAATTATACTTTAAAACTTGAAAACAAAATTATACAACCAGTGCGAGTGATTACACCTCACTCAGCAAGCTACGATGAGGGCTATGCTCGAGGTTTATCTGCGTGATAGACTTAAAAATGAGGATATCCGCTGTAAAACCAGAGTAACCACCATAGCCCAAGTTCTCGAGAAGCGACCTCGTACCGATGAGTAAATTTTAGGGCTTATCCTCTAGATGGACTAATGAAACAGTAAGATCTGCAGGAAGTCGATGGATGCTGGTGACTCAGGACCGTGCTTTATGAAATTCCTCGCGGAAGGCCTATATTCAGCAGTGGCTAGTAATACGAAAACTAAGCTTAAGAGTTAATATGCTGAATAATTGTTGGTTGAGCGACGGACCTAGGGTTTCCCGAGTTCGATTCCCAGGTCGAGCCTTGACCCTATTGTGCGGGATGTTACTAGGTGGACTCAGTGACGTAGGTACCTTGGGTGGCACCCGGTACGGTAGTTGGTGATGTCACCCACTCGAAAGTAAAACGCAATAAATTTTATATGATAAAGGACATGGATCATTTATTATTTATTATATTGAAGAAACAACAAAACACAATATTAACTAAGAGAGAAAAGGAATTGTTATACAATTAAAATTTCTTCTTTTCAGCTTTGACAGCTGCAAACTCAGCAATAACTTCATCGAAATTTATATTTTGTATTACCTCGTGTTCGATGGCTAATATACCAAGATTGCCAAGCTGCGATTATTATTATTATATTATTATTATTATTATATTATTGATGAAACAACAAAACACAATATTAACTAAGACAGAAAAGGAATTGTTATACAATTAAAATTTCTTCTTTTCAGCTTTGACAGCCGCAAACTCAGCAATAACTTCATCCAAATTTATATTTTGTATTACCTCGTGTTCGATGGCTAATATACCAAGATTGCCAAGCTGCGATTATTATTATTATATTATTATTATTATTATATTATTGATGAAACAACAAAACACAATATTAACTAAGACAGAAAAGGAATTGTTATACAATTAAAATTTCTTCTTTTCAGCTTTGACAGCCGCAAACTCAGCAATAACTTCATCCAAATTTATATTTTGTATTACCTCGTGTTCGATGGCTAATATACCAAGATTGCCAAGCCGCGATTGGGTCATTGTTGCCCGCAAATAGTTTTTTATTATTTTTAATTTACTGAAACTCCTCTCGCATGAAGCTACGGACACGCAAACCGTCATGAACAATTTCAGTGCAATCATAAAGTTTGGAAGAGATTCTGTAAAATCCCATTCTACAATAAACTTTAAAAAATCTAGATAAACCCAATCAGTAACCGTAACATTAGCGGCTTTTAAGTGTCTTCCCAGTCTTGGTATCTCCAAAAGTAGTTCGGTTTATGAGACCTCATCATAAAAATCAGTAAGTTTAGATGTAGCTAATTTCAGTTCTTCAGTATTCACCAAAAGCAAAGCATTAGTTGGTACGATCTCGAACAATGAAGCTACATCTTGAAGAGACTTCGATCTTGTCTGGAGTTCAACTCTGAATCGGTCAAGACATTCAAACATATCTTTTTGAAGTTCCTCTTTTAGTGTGAGTCCTGCATCGCTGGTCATCTCACCGACCATCCTTTTTACGCCGAAGTCGTTTTTCTGTTAGAATTCACCCGGGTGGTGACACCCCAAAAAAGGTGACACCCGGTGCGGCCTCCCCTTTGCTACGCCACTGGGTGGACTGTATATGCGGGCGGCTTATTATGCCTCAACAAGATGGCGGACATGGCACGCGACAGCCTTGGACAATGCACTCGTCCAATCTATTGCTTCGCCAAGGTTGAGAGGAAGTTCTACTTGAGCCGATAAGAAGAAAAAAAATGGGGCATGTTAGCTAACAAACAAAAAGGCTCAAGTAGGACCAAAATTAAAGGAAACACACTTACCGGGGTGTGATTCTGATGCTGCGGACGACGCTTCTGTTGCTGTGGTGCGTTGAAAGAGGAGCTGGCGCGACGTGAGGTGGTTTCTTCTGGGGCGCCCCAGAGATGCGATCCAGACTAGCGGTGCGAAGCAAGAGAGGTTGCGCGACGATCACTCACACTACGTGAGGCAGTTTCTTCTGGGGCACGACTGCCCCGGGGATGCGGTTCAGAATAGCGGAGCGAAGCAAGAGGCCACTCGAGGGCAGCGCGCGAGCCTTTATTGGGTCGGCTTTCCCACCACCTCATCTCGGTGGGGCACGCGTTTTATTGTTCGAAAGAATCGCGTCACCTTTTAGACCCCACTCGCTCCCCCTGCAGTGTGTTTGGAAGGGATATGAGGTTATAGGAAGGACAAACACTTGGCAAGCAATACCCTCGAACGAAATTATAAATACACGAATTATTTCCGCGTAACCAATTGTTTTATAAAAACTATTTAATAACGGAAGTCTTATTGGTATTAAAGGACGGAAAAGCAAAAACAAACTTAAATAAAATAAAATAATAAACTGCTAAAATTTTAACTAATTCAGTCCAAATCTCAAATTATAGTGCTTCGATACGAAAATATCAAAGGAGAGACGAATAATATAAAATTAAAAGGGCTCCTTGTAAGACAGCGGCAATGTACAAATTGTATATTATATTCTACAAAGCCGCAACTGTTTCTGTACCCGAAAATAATGGTTCTTTGTAAAATAGCAGAAAATGAGCTCTATTTTAGGGAAGTGAAATAACAAATTTCTTTAGGAAATCTCTCTCTTCTTCTTGACAAAAATTTTAAAATCAACTGCGAAATTCATAGGTCTCGTCTAAACTGTAAATTATTTCCAAATTGTTACGGTTTCGGTGCACAATAAAAATTCCAGCATATTGTTTTTGAAGCCTGTTCTCTTTTTATTTTTTACAATAGAGTATATTTTTTTTTATAGTTTACATGTAATTCTTTTAAAATTTAAAATCATTTCTTGCTTTTATAATTGGAAACATTATTAGTCACTTAAAGAATTCTTTTTTTTTAAATACAAGAAAAAATGAAGCCCTATAGGATGTTGCCCGTCCGTCTGGGCGTCTGTGGTGGGTCATTTTCTCTGAAACAGGTATCAAATATCAGGTGACATTCTATGGTGTTAAGTCTACACATTCAAAAATACAGCTACTTATGTCGTATATTTTGATAATGTTTTAGTTGGTAGAGCCCCATCCCATTTTATTCCTCTCATATTTTGATCTTTAATCGAGGATAGATGTAGATGTCTATGGGCCACAGCATCCACTTACCATTAGGTGGTCTGTGTGCTAGTTTGTCACCCCTATTGTATTAAAAGAAAATAAAGGTACTTTTGTGATGACCCTAATTCATGAATTTGATAAAAAGAATGATCTCACAGCACCTAAAATGGAATAAATTATTTAACATAAACATTTCAATAACACACTTACATTTTCAGTCGGTGCATCGACATGATTCCACTGCAAAGTTCATCCGACTTATAAAGCCTATTAAAGTCCACTGATAAATTTAGGCCTCCCTTTCCTCATGGGGGATTTTGCTATAGTTGCCACACTTGCCAAGCGGGTTGGCAACCGCAGCTTTTATTATTTTGAATTATTATCAGGAAGATGCTGTTGCACATATCGTGTTTCATTTTCCCCTCTGTCACCTGTTACGACACCCTCAGGACGACGTGGTGTAATAATATCCACTACTCCATGGTAGTGGTAGATATCGGGTGTTTAGCAGAAAAAGCACTAGGAAGCGCTTATAAGCAAAATAACGAAACTATACAGTTTTCGGCCAGGACACGTTTGCTAACTTAAGTAGCGCTGACACAATCCGCCATTTTGCTAATTTATTTTTTTCGTTTTGAAGTAGAGTTTATAAGTTGTTTTGTGCAATTAGTTTCAAGTAATATAATGACATGAATAAACATATTACACATATTATTAACAATTCATGATTGGTAAGTTTTTAATATGAATACTTTACAAACATATATTTAAATTAGGTTAGGTTCCCCGGTTAAAGCTAACTTAGTGTTCTAGAGGAAAATAGCTATTTACCATTTGACAGCGCTTACCGCTTACGATCGCTATTTTGCTTTCAAGCGCTTCCTAGCGCTTTTTTCTGCCAAACACAGCCATTATTACACTGCTACTACTACGTTGTATACACGGTTGCCTAACTTAATTACCAGGATCTACGAACTATATAAAAACATAATTAAATTTACACTTATCTTGTTTTTTTTTAATTTTGTTCAGTAGTTAATTTTATTCAGCATTGTGGGTTTTAACGGCTCTGGGCGTCAACGAACTGCGCTACGCAACTTTTCAGTATAGTGTTAGAAAAGAAGGTAGAATAATAAAAGAAAATACGAAGAATTGAGTGTAAAAATATCGCTCAAGTAACTAAGAGGGATCAGGCGGTAATTCTACGAGTCTCATTGTCGTTATTATGCATGTTGGGATAATCTTTCTAGTACAGGCAAGGAAGATCGTGTTGCTGAGAGGCTGCCCTGTGGCACATTGAGATACTAGTGTTGTTGTTGGTTTGCATACTTTAGTGTTATCGTGTAATTACGTCCCTCACGTATGCATTACTGTGTGATTGTGACGGATATGACGGTATGGTCGAAATGTTCTGCACTACACATTCAGTACACAGTAGTGTACTGAACGTATAGTGCAGTACGCTATTTTAATCCTGATAATAGTAATGCATGAGCAAGAGAGCAATTCGAACATCCGCTCTAACACTTATTATTTATTAAAATTAACCTCCAGAATGATGTCTAATAATAAAGAAAGTTTGTTATCGAGTAATATTTTTTTAAATAATTTTAAGATTAATTTCTAAAAATAGTTTGATTGTTGAATTATACAATTTGTTGAAACCACAAATGTAATTCGATGAATGATTAGCCAAATGATAGAATGTATATTAAGTTACTTCCAAGCTCACGGATGAACATAGGAACCCTAATAGATTACTCTCATAAGGTAAGGGGGACATTTGACATAGTTCTCAAACTTGGCAACGGGTTAAAACTAGTTTTTTGTTGTCTAATTGGTATTAGAAAGAGGCTGTTTTTTGTCTCCATGTTACATCCTCCAAAAATTCTTACACCAGAAATAGTAAAATATATTGTTACGAGCTTAGGGTTCGTGACAATAAAAATTGGCGATAGAATTACCAAAATTAACACTTTAAATTACTTTACACTATTTAAAACTTAAAAGACACTAATAATTAATCACACTGATTCACTTTATTTCGCTCCGAAGCTTCGCTTGTCTCGCCAAATTCAATACTACCCCGATCGCGTATTGCAGCGCCTTTAAATACGTCTTTTCACCGAAACATCCAGAATATTCAAGTAAATACGCGCGCCAATCGACCAGGCGCCGAAAGTTCGAGTGTAGGGCTTCTAGAAAGGTTGGTTCTTCATTTCGAAACTAGATGGCGCTGTCGGTTGAAAGATTAGTCATGTCATTTTCTGGAAAGCTCTGCTCACTCTGTTACCTGACACTAGATGGCGCTAGTGCCAGACGTCAACTTAGGCGCGCAACAATATCAAATAAACACCAAACGTAGTTTTTGATAAATAACTACAGAGAACAATCTGTAAGATCTTGCTTTTGACTCCATCATTCGTCAGACCCTCCTCAATATATGTGACTAATCAAAACAATAAACGGTGAATATACGTAAAGCGTGACCGCGTGGCGGTATTTTCGGATGTATTAAAAAAGATGAAGGTGAGAAGATACTCTATTAGACGGAGTGACGATCTTGTAAGAGATGCAGGGAGACGACGGTTGCATGTGGCATAAGACCATGCTTTGTGGCACGCCTTAAGGGAGGACTATGTCTGCGGTGGATTTTTGATAGGCTGTGATGATGATGCTGAAAATAACAAACACATTTATTTGAACAGTATCCTGAGCTTTTTTTATAGAAGTAAGGCAACGCACCGTACTATATAAACCCGCCGGATGTTTTCGACTTATAATAGTAAAACAAGCAATGTTATGTTTAACTAACCCGTAATGTTGATGTGGTCTATTTCACATAATAATTAATATGTGACCACAACTAGCTCACCCATTTAATTACCATCGAGCGAGTGATTACTGAGAGTCAGTGAAATAAGAACTATTTAATTGTTCGAACTGATGGCGATGCCGTAAAGTATAAAAATTAAACACTTATTAATTAATAGTCGTACCTACATACATGGGTTGGCCATATAGTTCAAAGAACCCGTAACTAATACTGAAGAAAGGTTCTGGAGTGGCAACCTTGTACTGGCAAGCGTAGTGTTGGCGACCCTCCACTAGATGGGTTGATGACCTGATGAACAGTTCGTTAATGTAGCTAGCCCTGGCTCCATTAGAGTGCCGTTGGTAATGGTACTGCATTATCAACGAAAATATATTGAGGAGGTCTGTGTTCAGTAGTAGACTTTTGATGAGCTGTAGTGATAGTTATTGGAAATATATCGAATACATGCTCGTCAGTTGAGAATATTTTGAACTTGGCTCATCTATAATGTTGCCAGAGTGATGATGTTTTGCCTTAATCTTTGAATTATCTTTGATCACCAATCATTATAGAGAATAGGCATAAAATTTAATAGCTTTTCATATAACACAGATAGAAATGTCAATTTTTAGGAAAAAATAATTTATAAACAGGACCACCAGTAACACTTATTAGGTAAGAAATAGCCTCTCATCTGTTGAAACGCCATAATCTGGTGTCGAGTGATAGCAAACCTTTTGTATATATATATATATATATATATATATATATATATATATATATATATATATATATATATATATATATATATATATATCGACCTTGTAGTAAACAAAAAATGTATGATTTTTTTTTGTTTTTATTATTTACAGTTAAATAATTAAAACAAAAAAAAATCATACATTTTTATTTTAACGTTTTACAAGTTAAATTATTTAAAGTTAAGGCTTTTGACGTACAAGTAAAACAAATAGTACTTGGAATAAAGGCTTTAATTTATTATTATTACACCTTTGCAAAAAATTGGCGAAAAAATACTTTTCTTACTTTCAAATTCAAAGCGATACTATCGCTTTCGAAATTTCTTGGAAATAGTCTTTTTAATGAACAGCAGGAAGTAGTCTGGAAGTTCTTCAGGAAGCGCTTGACAGATGCGCCATATTGGCCAAAATGGCCGCGACATTGCAGGGGCTATGAAAAGATTTCTTTCTAAACAACGCACGTAAAGCCCTTGGTCCTTGCCTGATATCATTACGGCACTATCAAATTATTGACCCATCTGGTTATGTGAGTGAGGGAATAGAGAGAGCAAGAGCAGGTGCACATATTGTGTATGTACGTACGTTTAATCTCGTCCTACGCCAATGGCTAATATCCGTCAACAACGGCCGCAGTGACCGAAATGCGATCTGGAGGACACTATACTTTTAATACTTCCAGCGCTTCGTGCGCTCTTTTTCGTTAATATTATCATTGGGTACATAGCAATCAATTCCATAAATGTTTTATAAATCGGACTTCCTATACAGTCTCAATTAAATAAATATAGTAGTTTTACTTTAATTCTAACAATACAGTACAAGTGAAATTGTAAAGTTGCTTGCTTGGTTCCTATGTTTACGGCAGCACTCCGGACTTTTATTGTCCTCACGGTAGTGCTCGCCTCAGAGCTGCTTTCATGCGGTTCGTCTAGCTCGTTACGGTTCCTTCGTACGAATGGAAACTTTTTATCGCAAACATATATTTTTGTATATTTCTTTTTATATATATTATATATTTCTTCATTTGATGATTTTTAAGAGATGAATAAAAATATGCTCGGTATATTTAATATTTTTCGATAGCCACTATGTGATAATCTCACATTAGTGCCAGTGCGTTAAAGGTGCGAAATGTCTGTTCTACCGCGATAATCTATCGAGCGAGGCAGTTATGACAAATCGTATCTATTATGGACCATGTATGCTAACAGTGAACAGAAGCATCATATGATTTTGTTTCATAGGTTTTGTATAAAACCGACTTTGAGAGAATAATATGTAGCGTCAAGTATTTACAAATAAGGGTGACAATCGAGCTGACCGTTCACGCGATGTTAAGGGATCCGTTGCCCATCCCCAACTATCTACCATCTTTGACTTACATCTGGTGTAAGCCGAATGGTTATACCGCCATCTACTAGAAAACATAGGACTTTTTCGTCATTTCCCACAGTCACCTTTTACTACACACACAAAATTGAAATTTATTCGAATTAGTGTTAAATATGAAAGAAACCAAGATATATATATATATATATATATATATATATATATATATATATATATATATATATATATATATAATGATAGCCATACTATCTGACACTGTAAAATAAAAAAAGTATTAAAAGAGAACAGTTGTTACAGCGGACATCAATAATTACGCCTCATTGTTTTGACTTTCGAATCAAGCAAGGTTTTGCAATACTTTAAACAGTGCAACTGTTAATTCTATTACATTTTTCTCTATAGATTGCAATCCTTTTCAGAGCTGGAATTCGAATGTGTTCTAAAAATAAGAAGTTTTAATGGCAATAAAAGATATTATGATCTGTTATTTCACTATTTTAAAAATTGCCTTGAATATTTATTTATTTTATTTACATATTTTATATTTATTTATTTATATTTTAAAAAGTTTACGTGCTGGCTTACAGTATACCCAAAACGTCAGCATGCTAATTTACAAATTGCAGTTTTAAATACTAGTAATAATATAAGAGAGTCAAAAGGTCTAATAAATTAAAGAATACATGTCCAATAGATCAAATAAATAACTTATAAAAATAAATAAAAATTCGTGCCAAATAGATAAGAAGTCAAATATATACATATCAAATAAATAAAGCAAAATGTCATTGTCTGATTGATTACATAAGATTGCTGCTTCGTTGGTCTAGTGGTTGTAGTATATGTAGTAATGAGGTCGACTTCCGGGCCGAGCCAAAAAATTATTGAGTTTTTCCGTCAAGAAATTCTCAGTAGTTGCTCGGAGTCAGGAAATTGGCGGTGTCTCACCCCCGTGCCTGGGAAAGCACGTAAAGTCCTGCACCTGATCTCTCTCCGATCGTGTCGGTGTACCGTCCCATCGGATTATGAGAGTGAGGGAATAGAGAGTGCACCTGTGATTGCGTATACACTTGGGCACACTGTTAAAAGAATATATTACAATATGTCAAAATTGGATGTCAAAAATAGAAGGGCTTTATTACATAGTTGCCCTATGCTATCATATCATATCAAGCACCTCGTAAACCCTAACCTAAGCTATCAAATAAATCAGTCTCGTAATCATGTGCGAGCATGTCTCCAATAAGCCGTATAGTTCGAGAAGTGGGCGCGTGAGCGCCGTACCTAGTACGTGCTGACGACCGCCACAGAAGGCGCGGCCACCACCGCGGTGCCACCGTCCCTCCACATCACAGCCCAGCCGCTTCGGAGCCAACAACCCTTGTCTGTTTAATATCATCGGGCTATGTACTCGATTATGGATGACTGCTAGGTAGTATGTTATCAATTGCATAGTTCGCCTAAGTTTAAGCGTGTCCAAACCCACCATACAATAACAAATAAGTACGTATATAGATAGAGGTGATAACCATATTACTGTTTATATAGCCATCGTGTAAATTTGCGCTGTATTCTGTCTATCATCAAAATATATTTCTCCTCATAGGGATATCATAAAATGGCACCGTATTCAAGCTTACTACGGACGTAAGCATTGTAAAGTACCAAAGCGACCTCTAATCCATCGAACTGTGAAGAAGTACGAATAACGAAGCCAAGCAATTTACTGGCCTTTTTACATACAGTAGTCACATGGTTATGAAAGTCAAGTTTAGCGTCTAACAATAATCCCACATCACGAATTTCGCATACCCTTTCTAAGGGCGTGTCAGATAAATTACAATCTTCTCTTATTGGACGCGTTTACGCGTGAATGTTATTTTTTACTAAACTTACTTACTTTTTTACTTTTTTATTATTACTAAATTGAAGACGATTTAATCCACTGCAATACATTACTACATCGATGTCTCTTTGCAATGCCTCATAGTCAGGCGGGTCATCTACACCTAGGCTTAATTTGAGATTATCCGCGAATAACAGACATTTGGAGGCAATCTACGCTATTCGGTAAGTCATTAATCAAAATAAGAAAAAGAAATGACCCCAACGTACTTCCCTGACTCACCCCCCAGATCTTGTGTAATAATCACTAGACTCAAATGCACCCACTCTAACAAACTGACGCCGATCGCATAGGTCACTTGAAAAATACTTGACGAGTGCCGGGGCGAAGCCTATCACCGCCATTATTTACGCAACAAGATATCTTGGTCGATCAGGTCAAATTTTTTCTTAAAATCGAAATACGCAGCATCCACCTGCCTTGGATGCTGGTAGCATCCAATTCAGCATATGTATATCCAAGATGAGACATAGGATTGGTAGTGGTAGAACGGGCAGTTCGAAAACCGTGTTGACGTGTGACGTGTTGAAATTTTGCAAAGAATGACAAGACTGCGATCGGTCTAAAAGACGAAACTTCATTTTCATAATCAGTTTTGGGAACCGGAGTAACCATAGAAACTTTTCAAATTTCTGGATACTTAGAGTGAGTCAGTGACAAGTAAAAGAGGTACAGGAGCGGACTCTCAAAAGCGGATATGCAGTCACCAGGGCTACCCGTCGACCTTTTACGACACTAAAAAGTGTCGTAAAGGTTTTAGTAACGTGTCGATTACGACACAACCGCTCCGATTGAGATATTTCGTTGTACATCTTTAATATGTTGCTACGACTTTTTTAGACTGATCGATGTATGCACGAGTGAATGCAGCAATGAATTAAAATATTTGCGGCACATTATTGAGTATCTCTTTTTTCTTTCAATTATCGCTTGATATTAGAATTGTAACAAAAAAAGTCGTGTGTGAGAGAATTTTCGTCAATATTATTTATTTGATAGAATGCACTAAAAAATTAAACTAAATTGTGTAAGTGTATTTCTACACATTTGCTAGTTTATATTTGTATTGCTTGTCGTTTACAAACATGTTAAAACAAATTGTTTTTACAGCTACTTTTAATTGGGATTTGATTCTAGAAGAAGTAGAAATCATGAAATTTTTAAACCAATTGGCGCCAATAATAACGTGTAAAAACTAATACATTGAATATATTAAATATACCTAATTATTTCGACTCCTTACTTTAGATGAGTTCTGAGTCAAATGTTTTATAAAAGTAATTATATAAGCATAATATTTAAAACTTTCAAAGGATGTCTTATTTCATAAAATAAATGGTATTAATTTTAACAAATTTTAACATATATAATACTACAATATTTTTGTAGACTTACATTAATGTTATAAGAAAAATCCGATATCTGAAATGAATTAAGCAGCTAAGTAATTCAAACAATTCAAGAAATATGAACGTTTTAATACTCTCACTTTTATTCTCTCAAACTGGGGGAAATTTATTACGAATTTAGAAAAAATTTCCAACTTTCTTAAACCTAAGAATATGTTTTCATAAAAAGGTAGTTGGACATATAAAATATTGCTACAGAAATTATTTATATATAGCGGTGGGGGAAACGAGCATGTGAAACGAGCATTTGAAGTTAATTGACTACCGCCCACATATCCTGAGGAATTGCAAGTGCGTTGCCGATCTTTTAACAAGGTGTTCACTCGTTTTTAGAAGGTCCCTCTGGAGACAGAAAGCTCCACACCATAATCTTGTAGTGTAGAAAATTCCTAGAGTATTGCGCAGCGGTAGATAAGCAACCATTAATATGATGTCTTTGTTGGCTGAAATTAATTATATTGATTCTAGCACTCACCACAGTAAAGAAAATTTGAAAAATTCAAATTATTGCAAGTACACACACACGTAGACCAGTTAAACGATCTGAGCAGAACTCAACGTCAACGATTCAAACCGCCTTTCAATGGTAGTGAAAAAACATCTTCTCTCAGAACAGGTCTGGTAAGGAGATGTGATATGTATCTAGTATTTTCCATGTTAATGGGACAAACGAGAGCAGCGTATACTCGATGAAGAGTGGATGCTCTGGCGTATGGACACCTACATCTATCATTGCCTCGATCGAGGAAGGGCAACGTTTACGCGCAATACCAGGATAAAATAGCAGGTTAATGTTGCTGTGTTTGTATGGTATGTGTAGAGAACCGGAGATTATTTTCACTGGAAACGAGGCATTCCATCTTAGTTCACAGAGGCGACAAAGCATGCATTTTGATTCCAAATCGAGGATAGACGTAAATTTCGATAGGCCACAGCTTCCACCTACCATCAATTGTAATGTGTGTATTTGTCACCTTTATTCTGTATAAAAATTGTTGGAAAATAATCATGTACACACAAAAACAAAAAAGTTCTTTACAAACACGCAGGACTAATGATTATAACTGGTTTCCATCGCAAACTGTAAAAATGTTTGCGCTAATGGAGTGTCTCTAAACGTTCTGGAAGTCAAAATTTTAATCGCACGCTGCGCTTGCTTTATACAGTTTTCAACACACGACACTCTGTTTCAGTTTACAACGACAACGTACATGGTCTATAATAATTTTTGGACTCATCATTTTATTTTATAATTTAATTTTTTTATAAATCAAACTATATACTTTTAAAAGAATAGAATATTTTTTATTCGATAAAGATTACAATAATTCTCATCGAAAGTTTTTTTTTTAATATTTACCTTTGTTTCGGAAAAAATCTCTGTTCCGGAAAGAAGCAGCAACTTAACATTTTACTAACTAAACTGGCTTGTTAAATATGTAGCATGTTTAACAAGCCAGTTTAACGATGTTTTTAAAAATAAAATTAAACTTAATGATGAGTATTTTAAAAAGGCGTTAATAAGTACATAAATTAAAATTCAAAGTACATAAAAATTTAACTCGCAAAATTTAAAACAATTAAAATACAAAGGTATATGATTCACCCATAATAGTGGTCAGTGGTTTAGATCGTAAAAAGTTTATAAATTTTATTTTGACATTAGTGTAATTTATAGAAAATCACTATATTAAGTAGGAGAGAATTACACGTAGGTAATATCTCGAATTCTAGATTTGACATTTAAAGAGTGAAATAATGTGTAAGTACGCAACATAATATGCAATAAAACGCTCTGTTTTAGTAGTGTAATTTACTGCTTCCAAATTAATTATTTTTACTGCAACTCGAGTGAAATATGCGAGGAAACGAGCAATTACTACAGGAGGAAATATTGATAAATGCCCTTCCATTTATCGTGTATATCGAAGAGCAATATCCGAGTTAGATTATTAAAGCGAGCACTGTGCTATGAAATCATTTTATTTATTTATTTGCTTTTTAAGGACTGAAACATTTACAGATTAAAATTTTAATTTGCTATAGTTAGGGACGAACATATCATCATCATCTTCATCAGCCTGCGGCAGTCCAATGCTGGACATAGGATTCTCCCTGGGCGCGCCACTTAGCGCGACCTTCGGCAAATAATCAACATCAAGCAACATATAATTACATACTTCAATATGTACTCGTACAGACGTATACGCAAGTACTTCGAAACTTAAACTTATGTTAGTTATTATACTTTAACGAAGTGCAATCAGAGCGAATCATCGAATCCTTCCGTCTCAGTCGCCGTCAATAATTGTTCGCTCCATGAATATTTCAGGATGTGAGTAGTGTTATCCAATTAATCAATCCATTACTATGCAAAATGTACTGCTGCAAATTTGTATTCAAAATACAATAATTGTATGGTATTTTTAATTTAGGGCTTTTTTTATATATTTCGACAAATATAATCGTAATGCGCAAAGGGTATTTCATTTTTAATGAAAACTCAGACGAGTAATGAAATGAGAAAAGCGTGTCATTGCTGTCTACCGCACAACAAAAGCTTTTATTTTTGTTTTGTCAAGTCATGTTGTGATATTTTATCGAAAATGATAGATACTTAGGCAACGTTCAATATTTCCGACGCAATGCTTACCGAATTTTTTATTTACTTTGTTATAATATTTTTTAGATATTATTATTTTTATTCCATAGGAGCACAAGCATTAATTTACTAACATATTAAAAATATATACAGTATAAAAATATAGTACTATAGCTATCATAAATTGTATTTTTATTAATTTCAGCAAGTCCCTCAATTTTTAAATAATGACTATTCTTCTCTATTTTCTTTTTGATTTTAAAATGTTGACATGTGACAGGTGGCATGATGACTTTTCTACGCATATTTAAAAGGTTTTTTTTCTTGGCCGCGCTTATTTTAAGCGGCATTATAAAGGCGGTATAATTGATCTAAAAATCGATGATTTACAGACATTAAATCATTTTCTGACAGCCGCTTCATCTTTCGCGTTAAATAGGTGTAATTCAAAGTTGATGATTGTCTCCAACATATATTAAAGTCTATAGTATACGTTAAAGTCTTCGCCCATGTCATATTTTAAAATTTTTTCTGTCCTCCCCTTTAACATATTTATCCACTTTATCTTCAGCCATTGAACTTGTTTTACTTTCTCATCTATCATTCTAGATTGCATAATCTAACCAGCAAGGTGCTTTAGGTCAAGGAATGCATCATCATCATCATTACAGCCCTTCACAAGCCCTTCTCTGAACATAGGCCTCCACCAAGGAATACCACAAAACACGGCCTTAGCTACCTGCATCCATCGACTTCCTGCATGTCTTACCAGGTTATCACTCCATCTAGTGGGTGGTCGCCCCAAACTTAGTCTACCAGTAATAGGCTGTCACTCGAGAACCATGCTTCCCTATTAATTATCAAATTGTTGGTTCTTCGAACTAGCAGTCGATTGCCACTTCAGTTTACTAAATCCATTGGACTATATCGGTTAGTCTGCTTCTACTGCGGATATCCTCATTTCAGGAGTTTATCAGGCAGAAAAACCCAGACCACAGCCCTCTCCATAGTTCGCTGAGCGACCGTGAGCTTCTTCATAAGACCAGCAATGAAGGACCATGTTTTAGATCCATAAGTCATCACTGGCAACACACCCTGGTTGTACAATCTTCTTTTCTAATTTTGAGGGCTACCTGACTTAACCTCTCGGTCGAAGTTGGACTCACCTACCCAAACCATTTGTCCCAGGTAAACATAGTCACCAACAACTTCGAGCTTAGTGTTATCAACAACTACCTAACTAAACCCTCGATTTATTAATGAATAAGTTGTTATCAGTTTACATGATAAATGTGCTTACGGATATATGCACAAACATTTACAAGGAAAGCTTAAAAGTTGTTACTATGCGAGTCACTCAAACTTAATAACAGTATTAAAAAGATAATAGTGAACTGTTTTATCAGAAAAGCCCATTCGTCGTGAATTAAAAAAAATTAAACTTAACGAAATCAGCAAAAATAACTTTAATCAAACATAACGTTATGTAACATAAACTCTTCACGACTGTCAACCATAGGGTTTTTTTAGAATAAGGGTGTCAAAAGAGAACACAGTTCACCTGATGGCAATCATAGTATAGCTGCAGCATGGCTTTAGCAAGTCTACATCGCATACATCTGAAAATCAGCGCCGCAAGCTCACGCCTTATGCTGAGATGGTCCCTTCCACCTTCCACCAATACATCATAGCACATTACATACACATATAATGGACGTATTTCTTTTTTTTAGTCTAATTTCCTGTTTCTTTTGTTTGTTAATATGTTACTTGTTTTATTTTTAATTTTAATTTATCATGTGTAAGAATATTGTGTCTGTATATATGTAAGTGTTGGAAAAAGTCTTTATGTCATTGTATAAATAGGTAATTATACGTTGCATTCATTTGGTTATTAAAAATATGGCATATTAAACTTAGTGTGTAATCTACTGTTGAAATACTTTAAATATATAAGGAATGTTCCTGTTGACATATTTCATGACTTAGGTTTCTTTGAAATTTATCAACAATTTATTTAATGTAAATTCAAATTTTGCTACCATTGAAGTCGCAAGTCCTATTTAGAATACAACAAGAAGTATCAATTACATCTTAGTAATCAGCGCAAGTTGTATTAGATCAAGAATGCTAATAACACAAACAACACTTAAAACTTTATATCTCTTAAAGGACCTTACTCAAATTTGCCGTACCGCCCTAAGTAAATTCATAACTATATCTTGTTTCATAAGTTTCATGAAATACAATAAGAAAATTCGCTGCTGAATATTTCACCCACTGGATGAAAGTAGTTACGGATTCTCTTACACCTTCATTACATGGGAAGTTTAGTCAATGATTTGTTTTAAAGTAAAGTTACGGAGTACAAATACGCCTTACCACTAGGCTCAATCTTCGACTCATTTCTAAGAGGTATTATATTCTATATTAAAAGAAACCTGAAATAATTTTAATTAAATTAAACATCACCATTACTAAATTAACTCTAATCAAGCCATTATACGATTATAAGTGTAATATAGAGCAGCCTTGTATCATTATCTTTTTCATTGAACATTTTCAAAAAGCTACTTCTAAAATGTAGTAATTTTATTTAGTTAATTTTTTTAAAGATTAGACAAAGAAGCATACAGTCCACCTGATGGTAAGTGGTTGCTGTGGCCGATGGACATCTACATATATCCTCGATTACGAATCAAAATGCAGATGCGTTTTCACCCGTAAGCACTACGATGGAATGCCTCGTTTCCAGTAAAAAGGGTCTCCGGTCTCCGGTTCTCTACACTCACCATACAAAACATAGCAGCATTAAGCTACTATTTTAAGCTGGTATTCTGTGAGAGCCTGTTCCTTTCCCGGTCGAGCCGACCCATTCGTGCTACAACTATACTACTAATGTAACTGCAGCAAGGCTCTACCACACATAAGAAATTAAAATAACTCCATTAATGTTGTAATTCTAATAAATATTTTTTTGTAAATAAAACAGTTTTACTTAACTTGTAAATTTAAAAATAAAGTAACAACCTCTTAAAGGATTTTCTTAATTCACAGACAATAAAAACCAGAATATCCCTTTCTTCATCTTCCAGTGCTAGTAGGCAAACTTCACATGCCCTCAAAAATATTTTAAACTAGCGAATCACCGTGGCGTCGCCTAAATAGGTTCTACTCAAGGTAATCAAAAAGATACTTTTATCAATTTTTGTTTTTCGATAAAAGTCTTCGATTTTTACGGATAAAATATATTGTACATCCCTAGCAGCATTGCTTTCTATGTGTTCGTAAAGTTTCATCACAGTCGGTTCATCCCGGACAGATAGGCAGAGAGCCAGACAAAAACTTTAAAATCACTATTTATGTTTTAGTAGCATGCAAATAACCCAAACCCCTTGCATTTAAAAATAACCCAAACCCCCTGTGTTTTAAAATAACCCAAACCCCCTGAGTTTTAAAATAACCCAAACCCTCTGAGTTTTAAAATTGTAGCAACAAATCCGTCCGTACTACAGGCATCCATTCATTTTTTATATTACATTTAACCAACATAAGTTACTGTAGGGACTCGACTTTATTAGATTTGATAAAGTTACAATATTATTACAAATGATATTAATTATTATTATTAATTTAACACGTGGTAGAACCATGCTGCAGTTAAATTAGTAGTACGAGTATAGTTGTCACGAATGAGTCGGCTCGACCGGGGAAGGACCACGCTCTCACAGAATACCAACGAAAAATAGTAGCTTAATGCTGCTGTGTTTTGTATGGTGAGTGTTGAGAACCGGAGACCCTTTTTACTGTAAACAAGGCATTCCATCTTAGTTCTCACGTGTGACAACGCATCTGCATTTTGATTCGTAATCGAGGATATATGTGGGTGTCTATGGGCCACAGCAGCCACTTGCCACCGGGTGGACTGTGTGCTCGTTTTTCACCCTCTCCCTGTAAAACACATAAAATTGTAATATATATATATATATATATATATATATATATATATATATATATATATATATATATGTGTGTGTGTGTGTGTCTATAATCAGTATATACATGGTATAAAATCAGTGTTAAATATCATAAAATGACACCATTACACGAAACGATAGACTTATTATTATGATAATATGATCAGTTCTGCGACCTAGCCAGCCATAAAAATCTCTTTGACCGAACTACGAGCATTATGAGAATTTTGCAATAATTGCAGGCAGACCAGTTTTAATCAGTTTACATACAGATTGATGAAACCGTATGAGTTTTCATATTACTGATAGACGTCACTATTATCTATTTAATTTTTATATGCAAATTTAAAATGAAATAACAAAAAAAGAAAAAAATATAGGTTCGGGTTTTTAAATAATTAAATGTAAGTTATTCATGTTATTTTATTTATTAGATACCGAATGCAAAAGGCACTGTTTTGAACACTGAAACGTAGATCGTCCGTGTAGTTTCAAACTAATGTACGAAGGTTAAAACGAATTTGTACCTTTTTTTAAAATATGGTATGCGTTGTTTGAAAAGACACCCGTCATCCGGCCTATAACTTATGGAATAATATATAAAAGATAATTAAAATCTAAACAAGGAAAATATTTCAACTTCTTTTTTGGAGTTCCGGAATCGGATAAAAATCCCGGGTTACTAACATACTTCAAATATTCACAAGCAGGCCAGGAAGTACTTTGGCATGAGGAATGTGTGGACGCTTGATGGCACAGTCTATATTAAACTGCCTGATAGTAGTCGGGCAAAAGTAACTTCAGAGGAAGACTTCAATTATCTTGTCACGAAGTACTCGCCAGGGTGTTCTCCTCTTTCAAATACATCACCTCCCAAAATCGAAGATAGGACAGGTAATCTCTCTGGTGTATCACAACCAAGTACATCTAAATGTAGTCGCCAACAAGAAGTGGTCTCACGCTATCAAGGGGCACAATCGGGTCCAAGCAACGAAAAAAAAGGGTACGCCGCGTTGTGACCAAAAAATAATGACGTTGTTGATATTTTTACACACTTTCTCAAGGTTGTTACGATTCTTTAAAATAATTTTTACGTGGTAGAGCCATGCTGCAGTTATATTAGTAGTATAGTTGTAGCACAAATGGGTCGGCTTGACCGGGGAAGGACCACGCTCTCACAGAATACCAGCGTGAAATGGTAGCTTGATGCTGCTGTGTTTCGTATGGTGAGTGTAGAGAACCGGAAACCCTTTTTACTGGAAATGAGGCATTCCGTCTTAGTCCTTTTTTTTTTTATAGAAGAGGGGGCAAACGAGCATGCGGCTCACCTGATGTTAAGTGACTACCGCCGCCCATGATCAACCGCAACACCAGGAGAATTGCGGGTGCGTTGCCGGCCCTTTAGAAAGGAGTAAGCTCTTTTCTTGAAGGTCCCCAGGTCGTATCGGTCCGGAAAAATCGCCGGTGGTAAACTATTCCACAGAGAGGTTGTACGTGGAAGAAAACTCCTTGTGAAACGTACAGTGGTGGACCGCCAAGCATCCCGATGGTGAGGATGGTATCGGGACGTTTGCCGTGTAGTGCGTTCACGAAATTTGGCGGCTGGGATTAATCCGAACAATTCCTCAGAGCACTCCCCGTGATAGATGCGATAAAATACGCAAAGAGATGCAACATCTCTTCGCAGCGCCAGTGAATCGAGCCGATCGGAAAGCACTCGGTCGTCGACGATTCGAGCCGCTCTGCGCTGGATGCGGTCAAGTGGAAGGAGCTGGTACTGGGGAGCCCCAGCCCAGAGATGGGAACAGTATTCCATGTGCGGCCGAACCTGCGCCTTGTAAAGTTGCAGGCGGTGTGCCGGCATGAAACACTGTCCCGCTCTGCTGAGCACGCCAAGCTTTTTAGAGGCCAATTTGGCTTTCCCTTCCAAGTGACCACGAAACTGCACGTCACTCGATATGTCGACGCCGAGGATTCCGATACTGTCTGAGGCAACAAGGGGAGTGCCTTGAAACTGAGGGGATACGACAAAGGGGTTCTTTTTAGCGGTTAACGCGCAAACTTGTGTCTTCTGGGGGTTAAACTGGACTAGATTTAGTCGTCCCCAATCCGAGACTCTGTTCAGCAAAGACTCGACTTCAGACACAAGTTTGTCCCGGCACTTGGAGACGTTTTCCCGAGAAATATTGGCTCGGCCGGTGTAAAGAGCATCACCAGTGCTGTCATCTGCATAGCAATGAATGTTACGGGTATGCAACATATCATTGATATGCAGAAGAAACAGCGTTGGCGATAGCACGCTGCCCTGTGGAACACCAGCATTAATAGGCTTGCAATCGGAGCTTGCACCGTCTACAACGACCTTGATGCTCCGATCTGCAAGAAAGCTGGTGATCCAATCGCACAATTTCTCGGGAAGCCCATAGGAAGGGAGCTTCGAAAGAAGCGCTTTGTGCCAAACCCGATCGAAGGCCTTCGCAATGTCCAAACTAACGGCCAATGCCTCCCCCTTGAACTCTACTGCCTCCGCCCATCTGTGAGTGAGGTATAGTATAGTCCTCACGAGTGACAACCATTCTGCATTTTGATTTGTAATCGAAGATAAATGTAGATATCTATGGGCTACAGCAGCCACTTACCATCAGATGGACTGTGTGCTCGTTTGTCACCCTATCCTATAAAAAAAAATAATTAAGTTTACTTTATTCAGTCCTATGTTACTTGGTATCATTCAAGCTTTTTATTATTTCTAATGATCGTGTTGTAGTAATTATCGTTGCATTATATTTATCTTTTTAGTTTCATTGACTTAACTAAACTACTAAGGGTTTAATATTGTGTATTATTTACTTTTTATAATAAGAATAAAGCAGCTAATAATAGTATTATAATATTGTTGGTAATAAATTAGGTAGAAAAATATAAACAAACTGTTATTTTGTTACTTTGTAAAGATAAAGAATATTGTTGTAATTACGATATGCCAAGTACAGGCAAAGGTATTATACCTTGCATCCCAGTGTGTTTTAATGTTTCTAAAATATTGTTAGCAAACGGATGTTATTTTATATTATTTTATATCATGACTAAATTTTACAATTTTTACTACATCCCTGTTAACATTGATTTCAAGAAATGATTTGGTTACACAGACACTAACAAATTAAACGTTTGATTTTGTTTTCGTTGGGAAAGACTAACTGTGGACTTATTAGTTTAATGTTGATGTTTTGTTATATCCTGTTTCTGTATTTACTTGTATAATAGTGTATTTTAATGTTCTATTAATTTAAGATTATTTTTAAAAAACAATGATTGTTATCTTTATCAGTCAACTGATGATATAGAGCAGTGATAGTGGAGTAGTTGATTTTCTGGTTTATACGTATAGCGTTGTAGATATTTTATACTTAGACTTTGTTTTATCTCTTAATATATTTAATATTTTATTATTTATTATTATCTAATATACATATTATATTTAAATCTATTTAGAGGTTAATAATGTCTGATGATGAATCTTTTTATTCCATTTATAGTTCAGATTCCTCATACGCCAGATCTTACAGATAATTTACTTCCCTTACGCGATCAGTTAAGTAATATTTTTCTGCCTCATAAAAAAAAAGACGTGTGGCACTCGGGGACTGCCGCGGTAAAGCTATTGCATAGCATTTTGTATTAACTTATGCAATTATAATTATTTATTTATTTTATTTATGCAGTATTTCTTTTTCTTTGATATTAATTCAAGTTACACTTTTTGAGCGTGGTGACCGATAAGAAAACAAATTTTTTTCTTTTATTAAATAAATAAATAATAAATGCACTTTGTTCATTCATATTCAAAACACTTTATACACAAATTTTACAAGTACAGCTATTCACTGTTGTACATAAATACCTATACACCTATATACTTTCTCATAAACAGCTGCTTATGTATTCGTCCGATTTCGGAGCAGCTCGTCTCGATTCGTGCGAGCTTCGTAGAGTCGTACAATACGTCTAGTTGCACGCACACAAACACCGTGTCGAAGACTGCCGAAAAGAAACGACGTTAGACAATGCACGGCCTTCAAGCCACACCTGCGTGCCCGGAGTGGGGAGCGTGAGGTTTTTTCGTTACGGAATAAATTTCTGGATTCGGTCCCCGCGCTCAAGGCCCGCGATAGAAGCTATGCAATAGCTTAAAAATATTTTAATGTTTGTCATATTAATACACAGAGCATTCCAAGTCATTTTTCCTACTTAGAAGAAGCATTCTCACTAGACTGTGTCGATGCTATCTTAATATCTGAGAGTTGGCTTAAACCATCTATTATGTCGAGTTTGTACCCATTACCCATTTTCATTCTTATACGCAATGATCGGACTGAGAAGGGGGGGAGGTGGTGTGGCTATATACCTACGAAAAAATATTCCTTATAAAGTTGTTCTATCTTCCCCCTCCCCATTTTCTGCCACTGCTGAGTTTTTATTTCTAGAAATAAACATTATGGGTGCTAGGGCAGTTTTAGGTGTTGTATATTGTCCTCCTTCTGTGGATTATTCTACCTCACTTGAGACGGCTCTTGACACCATTGGATCTGAGTACATACATTGCATGATAATGGGTGATTTCAACACTGATTTGTTAAAAATACTTCTCGCTCCCAAAAACTTCGATCAATCATTGAATCAGTCGAACTCTGCATTCTCCCATTGGCGGCAACTCATTGAAATACTGACACTGATGATTCGTTGATTGAACTCATCATTACTTCCTCTTCTGATCGCGTGATTCAGTTTGGGCAACTCTCTGCTCCTTGTTCCTCACGTCACGACTTGATTTATTTTTCATATAAACTTAAACCTCCAAAACAGAAACCTATTTTTCTGCAGTTACGCAATTTTTCAAGAATAAATATTGAGAGTCTCAGGAGAGACGCATCTACAATTGATTTTGGCCCTTTGGTTGCAGCTTCTAACGTCGATGATAAAATATCCTTTCTAAATAATAGCATCCTGAATCTGTATAATATTCATGCTCCGGTACATTATGTAAAAGTTAAGCGTCCTCCTGCTCCCTGGATGAATAAAGGGGTACAAGTGGCAATGGCACGACGAGATCGGGCTTTCCAGAAGTTTAAAAAGAATCGCTCAGAAAAAAATTGGTCTAACTTTAAAACGCTAAGAAACAGATGCAATCAGGTGGTACGAAATGCTAAACGCCGCTACATTCATGACAAAATAACTAATTCTTCGCCCACTGATTTGTGGAATTTCCTGAAGTCTATCGGAATTAATAAATCTAATTCTCCGGAATATGGCGCCTCTCTCAATTTGGATGACATTAATCGTCACTTTATTTCTATTACTTCATTGGACCCTCAAGTACGTTCTCAAACTATTGCTTCTATAGAATCAATGCAGCCACTCCGGATCCCTGACTTTTGTTTCTCTCCTGTTACTCAGGATGAAATTAAAAAAGCTCTGTTAGCCATTAAATCCAAGGCTGTGGGTTTTGATGAAATTAGTAAGCAAATGGTGTCTATGATTCTTGAGTACCTTATTCCAGCTATAACACACATTATAAATTATTCTCTGGACTCAGGTCAATACCCTTTTGCATGGAAAAAGGCTTTTGTAAGACCTCTTCCTAAAATACCTAATCCTGTTTTCCCTAACCATTTTCGTCCTATTTCAATTCTCCCATACCTCTCTAAAGTTCTGGAAGCCTGTGTTTTTAAGCAAATATCTGTATTCGCTGCAAAGCATAACCTGCTGAATGAATTTCAATCGGGGTTTCGCTCAGGTCACAGTACTACCACTTCGCTTATCAAAGTCACAGACGATATAACAAAGGGCTTAGATGAGCAAAAATTAACAGTGGTGGTGCTTATTGACTTTTCAAACGCTTTCAACACAGTGGATCGTGGTATCCTCCTATCCATCCTTAAACACCTTAAATTTTCATCCCCAGCCTTGGAATGGTTTTCCTCTTATATTCGTGGTCGCCAGCAATCGGTTCGCTCAGGTCAGCGGTTTTCTGCATGGGCTGAAATTGAATCTGGTGTGCCGCAAGGCGGAATACTTTCTCCTATTATGTTTTTCTTATTTATAAATTCTATCTCCTCAGTTTTAGATTGTTCGTACCATCTGTATGCGGATGATCTCCAGCTCTATGCACAGTCAAGCTTAAATAATCTTAACTTTGTAATACACAAACTAAATGATAACTTGGAAGCCATAAGAGAATGGTCATGTAAATATGGCGTTTCTGTTAATCCTGCCAAATGCAAAGTTATAATATTCGTAAGTTCGCAATTATTGGCTAAGGTTGATTATGGAAGTCTCTCTCCTGTAATTTATAATGGAAGTTTGATTCCATATTGTGATTCCATAAAAAATCTTGGCCTGTACATGGAAAAAACTATTACCTGGAAATTGCAGATCTCTGAAGTTAGTCGTAAAGTTGTTGCTACCTTGCGTTCCCTTTATCGTCTTAAAAATTTCCTACCTTTCAAAACCAAACTTACGCTGGTTCATTCCCTTATTCTACCTATTATCGACTATGCCGATGTATGTTACCCAGATCTATCAGAAAATCTTCTAAACAAGTTGGAGCGCCTTCTTAATAATTCCATAAGATTTATTTTTGGTTTACGTAAGTATGACCACATATCATCCTATCGTTCAAAGCTTAAATGGCTACCTATACGTCAAAGGCGATGCTCAAGAATTTTACTTGTACTTTATTCAATTTTAAACGATCCAAGGTCGCCTTCTTATCCTAAGGATAATTTTTATTTTTTTCGTCCGATCGACGGTCGAACATCCCGACAGTCAAACCGTCTGAGGTTAAGGTTTCCACAGCATAAGTCAAATTTATTTAGGTCGCCTTTTACGATACAAGCCATACAACTTTGGAACATCCTCCCCAACGATATTAAGAATGCCACAAATAAAAAAGTTTTCAAAGTTCTTCTCCGAGAACATTACCTGAAGGAAACTACTAATTAACATTATTTTCCTTAATTTTTGTCTTTCTTTTCTTCTTTTTTACTTCAAATATTTATTTCATTATATATTATTCAAACATTATATTATATATATCATATTGTATATTTATTTACGAAGTTTGTAAGCATGTATATATATTATATATATGTATATATATGTATTATTGTATGTATATTTATACTATATGTGTATATATTTAAATATAATGTGTATGTATGTACTTTGCATATATGTATATTTTAATGTAATTATTTACGTATAATGGTCGCACCTGCCAACAATTGTCCTTGGCACCCAGGGTTGACTGGCAGAGAATGCCACATGGCATTAAGTTCGCCCTATGTACCCCTTTAGCTTAAGGTGTTAGGTTTAAGTTTTTAAATAAATAAATAAAATAAATACTTCATACAAAATTTCATGTACATCGGTCCAGTAGTTATTGCGTTAATCATGAATACAGACATACAGACAGACCGATAAAATTCTAAAAACTACTAATTTGGTTACAGTATCCCTTATATGGTCCATTGGACTTGTGTTTTCAGGTATATATCAGATTTACAGACACGAATTTTCTGCAGATTTATTATAAGTAATACTATACATATAATAAATCTGTAGAAAATTCGTGTGTTCGTGCAATATCCCACGAAAATGTGACATTTGGTCACAATTTGGAGCTCCTACGGGAGAGTCGCTAAATAGACAAGTATCTTAATTTATGGGTTCGATAGGGAGTTCATAAAGCTGACGCCATTTTCATAACAAGAAAATAGCTAAATAAGCCCAACAGATCTGGCTGGCTCTGATCCAAAAATCGTAGTGGATCTACGATATTGAAATGATTCAATTTTACACATAATATTAAGGTCCGTTTGCAAATAGCTATCTTTAATAACCAAAACCGTAATATCTATTTACTAAATGACCGTTTAGTAAAGTATTAGAGTAGTAGTATAGATATAGATGTCGTAATATAGTTCTTAAATGTAAATGTTATATGCAAATACATAATGATAAATCAAAATATAAGAAAATGCCAGTAACAACTTTACCTGTGAGAAGGAAGACTTCATGACAAATTCCCCTCATAAAGTAAATATTACAGTAGTAAATAAGCCCATAATAGCATAAATTTTTTGGCCCACAGAAATAAGCATTAAAGTTATATTTTTGTGTAGTTTACAGATGTCAATAAGCTATAGCTCTCGTTAGAGAGTATGTATAATATTTTGTGGGCTGCAGTAATAATCAAAAATCAGGTAGACTGATATGTTTTTTGTTACTTTTATATTATAAGAAAGGAGGCATGGGGAAACTTGACTCACAACGGTACTTAGTGGCAATGTAGAATACATTATGGATAATAATCATGGGAAATAAAGTGATTGCTACCAAGCTGTTCCTAAATGTCTTTACACATTGTAGAGATCATACGTAGTAGAAATAATATTACATTTACTATGCTATTACTATTTATTATGTTTCATATACTATTAATTATAATATACTATTTATTATGTGTCATACCAACGGTATGACGGTAACGGTAACGGTAACAATAGAAGTGGCTTTGTCTAAATGTTATTTGAAGTTTATCAAACGATCGACCGGTTTTAGGCGACAATTGAAATCGTAAAAAATTATCACGCGAAAATGTTGGCGACACAGATCCATTTTTGAATGAAACACAAATAAATTGTATAATATAATCACAAAGTTTTCACAATATTTCTATAATTTTCAAAAAAGAGTATAATATGAAATTGGAACGTTTGTATTTTTATGTGTTCTTAATAATTTTTTTCAAAATAAACTATAATTGACCAGTGTCACATGCTAAATTTTTTTGTCGTCTGTTGTATGCATATTTGTATTTTTAGGTGTAATTAATATTTTTTTTCAAAATAAACTATAATTGACCAGTGTCTCATACGCAAAAATGCTCTGTTGTATGCATATTTGACGCGTTCTTCTGTTACAAATAACATGACAACATGTTAATATTTGTACCTTGATCGATTTTTTGTTTGTAGCTTTGGCAGGGGGCCAGCAAACCTTTGTACGGTAATTTATGCCTGTCTGATTTTCGGCAACTATAGCCTTTTTTGTAGCGTTTCATTTCTCATTTGCGTAGAAGCTTTTGTAATTTCCTTCATTCCTCAAATAATTGTTTCAATAAGAAACACTATGCTTGAAATAACATTTCAATATTCTTTGATTAAAACTACTTTTACCGATTTTATCGCATTTAATTTTAATTGATTTTTGATTCACGACGTTTTGGGTGCTTTCCAGCACCCATGGTCACGGGAACTGAGGTGACTGACGTCTCAATGTCAATGTTAACTCAGAGTACCTTCAGCTTTTTAATTATTGTTTGTGGTCCGATCTATGCAGAATGAGCTTACTCTGTCTTGAAGTCTTGCAGTGGTATACTTTGGTTTAGTTTAAATTTCATTAATGACAGGGTCACAAGCAGGTGGTAGTACCCAGCCTCCTTCTCTATTGAAATTAGGATGTTTTTAATTTCATTAGTCTCACGTATCAACCTTGGAAGGAATCGATGTTCTTTCCCGAGGATTTGTGGTCTATCAAATCTGATGCAATGGTTGGGGCCGCCTAAGATATGATTACAAACTGCAAACTTCCCGGAAAGTTGATGCTTCACGTCAGCTATATGTTCTTTTACGCGGGTTTTAATAGACATTTTTATTTTCCCTATGTATGAGAGACCACATTCATAATCAAGCTTGTACACTCCTGTATTCCTGTAGAAAGAGTTGTTTGATGTTTCATAGGATTTACTTGGGGTACATTTTGAGTTTTAAAATGTCTAGCGATGTAACAAAATAATGGAATAACTTCGACGTGCTATGAATTGAAAATAATAAGTGGCCTTTATGTGTTCTGTGTTGATAGGTCCTTAGGATAGGATCCGAATATTGTGTAGTCGATAATATTGGAGTTCATATTGAAACAGCCAAACTGTTGACTAGATCGTTAAGATGAAGCAGAAGCTGAAGGACTTCAAGTACCGGTTTTCCACCCGCTTTCAGAAGCTCCGCTGTAATTCTATCCTTACCCGGGGACTTGCCGTTTTTAAGGTGCTGGAGAGCCATTCTAATCTCGCTCAGACTGACGTCCAGGATACCATCGGAATAGTGTCGGATAAGACTTGCTCTTGGACCCAACGATGACGTGTACAGCTGCCCATAGAACCTCTCAATCTCACTCAGAATCTCAGCTGTCTCGGAAACGATGCTGCCACACTCAGTCTTCAGCTTTGACAGTTGGCTCTTACTGGCAGACAGATCCCTGATTCCGCTCAATTGAGCCCTGGTTCCGCTCAATTGCTTCTTCAATACGAGCAGTATTAAATTTGCGTAAGTCTCGCCGCATGCATTTGGATATCTGTTCAGTTGCCAGTATGCTGTCAAATCCGTTGACGATTGCAGCCTCATCTCCCGTCTAACAGCCATGAGATTAAGAGTGTGATCGGAGAGTTTTTGTGTTCTTCTTCGGCCAGTCTTGCAGAACTTAGCTCCGATCGCATGGACAGTTTCCATGAGCTTGTCATTCATATCGTCCACTGCATTGCAATCTTCTAGGCACTGAAAGCGGTTACGTAACCCGAGCTGAAAGGTTTCAGAAATCTGGATCGGAGCACGAAGGGGACGGAGCGTTGACTTCATTAGACGAGACCTCTCCACCTTAATGTTTAGGTTCGGTGTGCCTCTAACCATTCGGTGATCGCTGCCAGTCTTCACCCTTGCGATCACTGAGACATCACTGAACAGTTAGCGTCTAGTCGTCATAATGAAGTTAATCTCGTTTTTTGTTGAACCCTCGGGGCTCGATAAGGTCCACTTCCTGTGGGGCCGCTTCTGGAAGAAAGAGTTCATCATAAAGAGTCCCTCTTTCTCCATAAAGTCGGCCAGCTGCTGGCCCCTACGGTTCCGTTGCCCTATTCCAAATTTATTCAAACTTCAGCTCACCGCTTTCTCTTGTGCTAAGTTTTGCGTTGAAGTCTCCCATCAACACCGTGTATTGGGTTTTGAAGGAATGCATGGCTCTAAAAATATCATACATTTCTTCCACTTTCTGCTGACCTCTCAGCCGGACGGATATCAGATTTCCGTCGACGCCCCTTTAGGCTCCTCGGACCATTGTCTTGTCCGGAGTGTGATGCCACGCACCACTCACTCACTCACTCACGCTTCAATCGCAATTGCATTCTGCAGGCTGCGGCGGCAGCCTATAGATCAGCCGATTGGGATAGGATGCGGTCTTTCTTTGCATTCTACCCTTGGAGGCAGGTTTGCTTCTCACCGGATGTTCCCAACGTTGTTGCGGATTCTGTCGCTGATGTGGTACTTCAGGGTATGGAACTTTTTATTCCTTCCTCTGTGGTGCCCATTGGAGGCAAATCTATGCCATGGTTTAGTCGCTCCTGTAAAATAGCATCATGCTATAAGCAGGAGTGCTACCAAGCCTGGGCTGACGCATCAGCGACCCGGGATGTAAACACCAGCGCTCTAAAAAAGGAGTATAATTCCGCCTCTAGGTCCTTCAAAAGAGTCATTGCCAAGGCAAAGTCAGAGCACATAGGCAGAATTGTCGAGAAACTAGTTCGCCTTCCTTCTGGAACCCGTGCATTCTGGTCTCTCACCAAGGCTGTCCAGGAAAATTTCTGTCAGCCATCTCTTCCATCTCTGCACAGGGAGGATGACGCACTGGCCCATACCGCAAAGGAGAAAACCGATCTTCTAGGCTCTTTCTTTGCGTCCAACTCGCTCTCGATGACGGGGGGAATACGCCGCCGATCATCCCGCGGTGTGAGTGCTCCATGCCGGAAGTACAGTTCACACAGCGCTCGGTTTGCAAAGCACTCCTCTCCCTGGATATCCACAAGTCGAGTGGGCTTAACGGAATCCTCCCAATTATGCTGAGGACGTGTGCTCCAGAGTTAGCATCGGTTTTAACGCGTCTTTTCCGGTACTCATACTCCCTAGGCGTAGTCCCAAAATCATGGAAGACGGCTTTCGTCCACCCGATCCCTAAAAAATATTGTCTTATCGTCATAACGTTATCGTCATAACCTCCATGTTCTCCAAAACAATGGATTCCATTGTTAACTGCCAGCTCATGAGGTACCTTGAGGATCACCAGCTGATTAGTGACCGCCAATACGGTTTTCGCCTTGGTCAGTCAGCTGGTGATCTTCTGGTCTACCTAACTCACAGGTGGGCGGAGGCAGTAGAGTCCAAGGGGGAGGCACTGGCCGTTAGTTTGGACATTGCGAAGGCAGGGGAATAGGGAAGGCATTGAGAAATTGTGATCACCAGCTTTCTTGCAAGAAAGCTGGTGATCACAATTTCTCGGGAAGCCCATAGGAAGGAACTTCTAAAGAAGCGCTTTGTGCCAAACCCGATCGAAGGCCTTCGCAATATCCAAACTAACGGCCAGTGCCTCCCCCTTGGACTCTACTGCCTCCGCCCACCTGTGAGTTAGGTAGACCAGAAGATCACCAGCTGACTGACCACGGCGAAAACCGTATTGGCGGTCACTAATCAGCTGGTGATCCTCAAGGTACTGCATGAGCTGGCAGTTAACAATGGAATTCATTGTTTTGGAGAACATGGAGGTTATGACGATAACGTTATGACGATAAGACAATATTTTTTAGGGATCGGGTGGACGAAAGCCGTCTTCCATGATTTTGGGACTACGCCTAGGGAGTATGAGTACCGGAAAAGACGCGTTAAAACCGATGCTAACTCTGGAGCACACGTCCTCAGCATAATTGGGAGGATTCCGTTAAGCCCACTCGACTTGTGGATATCCAGGGAGAGGAGTACTTTGCAAACCGAGCGCTGTGTGAACTGTACTTCCAGCATGGAGCACTCACACCGCGGGATGGTCGGCGGCGTATTCCCCCCGTCATCGAGAGTCGAGTTGGACGCAAAGAAAGAGCCTAGAAGATCGGTTTTCTCCTTTGCGGTATGGGCCAGTGCGTCATCCTCCCTGTGCAGAGATGGAAGAGATGGCTGACAGAAATTTTCCTGGACAGCCTTGGCGAGAGACCAGAATGCACGGGTTCCAGAAGGAAGGCGAACTAGTTTCTCGACAATTCTGCCTATGTGCTCTGACTTTGCCTTGGCAATGACTCTTTTGAAGGACCTAGAGGCGGAATTATACTCCTTTTTTAGAGCGCTGGTGTTTACATCCCGGGTCGCTGATGCGTCAGCCCAGGCTTGGTAGCACTCCTGCTTATAGCATGATGCTATTTTACAGGAGCGACTAAACCATGGCATAGATTTGCCTCCAATGGGCACCACAGAGGAAGGAATAAAAAGTTCCATACCCTGAAGTACCACATCAGCAACAGAATCCGCAACAACGTTGGCAACATCCGGCGAGAAGCAAACCTGCCTCCAAGGGTAGAATGCAAAGAAAGACCGCATCCTATCCCAATCGGCTGATCTATAGGCTGCCGCCGCAGCCTGCAGAATGCAATTGCGATTGAAGCGTGAGTGAGTGAGTGAGTGGTGCGTGGAATCACACTTTGGACAAGACAATGGTCCGAGGAGCCTAAAGGGGCGTCGACGGAAATCTGATATCCGTCCGGGTGAGAGGTCAGCAGAAAGTGGAAGAAATGTATGATATTTTTAGAGCCATGCATTCCTTCAAAACCCAATACACGGTGTTGATGGGAGACTTCAACGCAAAACTTAGCACAAGAGAAAGCGGTGAGCTGAAGTTTGAATAAATTTGGAATAGGGCAACGGAACCGTAGGGGCCAGCAGCTGGCCGACTTTATGGAGAAAGAGGGACTCTTTATGATGAACTCTTTCTTCCAGAAGCGGCCCCACAGGAAGTGGACCTTATCGAGCCCCGAGGGTTCAACGAAAAACGAGATTAACTTCATTATGACGACTAGACGCTAACTGTTCAGTGATGTCTCAGTGATCGCAAGGGTGAAGACTGGCAGCGATCACCGAATGGTTAGAGGCACACCGAACCTAAACATTAAGGTGGAGAGGTCTCGTCTAATGAAGTCAACGCTCCGTCCCCTTCGTGCTCCAATCCAGATTTCTGAAACCTTTCAGCTCGGGTTACGTAACCGCTTTCAGTGCCTAGAAGATTGCAATGCAGTGGACGATATGAATGACAAGCTCGTGGAAACTGTCCATGCGATCGGAGCTAAGTTCTGCAAGACTGGCCGAAGAAGAACACAAAAACTCTCCGATCACACTCTTAATCTCATGGCTGTTAGACGGGAGATGAGGCTGCAATCGTCAACGGATTTGACAGCATACTGGCAACTGAACAGATATCCAAATGCATGCGGCGAGACTTACGCAAATTTAATACTGCTCGTATTGAAGAAGCAATTGAGCGGAACCAGGGCTCAATTGAGCGGAATCAGGGATCTGTCTGCCAGTAAGAGCCAACTGTCAAAGCTGAAGACTGAGTGTGGCAGCATCGTTTCCGAGACAGCTGAGATTCTGAGTGAGATTGAGAGGTTCTATGGGCAGCTGTACACGTCATCGTTGGGTCCAAGAGCAAGTCTTATCCGACACTATTCCGATGGTATCCTGGACGTCAGTCTGAGCGAGATTAGAATGGCTCTCCAGCACCTTAAAAACGGCAAGTCCCCGGGTAAGGATAGAATTACAGCGGAGCTTCTGAAAGCGGGTGGAAAACCGGTACTTGAAGTTCTTCAGCTTCTGCTTCATCTTAACGATCTAGTCAACAGTTTGGCTGTTTCAATATGAACTCCAATATTATCGACTACACAATATTCGGATCCTATCCTAAGGACCTATCAACACAGAACACATAAAGGCCACTTATTATTTTCAATTCATAGCACGTCGAAGTTATTCCATTATTTTGTTACATCGCTAGACATTTTAAAACTCAAAATGTACCCCAAGTAAATCCTATGAAACATCAAACAACTCTTTCTACAGGAATACAGGAGTGTACAAGCTTGATTATGAATGTGGTCTCTCATACATAGGGAAAATAAAAATGTCTATTAAAACCCGCGTAAAAGAACATATAGCTGACGTGAAGCATCAACTTTCCGGGAAGTTTGCAGTTTGTAATCATATCTTAGGCGGCCCCAACCATTGCATCAGATTTGATAGACCACAAATCCTCGGGAAAGAACATCGATTCCTTCCAAGGTTGATACGTGAGACTAATGAAATTAAAAACATCCTAATTTCAATAGAGAAGGAGGCTGGGTACTACCACCTGCTTGTGACCCTGTCATTAATGAAATTTAAACTAAACCAAAGCATACCACCGCAAGACTTCAAGACAGAGTAAGCTCATTCTGCATAGATCGGACCACAAACAATAATTAAAAAGCTGAAGGTACTCTGAGTTAACATTGACATTGGGACGTCAGTCACCTCAGTCCCCGTGACCATGGGTGCTGGAAAGCACCCGAAACGTCGTGAATCAAAAATCAATTAAAATTAAATGCGATAAAATCGGTAAAAGTAGTTTTAATCAAAGAATATTGAAATGTTATTTCAAGCATAGTGTTTCTTATTGAAACAATTATTTGAGGAATGAAGGAAATTACAAAAGCTTCTACGCAAATGTAACACCTCGGTAAGTGTGTATCCAATTACTTGCTACTTGAGCCTTTTGTTCATTAACTAACCCGCCCCATTTTGTTTCTCCTTATTGGCTCAAGTAGAATTCCATCTTAACCTTGGCAAGCAATAGATTTGGAAGAGCGAGTGCATTGTCCAAGGTCCCGCGTGCCACGCCCGCCATCTTGTTGAGGCATGAGAAGCCATCCGCATATACAGTCCACCTAGTATAACATCTCGCTCAGGGTCAAGACTCGACCTGGGAATCGAAGTCGGGAACCCCTAGGCCCGCCGCCCAACCATTTTCTGGTCATTCGAGCGGATTTGGAACTGGTGCCCTGTAGTCTCATCGAGCCGAACTGCTGAACCAATTCCTTGGACAATACACTCTAATTTAATATTGGATAGATTTTATTTAGTTTTTTTGTTTAGTTTAAATTTAAATTTTGGAGTTTATTTGCATAGGTAAATAGATACTATTTATTTAAATAGTTAGACCCGTTTAGTTTCTGTTTACCTTATCCCGCTATTTGTAACATTTATACGAGTTCTAAATTCCTACCTAGTCGACGCGTGTTATCTCATTTGCTTGCAACTTACCTTCACGCAAAAAAAATAGTACTGACAAAGTGTTCAATTTGACGTCGTAATACGGCACGATTAGACAGTAGGGTATTGTGAAGTATTCGTCTAGATGTTCAAGATGGCAGTTAGTGGAAATGAAATTAAACTTAAAACTCTTTACGCCAAGAGGGACGGACTTTTTCACGTATACTATACATAAGTGATCACATAAAAAATATTAACGTAGATTCAGTGCGGGAAACGTTTTTATGTGAAATCGAAACAGTTAAGATCGGATTACGAAAATATATTAGACAAAATTAATAGTTTAGAATTACAAATCGACCCTAAGTATACAGTGAAGTATCAATCACTTCTATCATTTGAAGTCTATCATTTGAAGTCTCTTACAGTCTCCAGCCCAGAGCAAAGCAAAACCAGAAATTCGGGTACGCCCACGTGAATCACTTAGATTGCCCCCTATAGATATTACTGTATTCAATTGGGATATTCAAACTTGGCCGTTGTTTTTTAATAGCTTTCAAAACACTATACATAACAATCCATCGTTATCGGACACTGAAGGATTTTATTATTTAATTAATATATTGAGTGGTAGGGCACAGTCCATTTGTTCGGGTTTCACACCAACAATTATTCGTCAATTTTCGAAACACTTAAAAACAAATATGAAAATAAGCGAATGTTAGCCTCTTCTTATATAGACCAGATATTCAATCTTAATGCTATATCATCCGCGAACATCACTAGCTTAGAGCAGTTTTTGTATAAATTCTTAGCATCGGTAGCTGCGCTCAAGAATCTGAAATTTAATGACCTTATGGACGTTGTGTTTCTACATATCGCCTTAAGGAAGCTAGACTCGGACACCGTGCGTGCGTTTGAAATGGAGCATCGATGCTCTGGGTTATCGTCATTCGACTCCTTAGCTTCCTATGTACGAGATCAAATTAAAGTGATACAGCGTTCATCGAATGTCGAACAAGACATTAAGAAATGTTTCGAGCGCGGACCGATCTCATCAACTAGGATCGCTGGGTCTCTGACGTACGTAACCGCTGCGCCTACATCGCCTAATAGCGCCTGTGTTATATGTAGGAATAAACATCACGGTAATTTGTGTAATTGTGCGACCTTCCGTAAACATTCACCCAGCGAACGTTATAGAATAGTAAAGACGAACAACTTATATTTAAATTGCCTGGGCGATATACATTTATTTGCTAAATGCAATTCTAGTTCCGTGTGTAACAAGTGCACTAGCAGACATCACACGTTATTACATTTTGAAAGTGGCAACATATTCGTGTAGAGTAAATCGGACAAGGAAACTACACATACTAAAATCGACGCTTCTAACGGTCGACCGGGTGACGGCGCCCTGTGCTCGCTGTCGAATACGGGAACGCAGTCTCCTTCCACCGCGTTGCTGGGTACAGCTTGTATCGTAGTTAGGGATTCACGTGGAAACGGTCAAAGTGTTCGTGCATTGCTAGACAGCGGATCACAGAGTAGCTTCATAGCACGACAATGTTGCCAGCGTTTAGGATTGCTAATAAATAAGACACCTTCATGTCCCGTAGTCAGAGGAATTGTAGGTACTAATAAAAATACACAGGGCTCCATAAATTTGAAATTTTATTCTCGGCTAGATCGTAGTATAAACTTTAATATAAATGCATTAGTAGTAGATAAAGTCACCGAGCGTCTGTCAAACGTTTCGGTCGACACCTCAGCAATGATTGATTTTGAAAATTTGACTCTGGCAGACGATACTTACGCCGTCCCCGGAGATATAGACATGCTCATTGGAGAATCGGTTTTCCCTCATCTTTTGTTATACAATAAGGTCAGGCGCAACTTCTCGTACACCGCGCCTTACGCACTGGAGACCGTCTTGGGCAACGTCATCGTTGGTTCCGCCCCTATCATGGATAATATTTCGGCAACCTCTTATTGTTGTATGGCTGTCGAACCGCTCAAGTCGTTAGTTCGTAAATTTTGGGAGATGGAGGAGGTGAATGTTCCACCTATAGTTAGCCCAGATGATAGATTATGCGAGGAAATTTACGTCCGCACGACCGTTCGTGATCGCGACGGTCGATATAGTGTAGCGCTACTCTTTAAAGGGGATATTTTGTCTCTCAGTGACTCGCGTCAAATGGCGGAAAAACTTTTCTATTGTTTGGAGCGCAGGATGCTCGCTTCGCCCAGATTGAAAGAAGCTTACATATCACTTGCGACTCCAAAATTAGATAACCACGAAGACACGCCGTCGTATTTCATACCGCATCACGGTGTCATTAGGGAAGACAAACTTACGTCCAAGTTAAGTGTAGTGCTCGATGCTAGGGCTAGAACTAGCACTCACCCTTCTCTTAACAACTTATTTAATATAATAGCAAATTTTCGTTTGTTTAGTATTGCATTATCCGCCGCTATTTTGTGTTGGTCACCGGAGTCTCACGTGTTTAGCCTTAAGGTAAACCCGCCCGCAGAAACGTGCACAAAGCGCAAAATGCTGTCATGCGTTGCTAGATTATGGGATGTCATGGGTTTCGTAGCCTGTAGTGTTATGCTACTTACATATCATTTTACACTATTTTTCCATTCTGTTTCTGATTTTCTGCATTCACCTCAAAACTGGATATTTTTGCATCACCTTTATTTCCATAGGATCCTGTAACGTTTTTTGAACCATAAGAACACAATAACAAATCATTTTCACTTCGTATTTTCACGTTATCAGCACTTTTTTAATCGGTGTCAATGGAGTCTACCTTTTTCGGTCTTTTATTTAGTTCTCCGTAACTCTGCAATTTCGGGCTTCGTGCGCGCTGTTGCGCTACCTTTTTTCCTATATCAATAATATCTCATTTTTCACTTAAATCTTGCCGTTTCTCTATTACGAGCCTAAAACCAAAATTTGACATGTTTTGACATCGTTGTTTATCGGGTTGTCATGGCGATTTTTATTCAAATATCGTTACCGGCCTGATGTTTTTACTTCAAAAATACTCTTTTCTTCTTGGCCATTTACAAAAATTTGCTTTTAATTTAAATAATTTCAAATAATTTCTCGTTCTTATCCCAGAACCGTCAAAAAGTATAAAAGCCGAAGAATCGGCCAATAGAGGTTCTCACTTCAGCTTTGATACAAGAAGCACCTCTTAAAGGCTTTATCCGCACTGCCTCGGGATCTTGCAAGCCTCTGCCTTCTCCTGAAGTCGTCGCCTAGCCACGCCTACGCCTCCACCTATTAGTGCCGCGCTATCTTCGGCTGCTGTGCGTGCTTGTCTCAAGCGCTGCGTGTTCCTACTCCAGACGCTGCGTGTCTACTCCGGGCGTTGTGTGTGCTTACTCCGAGTGGTGTGTGTGCCTACTTTAAGTGCTGCGTGTACCTGCTCAATACGCTGTGTGTACCTACTCCAGACGCTGCGTGACTACTCCAGGCGCTGTGTGTGTCTACTCCGGGTATTGTGTGTGCTCATTCTGGTCGCTGTGTGTGCCTACTTCAAGCACTGCGTGTACCTAGATTAGGCGTTGTGCATCTACCACAGGCATTGCCTGTGCATACATTGTTTCCGTACTCAATTATCTTTCTTAACTTTTTTTATTTAAAAATTGTAATTCACTATCATCATTACAGCCCATCATCACCTTCATACCTTTTTTTATATAAGAAACTGTAAATATCTTTACAAATTTTAAATAAATTATTTTCTTTTTGGTTGTTTCGTTAGGTTAGGTTCTATAGTTTTTTAATTGTCGCTTTACATTTTATAAAAGAAACTGTAAATATCTTTACAAATTTTAAATAAATTATTTTCTTTTTGGTTGTTTCATTGTTAGGTTAGGTTCTTTAGTTTTTAATTGTCGCTTTACGACAAGCCCCAGTGGTATAGGCTAAACTTTTGATAAAACAACTTTGGTTATGTGAATGCGATCGGGATGAACCACCGCCTGATAGCATTATTCGTTCGTGGCTACGTTTTAGAGAGGAACTTCCTTTACTAAGCGAAATTAAAATACCACGTCATATAAACGTCGATAGAAATAACGTCATCACTGTCGTTGGGTTTGCAGACGCTAGCGAGAAGGCTTACGACGTTGACGTTGTATATTTTCACGTCCAGAATAATGGTAGAAATTCGATCAGCCTTATCAGCTCTAAGTTAAGGGTCTCCCCCCGTTTTTTTTTTAACTTGCGCAACGCGTACCACACCATCCTTACCGGGAAACAATTCGGTGACAACGCCTAGAGGCTACTGAAGCGGTGGAGCATTATCCACGTCTATTAGAACAATCGTCCCTACAGAAATGGCAGTAGCGTCCTTATTCCACTTCACTCTACTCTGTAATGTATGTAAGTATTCGAATCTGAAGCGTTTCCAAAAGGACTGAATTAGAGAATCTATTAAAGAAAAGCGTGATAAGAGATTAATGCGTTCCTTGCTTAAATCTGCAGCTGGTAAGCATTCAAGTGGTTTTAAATTTAGAAAATGTGCGGGTGTAAGTGCGGTAGGTTCCGATGGATCACTGCTTAATACATAAAGCGGGCGAGAATTTAAGATACACTCGATCTGACAAAGAGTAGTAAGCATTTCTTCATATGTGAGGATTTGCTTACCTATTACGCGAAACAAATGGGTTTTTACAACCTTAATATTGGACTCCCACAAACCCCCGAAATGTGGAGCGCTTGGAGGGTTGAGTTTCCAAACAATGCGATTATCAGTGAGCACCTGACTGAATGCCTTATAATATTCTTCTGATTTTAAAAATCTATGTAATTCATGTAAATATGAACGCGAGGCGACAAAATTAGTACCATTATCGCTGTATAGAAATCGACACGGACGTCTACGAGAGATAAATCTCTTAAAAGCGTCTAAAAAAACTTGCCGAACTTAGATCAGACGCTAATTCTAAATGCACTGCCTTAGTAACGAGGCATATAAATAAACATAAATAAGCCTTCTGGCTTCGTATACCACGTTTACGCGTCAATGTGATATAAAGTGGGCCCGAAAAATCCACACCTGTGTGTCTAAACGCATTACACTGCTCTAGGCGGCAAGCAGGCAAGGCAGAAATCATGGGGTAAATAGGTTTGGGTTTATGTCGAAAACAAATGTTACACCTATGAATGCGGTATCTCACTACACGGCGAGCTGATAATATCCAATATTTCTCCCGTAATGCAGCAAGTAAATACTGAGGACCAGCGTGGAAATGTTTATAGTGATAATAATCAATTATAAGATCAACAATATGCGAATAGATGACACACCCGTAAGCTTTTTCACTAGCGTCGGTGAAGGCTAGTAGCGACACATGGGATTTTTCATTTACGCCGATATGACGTGGAATCTGTAAATGTGAGATTAAAGGTATCTCTGATATATATCGCTGCCATGTATTGACAATATTAGTGGGTGGAGTCTCATCCCAGTTAAGTTTAAGAACCCACAAGGCTTTAATTAATAATTTGGCGTAAAGTATTACTGGACCGACAAGTCCTAAAACATCGTACAAGCGAGCGGTTGCGGAGAGGATAGCGCGTTTGGTACAAGTGACCGGTGGCGGCGAAACAAGAAAGGAAAACTTATCGGTAGCGGGATACCAACGAAGGCCTAAAATTTTTAAAATTTCATTATCATCAAATGATACCGAGTCTTGTTGACGATGTGATGCTGGTATATATTGTAAAAGCTCCTTGCAGTTACTTGTCCACTTAACCAAATCGAATCCACCTCGGCGAAACATTTGGATAAGTTGAGTGGCGGTGTTGACTGCGTTGTTGACGCAAGGCGCGGAGGAAACGAGGTCATCCATATAAATATCCCTTTCCACTACAGAAGCAGCAAGGGGATAGGACTCCCTTTCGTCAGCGGCTAACTGGCGTAAAGTGCGAAGTGTGAGGAAAGGGGAAGAGCGTAATCCGAATGTGACGCGATTAAATTCATATGTTCGTATAGTTTCTTCTGTAGAAAACCGATATAAAATGCGTTGAAAAGCGCGATGGGATTTTTGGACTTCGATACACAAGTACATTTGCCTAACATCTGCAAAGAAAGCGATGCGATAAACTCTAACATTTAATAAAATATTAAAAATGTCTGTTTGTAAATTTTGCCCGGTGTGCAAAATGTCATTCAAAGAAATATCGTTATCCGACTTAGCACTAGCGTCTAAAACGATGCACAACTTCGTTGTACTTTTATCATTCCGTACGACAGGGTGATGCGGTAAATAAAAAGAAGGCTGTATACAATCATTATCAGAAACAGCGGATAAAATACCCTTATTAATGTATTCCCGTATAACAACATTGTATTGATCGCGAAGATCGGGATATTTGTTGAAGCGTTTTTCCAAAAGTAAAAGGCGTTTTTTTGCATTCATTAAAGAGTCACCCAATATATCGGGCCTTTTCTTAAATGGCAGGGCGACCACATACCGTCCGTCGTTTTGGCGGTAAGTAGTAGAAGTATAAATGTCTCCACATTCCTGCTCATCACGGCTCAAATATAATTTTTGCGGAAGTTCTTCAATTTTCCAAAATTTTTCCATTATATCATTAAGACAATTTTGATTTAAATTTGTATCGTAAGAACAGGAAACAAATGAATGCGGGGAATGATGTGATATAGCGACTTCAGCATCACCCATAATAATATATCCGAGTGATGTTTCTATGGCACTAGGCCATTGCGAACGAATTAAGTTTTCAGGCGACAAAAGTTTTATGTAGGTATTAACCCCCAATAAAATATCTATAGACCCAGGTTGATAAAACTGATCATCTGCTAAGCGTATTTTATCTAAATAGCGAATTTTTGAAACATCTACTATCGAATCTGGCAACTGACCCGTGATGGTCGGAACAACTAATGGTTCAATATGATAACATTTGTTATCATTAAAACGAGACGTGAACTGCAGTGAAGTGATTCCTAAAATCTTTTGGGACGCACCACCGATCCCGTGTACTTCGGTAAAACGATTTTTATTCGAAACGGAAAGAAATAAGCGTTTACAACAATCCTTCGTAATATAGTCGCTTTGGGATCTGGGGTCAACTAAACACCGAATAAAATGTTCATTGTCGTATTTATCTACGACCTTTATTTTTGCAGTCCCCAATAAAGCAGTATAGCGTGGGAGAGTACTATCATCGCGAGAAATAATACATGAAGAGGTAAGTGTTTTTTCCTCTTCCGCTGTATTTGAATTGTGAGCGACAGAAGAATTAACCTTATTATCGTTAACTGCGCGGTAGTTAATCGAACGCGCGCTGCATGCATTAGCGTTATGCGTCTGCACAACCTCTGAGTGTAACGTATTGCTACTACGAAAAGCAGTCTTAGAACCATTCTGATTCGGGTCAGAATGAATTAAAGAATTGTGGCGCCGCGCGCAGTATATACACTTACGCTTCGATTTACAAAAGGAAGTCGAGTGTTTATTACTTAAACAATTAATACAACAATTGTTTTGTTTAATAATATCGTAACGTTGCTGTGTATTTAATTTTAAAAAGCGTGGACAAACATACAAGTGTTCATGATCACTTGATTTACAAAAGATACATGAATGCGAAGGATCTGTATTAATAAATGTTTTACTAAATTTATTTGAAAGTGATTTGTTTCGATTATTATTGGATGTAAATAAAGTATGCGAATTATTAAATGTATGGCATATAGCCCTATTCTGTTCGTATAAAAATTGTACTAAAGAGGCGTAGTTTGGTATGCTAATTGTGCGACAAGACATTTCAAATGACTTAACAGTGTCATGATCTAATTTTCTAAGTGCAATATTTAAAAACAAAAAATCAGCTAGGTCCTCAATTTTTAATTGCTTTAGAGCATTAATTGAAGCATCAAATTTGTCCATAAATTTATGATAACCTCCTGTTGTGTTTGCGTTCACCTGTGTTAAATCCAGTAGTTGGCTAATATACGTAGATGCGAGTGTGCGTTCGTCATTATATCTTCTTATAAGCGCATTCCAAATAATGGAATAATTTTCTGCGGTAGGGGCTAACCTGGCACAAACTGATAACGCCCTGTCACTCAGTTTGTTAACCAAATAATAAACACGTTCGGCATCAGTTAATTGTAAATTGTCGTGAATTAATGTCTTAAATTGTTGATAAAACATGGACCACTGGCGTATGTCTCCGTTAAATGACATTAATTCAATTGGCGGAAGTGAAGTTTTTAATTTAGTAGGAAATCTATTTTCTAACGTAACAGTGGAATATTTTCGCAATTTGGTACTTAATACGACTATATAAATCTTCAAATGAGTTCCAAGCCTCATAATCAACGTCTGCATTAGGGTTTAATTTTAAATTTTTAGTATTATAGTTATCTAGAACTTCTTGGAACTCACTACGTAATTGTTCTATATTCGAAGCGATGCTAAGAAATAAATTCTGCTCGTCCAAGGAATTAAGTGCGCCCTTTGAGGTCTCGTAAATTTTTTGTAATCGTTCGTAAATATAATTACGTTTAGCGATAATAATTTTTAAACTAACTTCTTCATCTGAAACCAGTTTAGATTCTTTGCTTCTCGTCGTCATTTTCAACAAACAAATGCGGAATAAAATTATTGCGATAAGTGACGGTAGAATTAGTTAACTGGAGAACGAAGCAATCTCGCGTTACTAGAAAGATGGCGGTTAATGAACAAGAAAATTTTATTTTATATTATATTATTGTTATATTACTATACATTATTATATTATCTTAATTAATTTGCTAAATGGATAATCTTGATGTTTTTGATGACAGTTTCTTCTCATGCTCTTCATCTTCATGTAGTTTTACAAGTGCGGATAGTGAGTTACCTTTAACTTTGTACGATCAGATTTCATCCCTGCGCTCTAAATTTCCTAACAACTTTAATGTTGCACACATTAACATCCAGAGTGTTCCTCGCCATTATCCTGATCTTCTAGCATCAATTAACAGTGCACATCTCGATGCTTTACTAATTTCTGAGTCATTTCTCAAGCCATCACTCCCCTCTACACAGTTTGCCTTACCTGGTTTTGTCCTTATTCGTAATGATCGTATAGGAAAAGGTTGTGGTGGGATAGCTATATACCTGCGTTCGGATATATCTTATAAGACCATATGTGCCTCTCCTTCTATTTACTCTCAATCTGCTGAATATCTCTTTATAGAAGTTACTCTCAATCATGTAAAAATGTTGCTGGCGGTATTTTACAGTCCTAACATGCACATAGATTACTTTGATACGCTTGAAAAAATCCTTGCTGATTTTAGTACTACTTACGATCATATTATTCTTATGGGAGATTTCAACACCTGCCTTATTAAAAATGATTCTCGCTCCCAAAAACTTCTGACTTTGGTATCTTCCTTCAATCTTCTCACTCTCCCTCTTCAGGCAACTCATCACTTCCCTAACTGTAACCCTTCTTTGCTTGATATTATGATCGTTTCTTCTCCTGATAGTGTCATGTCTCATGGACAAATAACTGCCTCTTTTTCATATCATGATTTAATCTACCTCTCTTATCGTCTCTGTCCACCTAAAAAGAAATCCCAATACTTGTTCCTTCGTAATTACAAGGGAATAGATCTGGAGTCATTGCAGCGTGATAAGTAATGTTAATTGGACACCTATTGTTGACAATACTAATATTAATGATAAGGTTTGTAACTTTAATGATATAATTTTGAAGGTATACAATAACCATGCCCCGCTCAAACACGTAAAAATAAAGCGTAATCCTGCACCATGGATTACACAGGATATAAGAGAACTTATGGGCCAGAGGGACAAAGCTAAGCAAAGGTTTAAACGTCTCCCATCTGAAAATAACTTAAATCGTTTTAAATTTTTACGCAACCGCTGCAGTCGCTTGTGTCGGTATGCTAAAAGACGCTACTTTTACAACTCTCTACATAATAAAAATCCTACTGAGATGTGGAAGTTCCTTCGTTCTGTTGGTGTGGGCAGGTCTCCGATCCTAGAATACAATGACGTTAATGTAAAGGATCTAAACAATCACTTTGCTACTCCTCCTATGACTTTAGATCCTTACATCAAATCCAGCACACTACTCGCATTGGCGGGTATACCGAAACCGCCCGTTTGCCCTTTTCATCTTTCCCTTGTAACGGAGGAAGATGTAAAAAAATCAATCCTAGCCATCTCTTCAAATGCTGTTGGTATTGATGGTCTATGTGCGAAGATGATTTTGCTAGTTTTACCTTTGCTTCTACCAATTCTTACTCACATATTTAATTTTTCTATATCGTCATCATCTTTTCCTTCAGTTTGGAAACAAGCATATATAATTCCTCTGCCTAAGGTTTCTAATCCTTCTTCTTTGTCCCACTTTCGTCCCATATCTATTTTACCCTTTCTTTCTAAAATTTTGGAACACATCATCCATAGTCAACTCTCTCTCTTCTTATCGTCTAACTCCTTGCTCTCCACTTATCAGTCGGGCTTTCGTCGTGGACACAGCACTGTCACTGCTTTACTTAAAGTAACCGATGATATCCGTTGGGCCATGGACAATAAATCACTTACACTTTTAGTTTTGCTTGACTTTAGTAGTGCTTTTACCTCAGTAGACTTTGATATTCTTCTCCGGATCCTGGAATCTATAAACATTTCCCCATCTGCCATTGCATGGTTTGATTCATATCTTCGTGGTCGATCACATTGTGTCCGTGTTAATGACACTCTATCCGATTGGTCTGGTATCACTACGGGTGTACCTCAGGGTGGCGTTCTTTCCCCCCTTTTATTTTCCATATTTATTAACTCTATTACGAGTGTTATTACATCTAATTACCATCTCTACGCGGATGACTTACAGCTTTATCGTCATTTTCCGGTGGGTGATACAAATAATGCAATTGCAGCTATGAATGCGGATCTGGGCCGCATCTGTGAATGGTCTGCATCCTTCGGTCTATTAGTTAATCCCATGAAATCTCAGGCCATCATAATAGGCAGTAGGCATTTGCGTAATAGATTAGAATTTATATCACTACCTTTTGTTTGTTTTAATGGCGTTCCTATACCCTTTGCCAATACTGTCAAAAACTTAGGCGTCATATTTGATCACCATTTAACATGGACCACGCATATCGCTGAAGTTAGTCGCAAGGTCTACTTTACTTTGCATTCGCTTAAATGTCTTCAAAATTTCTTACCCCTTAAAGCTAAAATTTCACTCGTGCTTACTCTTATCCTACCTCTCCTTGATTATGCGGATGCCTGTTATTTGGATGCTACAGAGGAGCTTCTTAATAAACTTGAACGCTTGCAAAATCAGTGTATCCGTTTCATATTTGGGCTCAAGAAATTTGACCGTATATCTCAGTTTCGTAAGCAACTCAAGTGGCTCCCAATTCGACTTCGAAGGAACACTCGATTGTTATGTCTCCTCTATAACATTTTGCACAACCCTTCCTCTCCCACATACCTCAGAAGCCGATTTTCCTTCACCCATCCTCCGGACAAACCATGCAGATCCCTTGGTAAAAATCTTCTTGACTTTCCCGTCTTTAATTCCGGTTTTTACTCCCACTCCTTTTCAGTTCACGCGGTAAGATTATGGAACTCACTACCGTCAAATATAATAAATTCCGAAACTTTGTTGGTATTCAAGAAACGTCTTAGAGATAACTACTTTGCATCCTGTTAATTTATATATATATGTATATATATATATATATATATATATATATATATATATATATATATATATATATATATTATTCTATTATATTAGTTTTAGTTTATATATATATATCATATGTAACTATCGTATTTATTATTATTATTATTTATTGATTTATTTTATTTTTATTTATTGTTTTATTTTATATAATTTCCGTAACATTTTGTATATTATTTATTTTTTAGTAGTACTAATGTATGCACTAAGTTTGCAATTTAAATATAATTTCCTTTATGGGTCTACTGGAAGATATTTCAGCGAATTTGGAATAAGTAGAACCTTTGTACGTAATTACTATAAGACTGCTTCTGTACCTTAATGTGTGTACATAAAATAAATTAAAAAAAAAAATATCATTAATGGAATAATGAAGCGGTGTGGTATGCGTTACAAAGGTATTATAATACGTGTAATAAGCGATGCGGGACAAATAAATATTGTAGTTAGTATAATTAGAACTACAATTTATTATGATTTAATAATATATACGTATATAATTTTTTGTAATATATAAAAAAAATTAATTTACTTCTCCGGGCCTAAAGGTTAATTTAATCCCGGCCGAAGTGACCAAAAATATTAATTTAATCCGGCCGAAGTGACCAAAAAAATATTAATTTAATCCGGCCGAAGTGACCAAAAAATATTAATTTAATCCGGCTCGAAGGACCAAAAAATATATGGTGGATTTGGCGTGTGGCCTTCAACCACCAAACTGCTGGTTCAAATGTATTAAATAATGTTATGCGGTGCGGCTATTAATTTATTTAGAATAGTGGACTGTATATGAGCGCGGTGCGAGCGGTGAATGGAATTTAATTTATTCGTGATACTGCAAATTCCCTAAATTCGGGATATAGGAAGGACGTGAAGGAATGCATGTGCACCCACCTGGACTTCCGCTGATCTGCCTCGTGTCTCGATGGCTGCCGGCTGTCTTCACACTTATCAACGAAATATAGCGTTATTGCAAATGTCTATACTTTTTACTATATGCTTGTATAATTCAATATCCAAATTACACAAGGGCGGGAGCGATGATGCGAGATATAAGCGGTGCGGTTGATTGCGTGTCTTCTCAACTTGTGTGCGCTCGTTAACAAGAATGCACATGCTGGGCATAGAGGGCGGTAGATAAGAAACCGGAAATGGGCTTTGCAGTAATCTTATTGGATAATAATTAACGAATCCCTTGAGCGTTAAGCGACAGTGCAAAGTGGCGCGAACAGAAAGAATATTTGCTTTTTCTGACTCAACCGTCGCTTTATGTTGGGTTCATTCTTCACTCCACCGTTGGGATACGTTTTTCGCAAACCGAGTGGCCAAGATCCAAGACCAGTTAGGATCATGGAACTTTTATCACATGTCCGGTACGGACAACCCTGCCGATTGTCTATCCCGTGGACTCACTCCGATGCAAATAATGGACCGCCCGCTTTGGTTCCACGGACCTTCTTGGGTTCACTTGAAACCCTCGCTGGGGCCAATAACCGATTTCGACCATTCGTCAGTGTCCCAACCTTCGGAAGAGAAGAGGCACGCTCTGGTTGCGAACGTTTCGAGCGATGTTTCTCCAATCATTGCTTTGGCGAACCGTTTATCCTCTTGGTCGAAATTATTGCATAGCCTGATTTAAGTTTGTCGATTCGCGAAGCTTCTCCTGTGAAATTACAAGATTACAATCGAATAGAACTTGTAGTCGAATTACAGCTTCAGGTCACTCCATCAAGTACGGAGGTAGGTAAGGTCTTATTATAACTGACAAAACTAGTCCAAAGTAAACAGCTAACATATACCAGTAGAGGGCTTCCAGTGCCAAGCAGTCTCTGGAGCAGATATTCGTATTTCGTATGTATGGATTTTTTTCACTGAGCTGAGTATATTTCTGAGGTATAAGAAATGAAAAACAAATTCAATCTTTCAAATTATCAAAATAATTTCATGTGACTGCGATTCCCGCAGCCAACCGCACGTACACTTGTGTGTGTGTGTGATCCGTGTCAATGTAGTGTAGTAGTTCGATTCAATACCTATCAATTTTGCACACGCGTCCTTAATTTAATTTTACGTCGTCCTCTTGCGTAATGTGTGTTCTGAGCACAAGCGACACAGCCCCTCCGTTCAAAGGCCAAAGCCAGAGTGAACGGGAACGGCGGTGTTGGATTGGGCGGCAGGAAACAAACAATAGTTTAGTTAATTTCCTTTTACGTTATAAATAATGATAATTAAAAAAAGTAAATAACATAAGCCCTGCTTTATAGTTAGTTCAGTTAGTATGCAAAGTTTCATTATCTAATTTGAAGTATTTTTTGAATCGGTTTATAGTTCGGTTTGGAGGTAACTTTGGTTTTTTTTTCTATCGAGAAAATTTAATGAAATCGTGTTTTTGTCTAACATAGTACTTAACATTAATCCTCAACTTTACCGATTATTTATTTAAAAAAACAATGCTGCAGTATTTTCGGCATAACAAAGTATCTTGCTAAGCCATTTGACGTACTATACGCCCTTTCACGATTCACGAGCTGAGTGAAGTCAGCAGGTACAAGTTATTTACAAACTTTTTATGTTGTGCGTTCAAGACCTGTTGAATAATGTATAAATATATAATATTGTGTAAGTGTAAGGAAGAAAATCACTATTTTATTTTAAAACTAGCTGTGCCCAACAATACGTTCGCGTTGAACTTTTACATTTGTGAAAATTAGTTATTTGTACATTTGATTGTCATGTAGACCCAGAAATACACCAATCTGGATAAAAACATTCAGTTAGACAAAGTAATGTACAAAGAAATAGACGGACTCACAACACAAATAGCCGTAATAACGTAATCCAATATTTGCTCCCAAATTTCTTTAGCTAACAATTAGTTCCTATACAACGAATGAGAAATTGTATATAATATATATTGTATTGCATAGGTACTCTAAATAAGCAAGCGTCATCAACCTATTATGGTACTACGGTATGACAGCATAATGCATTAATATTAAAAATAATGGAAATGAAAACTTCAATCCAATGCCTACCTAGAATTAAATAGGTATAAATAGCAAAGGCATCTTTATTATGTCTCATATTTTAAAATAGTTTTATTCTAAAGCACCGATGATATCTTCTAGCAGTAAGAGGACCTGGATCGTCATATCTTTATAAATTTGTAATATTTTGACGTGAGTTTGATGTTCAATTTAATTACTTTTGTTATATCATTCTTCTAGCTGAGTCAAATTAGTTAATTTACTTCATTTTTCGTGTATCTGTAAATTTCATATTTAAATAGATAATATTTAAAAGTCAGTTTCGATAAAAAAACGATGATGATAATGAACACTGCTGTACAAGGAGACGCCTCAATGCAATTGCTTGCATGGGTGAGTGTTGAATTGAAACCATTTACACTGATAAGCATAACCATTACGACAAAATCAGCGTGCTCTCATAACTAGTTAATGGAATTTTACTTTGGTATTTGACGGTTAGTGCGTCGTCTGACAACACGACTGCTTGCAGGTGGGGTTGACATTTGTTTGATGAAAAAGTTTGTATAATCTTCCTTGTATTGTAGTAAAAAATCATTTATCAGATGTCTTCCATTTGAATTGGACTCATTTATATACTCAAACACAGCCCAACGGATCAGTAAGTTGAAGTGGCAACGGGCTGGCCACATAGCTCGAAGAAACGACAATCGATGGGAAAAAAGTTTTCTAGTGGTAACCTCGTAACGATAGGCAAATTGTAGAGTGGGTCGCCCACTAGATGAAGTGACGACCTGCTAAAACATGCAGGAAGTCTATGTATGCAAGTGGCTCAGGACAGTGTTTTGTGACATTCCTTGGGGGAGGCCTTTTTTTTAGCAGTGGACTTGTGAAGGGCTGTGATGATGATTATGATGATAATATATTAAAATCCACTACCCTAGCCTACCTGTAAACAAAATCCTAGCCTGTCAAATACAAAAGGGGAGAACTGAAACGGGCAGTAGCATCTTCCTGACAACTACTCAAAATAATAAAAATCTGTCATTGCCAACCAGCAGGCATGCCTCATAGATGGCTTATGACGCAATTTATGAGGCAAGTTCACTTTCAGCAGTGGTGTTTTATAGGCTACAATGATGCTGGTAAATATTCTGCACGATCAGTAGCAACAATAATATTATGTAAACAACATTACTTTATACATATAGTACTAAAAAGTCACGCATGTAATTTTATATAAAAAAAAAAATTAAAAAAATAAAAGAAAATAGACAGGTGTCAACTATGTTTATTTTGTCTAAATATTTTAATAAAAATAACTATACATTTTAATTGTAAAATTTTAGGGCACAAAGGAAATTTTTATTGTTGTCATAGATTTAAATAGTATAACAGTGGTTTATATAATATCTGAAATTAACTACGAGACATAAAAATTTTTCAAGATTGTGACATAATATGCCAAATGTAACAAAACAATTCGCAACAAAGGATTTCTGAAATATTATATATTTGATTGACTGATGAAGAGCTGTCGTATCGCAAAGCCACATAAGAGTTTGTCGGGATATTTTTCATATTTGCGCATGGGGATTTTGTTTTTGTTCCCACTACAGTACCTGTTCAGTATTTGAAAAGTTCTAGTCCGCGTATGATAACTTCAAGACACGGTTGCTAAGGCCGCCATCGTTTGTTCTAGCGACGCCATACGTCCGTGGATCTCTTACACTGCAGCTTCCAATTGCAGAACCGTCCTGTGACGCACCTACGTAACGACGCATGCGTCTTGGTACCAAGACAAGCAGCCTTGATATTTTGACTTTGACTTTTTTATATCTTCAGTGTAATTGTTAAGTTACTTTATTGTGTTTTTTTTAATTTGTTTTAAGTTATTCTTTTTTTGTTATTGTATTTAACTGTTGTGAATGCAGTCCGTAACCCAATCCAGTGATGACACGGCAAACGCAACACTTATATGTACACAGTGCAACAAGTCATTCAAATCTTTAAAAGGCCTCAACATACACACTACAAAAACACACAGGAAATGTATTAGCCAAAACAGTTCACCTTTAGACATACACCCTTTTATTCCAAATACGCCTACTTTTGCAGCCAACTTTCCAACTCCTTTCCACACATATCTTAGCCATTTGAAAAATAGTATACAGACGGTTAAAAGAATCCCTCGAGGAGCTCGAATAACCGTTGCTACACATTTGTCACAATTAATCCAGAAATGTTACATAAGCAATTGTACTCAAGACTGGCAGAACCTATTTTTATTTTCATACAGCACACTACATATAACAAAAACTGATAAACCAAATTTATCCTTGACACAAAAGATTAAAAATAACTGTACTGTCAGCTCCTCACCTTCTCCCGCACCTCTAATCAAACATGATGCCCCTCGTAATCGCAACAAACTAATCGAAAACAAAATCTGTGACGGAGATCTCAAAGGTGCCGCTCGCCTTTTGTTCTCAAACGAGGTACTTTCACCAGATACCCCTGACACCCTTCAGGCCTTACGGTCAAAACATCCTCTAGCTCCAGTAAACCCATATTTTTTCGACCGACCAACAGTAGGGCAAGCATGCCTTCAAATTCAAAACAAAGATGTAACGGATGCCATTTTATCTTTTAAACCAGGTTCGGCTGCAGGTTTGGATGGAATCTCACCGCAACATTTGAAAGACTTAACATCGCATTCTGTGGGTGATGCAGGTGAGCAACTTGTAAATTCGATCACTAAATTAATTAACTTTATGTATTCCGGTAATGTCAATCCAGAAATTGTTCCAATTCTTTTCGGCGCGAACCTCATTGCTCTCACCAAAAAGGACGGAGGGGTGAGACCAATTGCTGTTGGATCAACACTACGACGCCTGGCCTCCAAAATTGCTGTTCGACATATTTTACAGAAATTAAATTCGGAATTTGAACCCGTACAGTTAGGCTTCGGTGTAAAAGGAGGGTGTAAGGCAGCCGTCCATGCCCTACGTTCTTTCCTAACATATGGACATCCTGACGTGTTGCTCAAAATTGATGTCAAAAATGCTTTCAATTCGGTAAATAGGGGGACCCTACTGACTGAAATAAATCAACATATACCCGAAATATACAATTATCTTCTTCTCAGTTACGCTGACCCAACAAAATTGTTATATCGATCTAATGAATTATCCTCGGAAGTAGGTTGTCAACAAGGTGATCCCCTTGGACCAGCAATTTTTAGTTTGGCTATAAATCCCATAATCAAAAGTTTAAATTCTAAATTCAATATTTGGTATCTGGATGACGGAACCTTAGGAGGTGATATGGAAACTGTATTTTCTGACCTTTTTTCAATCAAAAATAAATTTGAAGCTATTGGTTTGGAGCTTAACTTTAGCAAATGCGAACTTTTTATAAATAACTGCAACTTAAATTTAAATAACGTAAAACACAAATTTAATACTTTGGCACCAAATATTAAAATAGTTAACAGTAATTCCCTTTACCTTTTAGGTTCTCCAATTTTTAACGAATCTATTTCTGAATATATTAATAATTCAATTGCTAAATTTCAAAATTCTGCTGACCGTCTCCTTGAAATTAGTCCACATTATGCACTTTGCATTTTAAAATCTTGCCTTTTTGTCCCGAAATTTACGTATGTGCTCCGTTGCTGCTCCTTTTGGAATCACCCAGACCTTTTGACACAAGTGGACAACTTAATCAAAATAAGTTTAGAATCGATTCTTAATATACACATGAACGAGCAATCTTGGACCCAAGCATCCCTACCCATCCGTTATGGTGGTTTAGGAATTCGCAAAATTTCCAGTGTCTCTTTACCAGCCTTCCTATCTTCTGTCCACAGTTCAGCAAATCTCATAAGTAAAATTTTAAGGGCATCCCCTTCAAACTTTGAGATTGCTGGCCTGGAAGAAGCTAGAAACGCTTTCTTAATTACATGCCCTGGTCAAAATTTTCAATTTCCTCTAAATTCACAGAGGAGCTGGGACGACATAAACTGCAAATTGACTTATGACAATCTTTTGAGCTTTAGTACAGGTTCGGCGCGTGCTAGGCTTTTGGCCGTGGATACGCATGAGGCCGGCTACTGGCTTCACGCGTATCCTTCGTCAAATACAGGAACATTTCTTGAGCCTGACACGCTCCGAATCGCAACCTGTCTACGGCTTGGGGTTCCGGTCTGCGCTCCTCATAAATGTCCGTGTGGCAGTGACGTCGACAAGCTAGGATATCACGGGCTATCATGCCAAAAAAGTGCAGGTCGCTTCTCGAGACATGCAGCACTTAACGATATCATACGCCGGTCTCTTGCCACCGTCAACGTGCCAAGTCTACTTGAGCCGTCTAGTATTGCAAGAGACGATGGCAAGAGACCGGACGGTATGAGTTTGATTCCATGGAGGATGGGCCGGGTGCTGGTATGGGATGCAACCTGTTCAGACACGCTGGCCCCTTCCCATCTACGTGGAACCAACAACAGAGCTGGTGCGGCTTGTGAAGCGGCAGAAAAGGCTAAAGTTTGCAAATACAGGGGTCTAGGCTCCGAATATATTTTTGTCCCTTTCGGTGTCGAGACCCTTGGTCCGTGGGGTCCTAGCGCTATAAGCCTTTTTAAGGAAATAGCAAAAAGGTTAATCGACGTCACAGGAGACCGAAGAGCTGGCAGTTACCTCGGACAAAGAATTAGTCTAGCTATTCAACGGGGAAACGCTGCCAGTATCTTCGGAACCTTGCCTAAAGGACCTCTTTTTTAATAATTTAATTTAGTTATTATAATATATATTTTTAAGGTTTTTAGTATTAGAAATAATGTTTATAAATTTATTTTATATAATAACTTCCTCCAGACCGAATTCAGTTTGAAGATTAGCCATCGGCGCTGGACAAAATTAAAGTGCCCAAGTGTATGCACGAACACAGGTGCACTCCTTATTCCTTCACTCTCATAGTCTGATGGGACGGTAAACCGACACGACCGGGGAGAGATCAGGCGCAGGACCAACGGCTTTACGTGCTTTCTGAGGCACGGGGGTGAGACACCGCCAACTTCCTGACTCCGGGCAGCTACTGAGGATTATTTGGCAGAAAAACTCAATAACTGATACTTTTAAGGCCCGACTTGAGACGTGAACCCGGGTCCTCATAATCAGCAGTCGGTTGTACAACCACTAGACCAAAGAGGCAGTCAAAGTTATATAGTACCTAATATCGGGCGTGGCAACATTCAAGAGAGACAGAACTATATGTATGAATTTTATTTTTCAATGCTGTCATCGATGTTTAATGGCTGTCAAGAGTGCCCCTCGTTTTTATTCGTCTTCATCAGCCAGAAGGACCTTACCCTTTGTAGGGAGTATTTGCTAATTTTTACGCTTGACGGAGGATTGATTAACGCAACACCAAACCTTTCGCACTATTGACGCTTAAAGTGACGGTTTATATCATCGTATGTAGGAAGCCATAACATCCATATTGCATAATCATTTTTATCTGCCACCCACGGGACGAAATGGGGCTATGAATTGTTTTAAACCGTTTCTACACAGCATAAAAAGTGCTCTTATATGTTATTAAATGTTTTATAGACTCGGTTGGCTTGACTTTTAATAACAAGTTGACAAAGGAATACACTTCTTGCTAACTTGAATGCGAGTTGATTGAATAAGACTGACTTGCTTTTGCTGTTCCAAATCCCAGCTGGGGCCAGTGTTTGTAAGAAAACTTAAATGTTTTAGATTCTGAATGTATCGTAATTGTCGCCGTTCCCAAATCTTATCCTTCGACGTTAGGCGATCGGGAGGGGAATTAGCAATATCAGCGGATTAATTTGTTACGAGTGTTTATAAAGACATTTAAATTAGTAGAATTTAAATTTATTATTGCAATTTATAGCTAATAACATTGTACCTAGCATTAGACAAACATTCAAGGAACTTTGAGTAGGCAGAACGAAGCACTGTAGCGTACGTAGGGTTACTTTACGCTTACGAAGGTATGGTGTGTTTTTTTTTAAACGAAGTAAAAAAATCTGCAAACTGAATTAAAATGTATAGTAATCAAGTGACGTTGCGTCTTTATTAGAGCAGATAAAAGTTATCGCTGTTTACTGAAATTTTTAGGAGGCATTTTTTATTTTATAATCATTAATGTTTCTTTTATAGAAGAGGGAGCAAACGAGTATGCGGCTCACACGAAGGGTGTCTAACGCCGCGTATTAACATATGTTACATCTTAAACGTTAATTTCTTCCTTAAATTAGGTATTACGTTGTATTTACCTCTATTGATGTCTCTTTCTAAAGCATTTTAGTAAAAAGAAAGAGAGAGATAGACGTCGATTTTTATGAGACAGAAGTTTTTGAGTCTTCAGAAAAATTAGAGAAATAACAAACATATTATTCGTTGTGAAAAATATATAAGTGTGCGATTAACTTTCCCGAGCTCTATAATCTTAAGTATTACGTTTGTTAAAAACATGTAAAATTATATGCGATACTGAGTCCTTTTGAGAATTAAAAATTTTGGTAAGGATATTAAGAATTTGCTGCCTCGGCGTCGCATTACGAGATAAGATTTCCCCTGCATTTGAAGAGCGCTGACGTAAAATATTAAAAAACAATTTATTTTTAATATCTGTGTTTGAAAACGAAAGTAAATGACATTTACTTTACGTCTAAGTACCTAAGTTTGAAAACATGTGTTGTGTAAAAATATTGTATGACACTTGTAAATTTTATGCTTTTAATTAGTTTATTATATTATAAGCTGTAAATAAAAATGAAAATAAAGACCAAATATCTTATTCGTTTTATTGCGTAAAGAAAAAATATTAACTTTTAGACGTTGCCATATTTAGATTGAGGACTGCAGCTGCAGTTTAGTCTTTTGATGAAGAAAATAAAACAATAGAATAGATAATAGAGAGTAATATTTAACTCAGAATTATGAATAATTTCAGTTAAAATAGAAGATATTTGAATCTAAAGAAAAAAGGCCAAAACCAAGCCTGCGTCTGTTGAACGACCGGGAAACCATCAACAGTATCGGCCATATTGGCCATATTGCGAAATTTTAGTTTAACAGGAGAAGGGTTCCCTTAATATAAACTTGAAGAAGAGGCACTATAACTTCACACTATAAGACTTTTTCATTATGTTATTTCGCAGTGATCGCAACGCAAAATTGTTTGATCTGTAAGGTAAATCTATGTTTGAGCAGTACACTTTTAATAATGTTACATGATGGTGACGATAAGTACTTCAGTTATATTAATTCATGAAATGAGAAAGATATTTTAAACGAGTTGAGAATTTGATATTTAAGAAATTAATTGTAATTATGGTATGAGACATTTCATAGTAAAATGAAACAACTTTATAACGTACTGACTAGCTCCGGATGGTGTCCGTTCATTGCCTTAAAATTGCATAGATTATTTTTGTCTATAATAATGTAATTTTTATGAATAAATTACTTACTTATTTACTATGTAATTCCTGAACTAGACTAACTTTTTAAAGTAAAATTTAATTCGTGTATGTCACAATTTTTGCGATTTATTAATTTTGTTTGTAGTTGTTTATATTTACATAGATATATATATTTGCGATATGAAAATGAAATTCTGTCGTTCCAAATTCATTTTTATTCTAATTTAATGCTCATGATTAAACTTTATATTAAAATTTAAAGTTGTTCTAATTGTTTATTCAAGTCAGATACTAAAGAGATTCGTAATTGTCTTTGTTTTGCAAGCAATGTAAAAGTTCAGAGTATTGAAAACAATATTAGACTAGAATTAATGAAGGAAGAAAGCAATTAAATTTTACAACTGATATTTAAGTGTAAATTTATTATTAAATATTAAAATTATTTGTATTAGATATGGAAAGCCAAATTAATAATTTATTTTAATAAGAAAGCCATAAAAATTAATTATTGTGAGTTGAGACTGCGTCATGTCGAATTATTTTTGTGATCATCTTTTTAAACTTTGATTAATTTAAAAAAGATGATTTTTTATTGTAATTAATAAGTACGAGTACTACCGTCATCATCACGAGGCCTTAGTATTTGGCTTCTTTTTTAATTTCTTAAACATAATTATGTTACATTATACAGTACAATACTAGCATGTAAAACTCTGGCGGTTTATCTACCCTAGAAAGTCGTTTTATATAAACAAAGATGTACCAGGCGGTTCCATAATGAACTGGCGTGATATAAATCAACGCGACATGTCGCTACATGTTGTGTTGCATTAAATAGTACGTTTATCGTGCACATAATATAAGAAACATACATTGACATGAAATGCTTGGTCTTAGTTTAACAGGCATTTGAATAACGAGAGTCGCGTATTTTTTCAAAATGTCGAAAACTGAGTATCGAAGTGTCATAAAGTTTCTGTTTAAAGAAGGTTTATCCCCTGCCCAAATAAAAGAACGATTGGATGGCGTGTATAAGGAGTCTGCCCCCTCCTATAACACAGTGAAAAATTGGGTGAAAGAGTTTCGCCTCGGGAGAGAAACCGTCGAAGACTTTGACCACGACGGTTGACCTGTGGAAGTGCGCACTCCCGAAACGATTGCTCTTATCGAAGAGGAGGTTCTGAGTGACCGCCGTTTGAAGATTAGAGAAATTGCAGCAAAGCTTGGGCTCTCTAAGAGTACCGTTCATCGCGCGATCCATGAACATCTTCACATGAAAAAAGTGAGTGCAAGATGGGTACCGAAACTTCTTTCAGCGGTACAGAGACAGGAAAGAGTGCGCTGCGCTTCGGAGTTTTTGGATCTTTGTGGCGAAAATCCAAAGACTGTGATCGAGCGAGCGAGCGATGATCTTGTATTATGATCCACAAAGCAAGCGCGAGTCAATGGAATGGTGTTATAAGGGTGAAAAGCCCCCTAGAAAGGCAAAGGTGCAACAATCGACTAAAAAACTGATGTGCACAATATTTTGGGATTTTTAAGGCATTTTGATGGTGAATTTGACGGTGGATGGAAAGAACGTAATACAGTCGTGAACGGCGAATATTATGATTCTTTAATATATAAATTACGAGACAAGATAAAGGAAAAACGAAGAGGCAAGCTGTCTAAAGGTGTCCTGTTGCTCCATGACAACGCCCCTGTTCATACCGCTGGTGTTTCGAAGGAAGCAGTTCGTCAATGCGGGTTCACAGAAGTTCAACATCCACCTTACAGTCCAGACATGGCCCCGTCCGACTATTATTTATTTCCAAATTTAAAGCGGGACTTAAGAGGAAGTAAATTTTCAAGCGATGAAGAGTTGCAGGCGGCCGTCTTCAGTCATTTTGAGGATAAAAAATGTGATTATTTTTATAAAGATTTAGAGATGTTGATTCACAGATGTCCGGTTCTCGGTCTCTCGGTTATCCGGTTGATTCACAGGTGCACAGCAGCACTCGCACCTATAACACACTGGTACTAATATGAGATTATCATTTCGGGGCTGTCGAAAAATACATAATATTCCAACCACATCTTTTATTCATTTCTCATAACAACCATTAAACGAAGAAATATATACAAATAAATATACAAAAATATATCTACGTGTGCGATAAAAGTTTCCATTCAGACGAAGGAACCGTAACGGGCTACACGAATCGTATGAAAGCATTTCTGAGGCGAGCACATCCGGGAAGACAATAAAAGTCCGGAACAATACAAGTTACTATCAATTAGACGGCTAAGAAAGTTAGTGCTGCCGTAAACATAGAAACCAAACAAGCAACGTTACAATTTCACATGTACTCTATTGTTAGAATTAAAGTAAAACTACTGTGTATATTTCTTTTTATTGAAGCTGCGTACGACGTCTAATTTATAAAATATTATTATAATTGATAGCCATGTAATGAAAAGGAATAACGAAAGTGGGCGCGAGAAGCGCTAGAATAATTAACAGAATAGTATCCACAGAACGAATTTCGATTAACGCGGCCAGTTTCAACGCATTCTAGCCATTTGCGCAAAACAGGATTAAAAGTACCTATGTACACAGTGTGTGCGCAAGCACAGGTGCTCTCTCTACTCCCTCACTCACATTTCAAACCCATTCATGTACAAAGGTTTTTCTATAAGACTACCACGAAGTATAGTTCTATAGACCTAATTGCATATATCGAACTCTGACCGTAAAAAAACAACCGTGTGGTGGTGTAGAAACATCTGCTACCACAGTAGCGATAGTAGTAAACTATCCATGAGATAAGCCGCAGTGTCTTCCTAGTTATAAAAAGCGGTATAGGTGCGACATGAAAGGTCCAGACGACTAACTTCCCAGTGGAAATAATAAAAAAATATCATATGTTTTAATACATTATACAATTTTTCATTCGGCACAAAAAATGACTTGACCGATTTTGCTCAAAATTTCATGAGGTCTAAGTAACGTAATTATACGTATGAAACTGGTCCCATGTCAATATCACTCTTTGTTCTCATGATACATGAGGCGAAAATTGAATCCGAACATACATACATACATACATACATACATGTACACCCAGGGGTATCCTTCTAAAAACCATACTATTCGAATCTAAAACCCTGGAACGTGGTGATATGTTAAAATTTCCAATCTGCAAAATCGAACCCATTACATTAACTACCCACTGGGAAGTTAACTATAAAAAACTGCGACCGTCATCCCGCCAACCAGTGGCATTTATGAAAAATATGTGTTCTCTATGTGGCAATATATAGAGAGACATATGTTCAGCGGTGGACTTTTGATAGGTTTAAATGGATACATCGAATTTCTCTAGAGACTGTTACTTTTGGGTTTTCATTCTATACTTTGCTTGCAGACCTGCTATTCAAGAATTCTTCTTCTTTAGCGTTCTTGGATTCCTCGTACTCCATAATATTTGTCATTTCCTTTAAATAAAAGCAATAGGGTTTTCTTCCGGAATTGTTGAGAGTATTATTTATTTATTACTTGTTTGAAAGACTTCATTGCATACACCTACACATAAGGGAACAGCGGCCGAACCTAATGCCCTTCGATACCTTCTGTCAGTCAACCCATGTTCAAAAAATAGTAAGTGCCTTATCACCCACAAGACAAAGACAACAGACATACGAACAATCTCAAGCATAGCCACAGAGCGTTATTTAGATATCTCAAGTCCCTTACCTAATGAGTGTTACTGGTGGTCCTGTTCATAAATTAAAATTTTTAACAAAAAATATTCCTTATTGTTATTTCTATCCGTATTATATAAAAAAAACTCTTGAATTTGATAGCTATTCTCTTCAATGATTGGTGATCAAGGATTATTCAACGATTAAGGTAAAAATTATAACTGTTATAAATATTTGACCGAATTGGCGATATTAAAAATTACCCAAGTTAAAAGTACTGTTACGAGCTTGAGGTTCATGACAATTGAAACTGCCGATTGAATTACCAAAATATACACTTTAATTTTCTTTATACCAGTTAAAACTTACAACACTAATAATTATTCACACTGATTCACTTTATTTCGCTCCGAAGCTTCACTTGTCTCGCCAAATTCAATACTGTCCCGATCGCGTATTGCAGCGCCTATAAATACACCTTTTTCACCGAAACATCCAGGATATTCAAGTAAATACGCGCGCCAACCGACCAGGCGTCGAAAGTTTGAGTGTGGGGGCTAGAAAACTTAGTTCTTCAATTCGATACTAGATGGAGCTGTTGGTTGAAAGATTAGTCATGTCATTTTCTGGAAAGCTCTCCTCGCTTTGTTACCCGACACTAGATGGCGCTAGTGCCAGACGTCAACTTAGGCGCGCAACAGTACCCTCAACTAACGAGTGTGTATTCGTAGACATATAAATGTGGAAGAACCGTGAGAGGTGTGTTAATATTTTTTATAGAATAAGGGTGACAAACGAGCACACAGCCCACCTGAAGGATGTTGTGGCCCATAGACATACACATCTATCGTCGATTAAGAATCATAATGTAAATACGGTACCACTAATGCTAGCCCTGCGATGTTTGAGGACTAAATTGGAATGCCTTGTTTATGTAGCTGCAGCATGGGTCTACCACATAAAACCTTATCAAAATATATGACATATAAATAGATTTTTTTGAATACGTTGACTTAGACGCATGGGATCTCAGACCTTAGTTTTTGATAATAATGCAACTCTGATACCTTGATACCTGTTTCTGACAAAATGGACCAGACAGACGCCCAGACGGACGGGCAACATAGTGATCCTATTGGAAACCTCCGTTATTTCATGTATGTAAAAAAATATTAAGTATTCTTCGAGTGACCTATAATATTCCCAATTATAAAAGCAAGAAATGTTTTTAAATTTTGAATAACTTATACCTATGTAAACTATACTCTATTGTAAAAATAAAACAGAATAGGCTTCAAATAAATTTAATGGAATTTTTATTGTTCACGGAAATCTTAACAATTTGGAAATAATTTACAGTCTAGACGAGACCTGCGAAGTTAACAGTTTGTTTTAGCATTTTTGTCAAGAATTGAGATTTCTTAAAGAAATTTGTTATTTCTAGTCCTTATAATAGAGCTCATTTTCTGCTAGTTTTCAACGAAGCATTATTTACGAGAAAAAAAACAGTTGCGGCTTTGTATATAATATACAATATGCAGATTGCCGCCGTCTTACGTGGAGCTCTTTTAATTTTACTTTATTCGTCTCTCCTTTGATATTTTAGTATCGGAGCAACATAATTTATGATTTAGACTGAATTAAGTAAAATTTTAGCAGTATATTACATTATTCTATATTATTTAAGTTTGCTTTTCCTTTTTTGTTCTTCAATACTAATAAGATACCCTGTATTAAATACTTTTTATAAAATGATTATTTAGCATATTTAATTCTTAAACTTAGTTTTCGTATCACCAGTCATCAAATTTATTTCATAATCGTCATTATTACTGCCCTTCTGAGGTTGAACATAGGCCTGCCTCAAGGATTGCTATGGATCATGGTCCCGAGCCGTCTACATCCATCGACTTCCTGCATATCTTACCTGTTCTTCGTTCCATCTAGTGGGAGGCCGCCCTACACTTCACTGACAAGTACAAGGCTGCCTTTCGAGAACATGGAGTCATTTCTAATGCTACTTCATGCAGAGAAACCTCGAACATAGCCCTCTTCATAGCTCGCTATGTGAACTTGAGTTGGTGTCTCATACGGCAAGAAGTGAACTTTTCGTACGTCTCAGATCCAAATGTCATCGTTGGTAGCACACATTGGATGATAATCTGGTTTTCAAATTTTGAGGTATACATGACGAGAAGTTTATAACTGAAATTTATCTGCAATACGGTAATTTAAAACTGGACGATCCGTCTTAACTTTAGAACTATGTAAATAGCTTTTACTTGCTTTTGATTACAATCATAACAAATACTGTAATCTTAAATTTTTGGAGAATACTAGTCATATTTTGCAACCCATACGCCATGCGAGCCCCAACACGTACTTAACTAATTTTTAAACAATTAAAGAATAAACGTTAATTAGAAATAAAATCAGAAACATTATAATATAAAGAAAAAAATAATTCAATTTTTAAATCTCTATTACTAGTTATAATTTTTTTTAAATATTCTTTGAATAAATAAAAAGAACCAAAACTAATTTCGAGACAAATAAATAAAAAGGGTCTTCCCGGAGAAATTTCTGTGTTCATTTCTGTAAATAAAAAGACCATTTTATGTATTTTAATTCAAATAAAAGAGACTTTTTTCCTCATTTACATTCCGAAACCATGAAACTCATAAAACAAATGTGGCGGCGCTGTCGTCGCGCCACAAGTGAAATACACCAAAGCCCAAATCACGCTATCAACATTCCGAATCATAAACAGTATATATAGAACATCTCCGAACTATCACACGGAGTGTTGGCCGCTTGCCGGGCAGAACACCTTGCCCGGTGGGAGATCTCCCCTTTTCCTTCCACGGCCACAGTGGTGACCCCGACGTGATCTGAACACGCAACCAACAACCTTCGGAAACTTCGAGCTTCATCATCGTCGTAAAATACACCACCCATTCGCTCCCGAGCAGATATCGTCTGCAGTCTTCATATCCCGCAAGCCATCTAGCTTCACAAGGTTCATCGCGGCATTGGAATAATAATGCTTCCTGTTCCTAAGGCTACTCTCTGCGCTATACAGTGTTCGGCACGGCTCTGAGCCTTGCTGCTCGCCTCTGCTTTACGGTACTTTCGCAGATTACTTGCCTTCTTCTCGACTCACCGCGGACTAAAAGGCAATCTCCAGGCACTTGCACATTCGGCGGCAACGAGACTGTACTATCGACCTCCGGTCTGAGCAGAGGGGTGATGTGGCGGCGCTGTCGTCGCGCCACAAGCGAAACACACCGAAGCCTAAATCACGCTATACACATTCCGAATCATAAACAGTATATATAGAACATCTCCGAACTATCACACGGCGTGTTGGCTGCTGCCCTGGCAGAACACCTTGCCCGGTGGGAGATTTCCCCTTTTCCTTCCACGGCCACACTAGTATCATTTTTAGATGAATTCAAAAAGGAAGTGGTTTCTAATTCAATGTCATCTTTATAATTTTTTCATCGATACAATATTATAACGTTTTGATACACAACAACAGCATTTAAGTAGATTCACACAAGTTGAAAAAAGTTACGCAACTTTAAATAATTGCGAAAGACGATCGATAAATGCATCTAATTTACACAGGAAGACGTCAACTCCTTACACACATAAACGTTCATTTGTTCCTTACGATCCGTTGCGATTATGTAAAATTTATTTTTAGTAAACTTGGGTCTCCTGTTATAAAATAGGAGAGACCCAAATGTAGTTAGTACACAAAAGCACTGCCCCAAGCTTGTTGTCGTACAAAACCTGCTTGACAGGTTGAAGCTCGGTGGCCAAATGTTTGCTGTCACATACTCACAGATCCCTCGTGCTCTCTATAACAACGATTTGCACACGGCAGCCAACTGAGAAGGATGATGGTGACACTCACAATTTAAAGAATGGTTTGTAAGGTATGGACTTTCAAAACTTCTTTTGTTTTTTCTTAATTAATTATCTAAAATACGCAAACGTTTGTTACCTGAAGGCATTAGTGTGTGCTCATGTAAGGGGCGAGCGATTTATGTACGCACGTGTTCTCTATGCAACGAAGTGATGCTAATCTTTACATGAATAAACACCAGGCTTAAGTGGAATATAGAATTTTTACTGCAAGTAAAATTATACAGGCGTATTTATTATTTTAAATCGAATATGTGATAAGGGAATACCATCATGGCATGTTGGCATTCCAACACCGGCAACACCGCATTAGTGGCGGCGTAAACGAAACCAATGTCCCAAGTTATCCTCTAGATGCAATATGATGGGACAGAGGAATAGCAAAACAGGAGTTGAGTAGCAAAATATTCTTGATAACAACTCATGAATAATGATAAACTGCGCTTGCTAATGCAAATTCGCCTTCCAAGTGTGGCAAATATGACAAATGCAGTGCCCCATACAGAAGGGAATAGAGGAAATGGAAACCTATGTTCAACAGTGAACTTTTGATTGGCTGTATTCAAAATAAAATAAATCAGTGCAAATAAAAAATTCAAAATAAAATAATACAATAAAAATACTATCAGTGCTTTTCGACAAAATTGTCATCAGGTTTAACCCCTCAGCCGCCAGCTAAAATGACTAACGTCGCTCGCTCGCTTGGCGTGACGCGGCGTTGCAAAAAATAACCTAACCTTGAATTTTTCGTGCATTTATTTTCAATAATATTCATTATAAATTTCAATATAATACTTGTTTCTGTTTATTTATTATATTATATTACTTGTTTTTGTGCTTTTACTTCATAACAAAAAGATTTTTATTGTATTTTCATAGTTAAAAATGTACTTACCTGGCACAGAACGGCAGCTTGAATAACACAATTATTTCTATATATTACTCGAAATTATTTACGTAAAAAGATAAATTATATTCACACAAAAAAATTATAACGATTTTATAATAAAACAATATACTCATCATCATTCTCTAGACCATTTCCCATTATCTGGAGTCGGCGCAGTAAATCTTCTTGTTCCATTCCTCTCTATCAGCCGTCATTTCCATACTTACTCCTTTCCTTCTCATATCACTCTTCACACAATCGATCCATCTTTTATTCGGCCTTCCTCTGCCCGTGTGTCCTTCCACATTCATATTCAACACTCGTTTTGTGACATGACTTTCATCCCTCCGCATCACATACCCAAACCATGCCAATCTGCTTCCTCTCACTTTTTCCACCACTGGCGCTACTTTCAGGCTTCCTCTTATATACTCATTCCTTATCTTATCAATCCTTGTCACACCACACATCCATCGTAACATTCTCATTTCATTTGCATGCAATCTATTTTCATCCTTCTTCTTGACGGCCCAGCATTCACTTCCATACATGACGACAGGTCGGATGATCGATTTGTAAATTTTCCCCTTCAGCCTTATTGGCATTCGGGGATCGCACGTTGTGGCTGTGACCTGTCGCCATTTCATCCACCCTGCGTTGATCCTATGCTGCACAGCTCTATCTACTTCGCCGTCGCCTTGAATGAGGGAACCGAGGTACTTGAAATCTAAGCAGGTAGGCAGTATAGCGCCATCCAACGACATGGGTACAGGATTGGGAAGACCGCCGAAATCACAGCACAGATATTCGGTTTTGGATCTGCTGATCTTCAAGCCAACACTTTCCAGCCTCTGTTGCCACCCCGTCAGTCTGCTTTGTACCTCGATGCCTTCTTCCCCGACAAGCACGATGTCATCGGCAAAGAGCATACACCAGGGTGCCTCATCCTGCAGGTCCGACGTCAAAGCGTCCATAATCAGTAGGAAGAGGTAAGGGCTCAATGCCGACCCTTGGTGCAGCCCTACAGCCACATCAATACTGCCCGTAATTCCCGCGGCAGATCGTACACATGTACGGGATGCTCTGTACATAGCACGGACTAACCTCACATACTTCCCCGGCACACCTTTCATCTTTAACGCCCACCACAAAACCTCACAGGGAACCCGATCGTACGCCTTTTCAAGGTCGACAAAAACCATGTGCAGATTTTTATGCACGCGCTTGTACTTTTCGCACAATTGGCGTAATGCGAAAATGGCATCTGCCGTACCTCGACCGGGCATGAATCCGAACTGGTTTTATGTTATCTCACACTCTTCTCTCATTCTTCTCTCTATTATTCTTTCCCAGACTTTCATCGTATGTGACATGAGTTTTATTCCCCGGTAACTGCTGCAGTTTTGAACGTCTACTTTGTTTTTAAAAATGGGGACCAGTATACTACTGCACCATTCCTCAGGTATTTGTTCTTCCTGCAACAATTTACCGAAAAATAAACTCAACCACTTCCATCCATCCGCACTCAGCAACTTCCACACTTCTACTGGTATTCCATCTGGGCCGACCACCTTCCCATTCTTCATATTCCTAACAGCCATTTTTACTCCTTCTGTACTAATTTCTCTCACTAAGCCCATATTCACTGGTGGGTTTTCAAGCATACCATCCCATTCATTCTCCTCATTCATCAATTTCTCAAAATTCTCCTTCCATCGCTTCTTTATACTTTCATCGTCAGTCAAAATCCTTCCAGAATCATCTTTTATACATTTTACATGTGAAACATCTCTTCCATTCCTTTCTCTCGCTCTTGCAATTTGAAAAAGTCGTTTTTGACCTTCTGGGCTTTCAAGGGACTGATATAATTTATCTTGCGCCTCTGCCCTACAAATAGCAACTTCCTTCTTCGCTCTCTTCTTACATTCTTTATACGCCCCTCTCTTACTTTCTTTTATTGATTCATTCTGGTCTTCTACGCTCTGCCATTCTTTAAAGGCATTTTTCTTTTCTCTCAAAACTTCTCTAATACTTTCACTCCACCATCACCCATCCTTATCTATCATACGCTTCCCTTTTGTTTCTCCTAACACCTTCCTTGCCACACTTCGGATACAATCAGCCATTTCCTTCCAGCACTCATTCACACTCATTCCTTCCATATTACCCATCTCTATCATCTTGTTTACAACTAGCTCTCTAAATTCACTTGCATACTCCTCCTTATGCAACAGATGCCACTTTATTTTGGGTGGGGGACGATCCTTGTGTTTGTTGAGGCGAACAGTTAAGCAGATGTCAGCTAGTAAAATCTGGTGCTGGGATACTAAGTCTTCACCTGGAAGCACTTTGCAGTTTTTTACACTCCTGATTTGGTTCCGTCTTATCAGAAAATAGTCGATATGTGTCGCGTGGTGGCCACTTTTATAAGTAACAAGATGCTGATCTCGTTTTTGGAACCACGTGTTTACTACAGCCAGGTAAAAGGCACATGCTGCTTGCAGAAGAACTTCCCCCTCACGGTTCCGCACTCCGTACCCCCATCCACCGTGCACTCTTTCATACCCGTCATTCACTCTCCCTACATGTCCATTAAAATCTCCTCCCATATAAACATCCTCACTCTCAGGTATTCCCATCATCATACAATCAAATTCCTCCCAAAACTTCTCTTTCACACTCTCTTCACAGCCTGTTTGCGGAGCATACACACTTACAACATTCACTACTTTGTTTTCAATCATTAATTTAACAACTATCATTCCGTCATTTACTCTTTTCACATCTGTCACTCGTTCCTTCATTTCACTATCTAACACAACTCCCACTCCATTTCGCTTCCCATCGCTTCCACAATAATAAAACTTGTATCCTTCTCCAATCTCTCTTGCTTTATTGCCCTTGCATTTTGTTTCCTGCAAACAGGCAACATTCACTCTTCGTCGTTTCAAAACATCTGCTAACTCTCTTCCTCTTCCAGTCATCGTACTACTACATTCCAGTTTGCAAACCTCACTCTGACATTCTTCTCTCTCCGGGCTCGCCTCTTACGTCGCACCCGCTCCGTAAGGTGCGACAACCCTTGCCCACTTCCCACAGGAGCCGGGTGCTGCCCCTGCGCATCGCCTGCGGGGTACGCCCTAGCCCTGTCATATATCCCACAACTCGTACTATTCATAGGTTTACTGCATGGGATTTGGCAAAAGTTTTACAGTCGGCCGCCTGCCTGACACCAACCCTCTTTGGATATGCCATTGTTGGTAGAGGAAGCTACCATTTTGGGAAAAGGAAAAAGAAGGTTAGGGGTAGGATCGTAGGTGTAAGGATACTGTTATCTCGGCAGGAAAGGGTATGATAATAACAGTAGCTCGGAGAGCCGGGGTCGCGTACCCGTATTCCATAACAGGATCACCGGAAAGGTGGACCAGCATGAAAAACCCCTGACTTCTTTAATAAGGATCCTTATCCTTTTTCTTAAAACACTATACTAAACACTAATAAAACATTAGAAAAATCTAAAAATCAACACAATCACACGCCACACGAAATAGGCGTACGAAATAAACGTAAATTATAAATGAAAAACCTTAAACATAAACTAAACACTTTTTATTGCATAAGAGGATAGAAAATTTCACAATGAGCCTGTAATGCCAAACGTCCTCCTAGAAAAGTAGTATGTACATATAAGTTTTTATGGGTTAAAATGCTGTGACGGAACAAAGCATGCGACCGCTTGGGGTTTGAGAGGTTAAGGATATAAATTCAAATGTATTAGTAAAATTACCATTATTAATTGCGCCGCAAAATATATATTTTTTGAGTCTTTTTCCCCGCCTACTGTGTTTATTTTATGGACGTACACACTGTTTTTTTAACCCTAGCAGACAGTTTTTTTTTATTTTGTTCTCTATTCTTAGAAATGCTTCTATTCTTAGAAATTCTTCTATTCTTAGAATTTTTCTATTCTTAGAAATACGACATAATTATAATAAAAATACAAAAGGAATATTCTAACTTGAAAGCAATTTTCTAATGCATTGAATAAATAACCAAAGTCACAGCCGTAGCGACTGCGTGAAATTTTGTAATTGAGAACATCCTGACGCGTCCTGACGTCATAATGAGATACTAAGTGCTCAATGCCTAGAGAAAGCGACCACAGGCCGCGTTAGTTACTTTAATACGTTAAAATTAATTCTTATGGCGTTATGATAGTAAAAAGAATTTTTTAATTCTAATTATATTTTATACTCATGATGAGAATGCGTTATAACTTTGCAAAAATGTGTTTATTTTTTTAATTGTTTTAATTGCTATGAGCTGGCTAAAAATAGTTAGTTGACTGTGCGTAATTTTTTTAAGAGTTTAACTTAGTAACGTTAACAAATTTCTTCACCCGACACTATTACGCTATTGAGAATTTCTTTTTGGTATCAAATTTGCCTTTGTGCTAAAATATAGTTGTGCCCAAAAGCATTCTCTGTCGAAAAAAGCAAAAACTTAAAGAAAAATTATCAACTAAATTATACTATGGAGTATCCAATCGAAATGGTGTAATCCTTCATAAATCCTTAATAAATTTAAACAAAGGAATCAAGTTGGACGTCTACAACGTGACTTTTGTTAACAAAGCCGTTTGATTCTTGAAAACGGGAACAATAAAGTGAAAGTGCTCGCAACTGAAGAATACATCTTCAATAGTCTTCGTATTAAAATATACTCTTGTATACGATTGTAGCACCTACCTAAAGTGGCCTATTGCTTTATTTACTTATTCAACATTGACTGTGCGAAAGTTGTTAATTCTTTGGTTTTTATATTATAACCATTATCAGCAGTCGCGTTTACGACCACAGATCAACGACACATTTAACTTATGATATAACCATTACATTCGTTAAATGGTTTTGATTTAAGACAATCAATAAGCCTATTATATATTAAATTTTGTGGGGGTCTAATACACACTAATTTAAAATACGTAACAAATGCCTTCACTTCCCTTCTTCAATTGCAACGTCGTAACTCGTAATCAATTCCGACAGCCGTCTGTCGAACTCTGGGGTCTCACCAAGCTTCTCCAGGGATTATGTTTTACTTAACAGATCCATTTCGACGTATTTATTTGGACAAACCGTTATAATCGTGAAATAGAGCAAGATTGATTATTCTGTTGGTATTATTTTGTTGGATGCTCAAACTTTATATTGTTATGTTTTAATTAACCTTAATTTACTATAACTTGTTTTGCACAACTTCCTAAAGCTAAAATTGTTCAATATTTTTTTTGTAATTCAAACGAGGAACTTGTTTTAACAGTAAAATTATATCTTCTGTCTTGTAAAAACAATTAAAGTAATGTTTATTTATTTGATATTAAAATCAAAAAATCTGTTTACTAACGGCAGGTAAATTATTTAACATTAATAAAAATACTGTGGAATGAATAACTTTCTCATTTTTGTCGGCTGTAATACAAACTCCATGTTTTATTACTAAGCGGCTGTGCCGTGTGTTGATGGAGTAAGATAAATCCATCAACCGATTTCGTTCCATAGGTGACGCAATAAGGGACTAAAGGAAGTTCTAGAGTCTTATGGCTATCGGTAGCTTGCAGTATAACCATCTTACGTTATGTCAGATGTAAAATGCGGTGGTGGGTAGCAGCTTCAACGATGCGAAACGTCTGGTACTGCATTCGTCAATCCGCTCGCCTAGCGTGACGATAAAGGCAATATAGCTGCAGCGTGGCTCTCAAAATACTACGTTATGATAGTCATTAAATACTACGTATTGAGGCTCACGGCCGAAAGTGTATATTTAAGGACCGATAAAAATGAAGAAAGCAGAATGGGTACAAACTCCTTGAGTCAAACAAGACGTAAAAAATGTTTAGCAAATTTTAATGCGTTGTATAAAAACATCATTCTCCGCTTTTTACGGTGTAATACAGTAAGCAATTGATCCGCTAAAACTGAAACCACTTGATATCAATGTCAAAGTATTTGAGATCTCATCAAAGTCTCAGTTTCTTCTTCGATCCTTTACTTGGTCAGTTACGACAACTTGCTTAACTGCGAAAATTTATGTAAGATTTCTAGGTAGCTTTTTAGTAGAAAATTGTACAGTATTTTATTTAAACATTTGACGTTATTTAAACAATTTTTAAAACTCGTGAAAAATATTTATGTATATTTCATTTAATATTCATTCTAACTAGACAGTACTTGAAATTAAGATGAGAATGTGATGATGATTATTATATAAAATGACGACACAAGACACGTCAACAGTAGCTAAGACGTTGCGGGGCTGTGGGTTTGAACCCGCACAAAACAAATGTTTCTAAGACCTACTAATCATTGTTTTGGAATAGAATAGAATAGAATATTGATTTATTTGCATTGAATGTATTATTGTATGTATATGTATTATGTATTATATCTAGGTATTATTTTATATATTATGATATATTTATACTAGAAAGGGTGTTGACAGAGTACATAAAAGATCCGTACATTCTACCATTTTGGCATGCAAATATTAAATTAAAATTTGTTTCTATACTACTCTAGTAATTAATTATTAATTGATTTAATATGATAATTATGATTATAAATAGTTATTACATTATTATGATTAAAAGTATTGCATTATTATTATTACAATTTATAGATTTTTGAATTATTATTGCAGGTAGCTTATTACATTATAAATTATTAATACTAACAGATTATACAAACAATTTATTAACTGAACGTTATTTTATATGGGTATCATCTAAGAAGTCCGATACTGAGCAACAGCACCTTTCCAATAACAAAGAAGTAAGACTCTTTTTAAATGTTCTTATCGGTTGATTTTTTACAAAATAAGGAATTTTATTATAAATGACTGGTGCCATGCCCATAACATTTTTTTTAATAAAGCTGTTTGAAATCTTCCTGTGTACAATAAGTCTTTATATTTCGTTCTCGTAGGTACAGTTCGTACTCGAGTTTCATTTAAGGTAGGAAATAAATGATATTAATTTTTCCAAATAACGCTACTTCAAGAATATATAGACACGGAAAAGTTAATAATTTATGAGCTTTAAAAATGGGGACACAACTATCGGTAGTCTTTAAATTAAAGATTTCTCTTATATAGTGTTTTGGGCTTTGAAAATGACTTTTCTATCGCCACAGTTGCCCCAAAATATAATACCAAATCTTAAAATGGAAAACCACCAGACCATGGTAAGAGCCGTGGTAGCTCAGTGGTTAACGCTCGCTGTAAATATAACAGAACGCGAGTAACCCGGGTTCGATCCCCGCCGGCACCAATGAAATTGTTAATTGCAATTTTAAGCGCTGATTTACCACGTGCTCGGCGGTGAAGGAAAACATCGTGAGGAAACCTGCATGTCTGAGGAATAAGAGAAAAAAAATATTTCGAAGACATGTGAAGTTCGTCAACACGCATTTGGGCAGCGCGGCGGACACTTTCTTGCCCTAAACCCTCTCAGAAATGACGGGAGGCCTGAGCCCAGCAGTGGGACGTATATAGGCTGTAACTTTACTTTTTTTTACTTTACAGACCATGGTAAGCGACTAATACCATTTTGATATTGACCTTTTTTGTCAGGTTATAGAGTGCATAAGCAGACACACTTAGTTTCTTACAGACATCATCTGCTTGGGCCTTCAATGTCAATTGGCTATCTATTAAAATACCTAAAAACTTTGCGACATCTACTCTTTGTATTTTTTGACTATTATAATTTATATTTAGATCTTCAGTGCGAAGTTTCTGGTAAAAGTGCATTATTTTAGTTTTTTTAATATTTATAAGTAAATTATTATAATTCAGCCAGTTAATTATAGTTTCAATCGTAGTGCTTATATCATTTTCATAAAAATCTTTATTTAGACAATTTATTAGAACTGTACTGTCGTTGGCAAATAATACCATTGGATGATGGATTTGACGTGGGAGGTCGTATATAAAATAAAAATAACAATGGCCCCAGGACGCTTCCCTGCGGTACGCCGAATTTTATTTCTCTGTAGGAAGATACATATTTGCATTCACGTTTAGATTTAATGCAAATTCTCGTAATCTCCGTACATTGTTTACGGCCAATCAGATATGATTTTATTAAATTGAGAATGTTACCTCGAATGCCGTATGCGTTAAGTTTCTGTAATAGTATTTCATGGTTTACATAATCAAAGGCTTTCGACATGTCTGTAAATTAGACATTACCATTAATAAGTTAAAACAGCCATATTTACGCTTTTGTTTTTCGGAACACATTTTGTTCATCGCAGAGTATGTTAAATTTAGCCAAAATGCGTAAATAACTTTTTTCATTATTTTAGAAAACATCATATGCAAAACTTTTTTATTTTTTAAAGTTTTTATTACTCGTATTATATCTTGTGGTATAATCGTTGATATAAATATCGAGTGTGGGTTATAATTATTTTTTTTGATGTCATCTGATACGTTTTTGGTATATCTGTGATCTGGTCGATAAAAAAATTGAATGAAGAAGACGAATCCTAAAGAAATAGCTGAATTATTTCTTTAGGGTTCGTTATTAATAAATCATCTTTTTCATCTGAGAAATAGGTTCCGTAATTGTTTTTCTATTATTTATTATTTGCCAAGATGTCTTGGATTTATTTCTGGTGTTTTGAATGAGATGGTTAATTTGAGCTTTCTGAGTCAGTTTAATAATTTTTTTGAATCTTCGAGCATATGTATAGAAATTGTTTTTATTTTCACATGGCGGTTTTAATTTCTTTTGCCACAATAAATGGAGCTGCCTTTTGCTACAAATCCGAATACCACGTGACACCCATTTAATTAATTTTTCAGGGCGTACTATATTCGACTTGAAAGGAAAACGTAAATTATATAATAAAAGGAATAAGTCGATAAAATTATCATAGGCATTATTAGAGACGTCAATATTGTAAAGGTCTGAAAATGATAATTGTTGGAGATATTTATTAATTTTTTTATATTATCGTTCGACGTATCTTTTATTGCTTTCCGCCAAGATTTTATTTGTCTTAATTTATTAGCTTTTATTTTTAGAATCTGAGCTGTATGGTCTGATAAGTCTAAGTCTATTATTTCGCATTTGCACTTTTGTTTCACGTTATGAGCGAAATTGTCTAAGCAGGTATTGCTGTCCAATCTTGTAGGTTGGTTAATTTCCAATTTAAGGTTGTAGCTCAAAGAAAGCATTCAAATTCTGTTCATTTTCAGAATGTCTATATTAAAATCACCACATATTTTTATATTACTTTTATGCTTCTGACATAATTTCTTTAAAATAGAATCTAAATTTTCATAAAATTTATCTATATTACATATTTTTGGAGGTCTATAAATACATAAAGTTATCGTGTTTTGTTTTATTAATTTTATAGCAAAACATTCAATAATCCCTGTTATAGAGTATTTCATGATGTCTGGTAATTCTGTGTACTCATGACATTTTTTTGCAGGCTCCTCCTCGTTTTACATTTCTTCTTGAATAGAATATTGTTAGCTTGTAATTGGATGTTTGTATTAATTTTCATGGTGAAACATTATGAAATGCTGGGTAATACACAATATATCTATATCTATTTGTCTGTTTAATAATTCCTGAATATGAACAGTTAATACATCAGATTTATTTAGAAAGCCAGCAATATTTTGGTGCATGATATACATATGATTATAATAGAAAAAAATTTAATTTAAGTCTGTGGGGATAGTTTCCTTATTGACATTTATTTTAGTCTCTGGATATATTTCTAGACCCAAGTTAAGGTTACTTATCATTATTAGTAGGATACGCATATATACAGATATTCATCAATCCATAGTTATTTAATCTCCCACTATATTTAGAAAACATACTATAATCGTAGGATAGATTAAGATTAGAATCTAATAGCTTTACGTATTTAAACGTGTTGAGATCTAGGTACAACAAATTATTAAAAGTTTCTATCCTCCAATTAAACATAGCGGAATAATTGTTACATTTGTATGTTGGAAGGCACAGGATCATATTAGTATGCTGAATATTTTGTAGAGTATTCCTCACTTCTTTGATGATATCATGTAATTATTTCTTTTTCGAAAGTCTTTTTCTCCTATAAAAATTACGCAGTAGTCGTTTTTCGTATATTTTACCATTTTTTTATTCAAATTGCAAATTAGATGTAAAATTCCACAATTCGGGAAAATGTAGTGGCATATCTCGGTATTCAAAAACGTATCCTCAGCAATAGATAATACCTTGTTTGTTTTATTGGCACTTATTATACATATTTTTTTTTCCGACAGGTTTTAATTTAATGCTTGTTGTTTCGCTTAATTGGACTGTATTATCTTGTTGTGTGATCGTAGGATCAGTCGTAGGTTTTTGACTTATAAGCGTACTAGGAGTTATTTTTAGCATATTCTGTGTCTTTTTGGTGGATCTGTTGAGTGGAGTGGATATTTTCAAACTTTTTTATGAGTATTCATTAGTAAATTTTTTGGTGGCTTTTTTTAGAACTTCATGTTTCGATGCTAAATCCTGAACGGCTTTTTTTAGCTCGTGATTTTCTATGTACCAGGCGGTCCCATAATGAACTGGCCTGATATAGTTCAACGCGACATGTCGCTACATGTTGTGTTGCATTAAATAATACGTTTATCGTGCACTTAATATAACAAACATGCATCGACATGAAATGCTTAGTCTTAGTTTAACAGGCATTTGAATAACGAGAGTCGCGTATTTTTTCAAAATGTCGAAAACTAAGTATCGAAGTGTCATAAAGTTTCTGTTTAAAGAAGGTTTATCCCCTGCCCAAATAAAAGAACGATTGGATGGCGTGTATAAGGAGTCTGCCCCCTCCTATAGCACAGTGAAAAATTGGGTGAAAGAGTTTCGCCTCGGGAGAGAAACCGTCGAAGACCTTGGCCACGACGGTCGACCTGTGGAAGTGCTCACTCCCGAAAGGATTGCTCTTATCGAAGAGGAGGTTCTAAGTGACCGCCGTTTGAAGATAAGAGAAATTGCAGCAAGGCTTGGGCTCTCTAAGAGTACCATTCATCGCGCGATCCATGAACATCTTCACATGAAAAAAGTGAGTGCAAGATGGGTACCGAAACTTCTTTCAGCGGTACAGAGACAGGAAAGAGTACGCTGTGCTTCGGAGTTTTTGGATCTTTGTGCCGAAAATCCAAAGACTGTGATCGAGCGGCTAGTGACTGGTGATGAAACTATGATCTTGTATTATGATCCACAAAGCAAGCGCGAGTCAATGGAATAGCGTTATAAGGGTGAAAAGCCCCCTAGAAAGGCAAAGGTGCAACAATCGACTAAAAAACTGATGTGCACAATATTTTGGGATTTTCAAGGCATTTTGATGGTGGATTTTAAAGAACGTAATACAGTCGTGAACGGCGAATATTATGCTTCTTTAATATATAAATTACGAGACAAGATAAAGGAAAAACGAAGAGGCAAGCTGTCTAAAGGTGTCCTGTTGCTCCATGACAACGCACCTGTTCATACCGCTGGTGTACCTTACAGTCCAGACATGGCCCCGTCCGACTATTATTTATTTCCAAATTTAAAGCGGGACTTAAGAGGAAGAAAATTTTCAAGCGATGAAAAGTTGCAGGCGGCCGTCTTCAGTCATTTTGAGGATAAAAATGTGATTATTTTTATAAAGGTTTAGAGATGTTGATTCACAGATGTCAGAAGTGTGTTAGTATTCATGGTGATTATATTGAAAAATAAAATTGGTTTCGTTTCATTTCCTTCATTGGTTCATAGTTAGGCCAATTCATTATGGGACCGCCTACGTACAAATTATTTATTTCTTTATGAGCTGTAAGGTTAGGTGTTCTATTTTTTCTTTAAGTTTTTGAATTTGAATGCTTAATTATAACCGAGAGTTCAAACGACGTACGTGCGTCCAGCACGTACGTCGATTGAACTCTCGGTTAAACTTAGACTTATTTGGTCGAAAAATTTGTCCAAGGTAAACGTATTTTTCAACAACTTCAAGCATTGTTATGTAGTAACAATTAATATGCACCAAAACAGCTTTCGAAACATTATATATAATTGACATATCTTTGGTAGATATGCTGCCGTGTAGTAGCGTTTAAGAACATCTACTACCCCATATCGTCCCGTGGGTGTCTTAAGAGGCGACAGAGGGAGACAGGTAGGAGATGGACAAAAGCATCTTCCTGATAACAACAATAATATAATAAAAAAACTGCAGTTGCCAACCCGCTCGCCAAGCATAGCAACTATGGCAAATATCCCCCTATGAGTAACGACGCAAACAAACGGCCCCCAGTCCCCGGCGGCCCCGCTATTCCTGGCTACGGTGGCGATCATGGTAACGGCGGGGCCTACGACGACTCGACATGGCAACATATAACGCACGCAACCTGAGGACTGACGAGAAGATATTGGAGCTGGAAGAAGAGGTAGACAAGTTGCGCTGGCATATTATTGGATTATCCGAGGTCCAAAGAGAGGGGGAGGACATGGTAATCCTCGAGTCCGGCAACTTGTTCTATCACCGGGAGGGCGACCATCTGTCCCAAGGAGGTGTCGGATTTGTCGTCCATAAGTCTCTCGTCAACAACGTTGTAAAGATAGGGAGTGTGTCGACGAGGTTCGCGTACCTAATACTCAGAATCACCAAACGGTATTCACTGAAGGTCATACAGGTTTACGCACCAACCTCGGCACATCCAGATGAGGAGGTTTTTTTTATAGAAAAGAGGGCAAACGAGCATGCGGCTCACCTGATGTTATGTGACTACCGCCGCCCATGATCAACCGCAACGCCAGGGGAATCGCAGGAGCGTTACCGGTCCTTTAGAAAGGAGTAAGCTCTTTTCTTGAAGGTCCCCGGTCCCTATTCCACAGAGAGGTTGTACGCGGAAGAAAACTCCTTTTGAAACGTACAGTGGTGGACCGCCAAGCATCCAGATGGTGTGGTTGGTATCGGGACGTTTGCCGCGTAGTGCGTTCACGTAATTTGGCGGTTGGGATTAATCCGAACAATTCCTCAGAGCACTCTCCATGGTATATACGAAATAAAATGCAAAGAGATGCAACATCTCTTCGCAGTGCCAGTAAATCGAGCCGATCGGAAAGCACTCGGTGAAATACTGTCCCGCTCTGCTGAGCACGCCAAGTTTTTAGGGGCCAATTCGGCCTTCACTTCCAAGTGACCACGAAACTGCATGTCACTCGATATGTCGACGCCGAGGATTCCAATACTGGCTGAGGCAACAAGGGGAGTGCCTTGAAACTGAGAAGATACGACAAAGGGGTTCTTTTTAGCGGTTAATGCGCAAACTTGTGTCTTATGGGGGTTAAACTGGACTAGATTTAGTCGCCCCCAATCCGAGACTCTGTTCAGCAAAGACTCGACTTCAGACACAAGTTTGTCCCGGCACTCGGAGATGTTTTCCCGAGTAAAATTGGCTCGGCCGGTGTAAAGAGCATCACCAGTGCTGTCATCTGCATAGCAATGAATGTTACGGGTTTGCAACATATCATTGATATTGTGACGGCTCAATATTATTATTAATAATTAAATTCAATATAAAGGGGCGTCAAAAATAGTTTTAAAACATATATATTAAGCAAATAAGTTAAATTAATAAACATAAAGTTAATATATTTCAGACATTATCCCAATAACATAGCAAATTAAAGGCAAAATTATTGTTTCTCGTAATAGGTAAATTTATTATAAAAAACTTGTAAAAATATTTAAAATAATAGAAATACAAGTCAAAAAATATTATAAAATTAAGTTAAATAACGTTTATAAGATAATTAGAAAAATTGTTAAAAATTGTTTAAGTCATGGGAGGTGTTCGTGTATAAAAGAAAATTTTTCTAAGTTGTGGAAGGAGTTCACGTATAGGTGAAATTTTCTAAGTTGTTGAAGGAGTTCATGCATTAAAGAAAATTTTCCTAAGTTATGGAAGGTGTTCACGTATAGACGTCTTGTATGGATGAGGTGCCGGAGATACATACCTGCAGTTGTACATATATATGGGGTGGTCGGGAGCCCGACTGCCTGAAGTACTGTAGCACAATGACTAGTCCTATATTAGGGACTTATGATATTAAACTCAATGATACAAAAGCAATACTATAGAAGGTCTCCATGATGAATTTGCATTACAATAGTAGGGTCGTGGGTTCGAACCCTATATATGAATGACTTATGAAAGTAAGGTCTATGATTCAAAAGCAATACTATAGAAGGTCTCTGTGATTAATATGCATTACAATAGTAGGGTCGTGGGTTCGAATCCTATATATGAATGACTTATGAAAGTAAGGTCTATGATTCAAAAGCAATACTATAGAAGGTCTCTATGATTAATATGCATTACAATAGTAGGGTCATGGGTTCGAATCCTATATATACATGACTTATGAAAGTAAGGTCTATGATACAAAAGCAATATTATAGGAGGTCTCCTTGATGCATAAGCATTGTATGGGGTGGTCGGGTGACTGACTGCTCCTAGTACTGTAGCAAAATGACTAGTCCTTATTAGGGACTTGAAAAGGAATATTATGGTGGCGTGTGTGCTGCTTCACGAGCAATTGGTCCGAGGTAAACTTGGACTCGCTAACCGATGTGTCCTAGACATATCATCTTAGTGCCGGTGGTAAGCGGGTTTGTTGTAGCAATACGGCTTTCCCGTGGACATCGCACACCCATACCGTTTGTGGGCGACGTAGTAGCGCATAGCGAAGCGTCGTCTATATTTCGGATTGGGATGATGAGTGTGTTTGGTAGCACTTTTAAGTGTAACAGGCATACTCAACTTCATGTCATAGTGCATTAGCGCTATGATACGTGAAGTTTTGTCCACTGGCGTCTTAGTAGCGTGCTACTATGATACGTTGGTGCAGTTTTATATAACAACAATCTTAGTGCCGGTGGTAAGCGGGTTTGTTGTAGCAATACGACTTTCCTGTGGACATCGCACACCCATACCGTTTGTGGGCGACGTCGTTGCGCATAGCAATGTGTCGCCTATCTTTCGGATGGGGATGATGAGTGTGTTTGGTAGCACTTTTAAGTGTAACAGGCATACTCAGCTTCATGTCTTAGTGCATTAGCGCTATGATACGTGGAGTTTTGTTCATTGGCGTCTTAGTAGCGTGCTACTATGATACGTTGGTGACATCTTTTATATAACAACAATACTAACTTTGTTGCCAAAGTCGATAGGAGTCATGTGGGTGTATTGTGAGGGTGCGCCGCCCGTATGATAGTTGCATTGATGCTTACTGCTACTTGCGGTATTGCGTCTTGTGATGGATTTGCGGGTGTGCTGCGCCTGATTCGACGCATTCCTGTTGTTCTGGTCGATGGAGGTATACAATTAACATCTTAGTGTCGGTGGTAAGCGGGTTTGTTGTAGCAATACGGCTTTCTCGTGGACATCGCACACCCATACCGTTTGTGGGCGGCGTCGTAGCGCATAGCGATGCGTCGTCTATCTTTCGGATGGGGATGTTGAGTGTGTTTGGTAGCACTTTTAAGTGTAACAGGCATACTCAGCTTCATGTCTTAGTGCATTGCTATGATACGTGGAGTTTTGTTCATTGGCGTCTTAGTAGCGTGCTACTATGATACGTTGGTGATATTTTTAATATAACAACAATACCAACTTTGTTACCAAAATCGATAGGGATCATGTTGGGTGTGTTGTGAGGGGGCGCCATCTGAATGATAGTTGCATTGATGCTTACTGCTACTGGCGGTATTGCGTCTTGTGATGGATCTACGGGTGTGCTGCGCCTGATTCGACGCTCTCTGTGGTTCTGGTCGATGGAGGTATAAGGGTGGTGATGTCTGCTGGGATGTATGGGGGACCTTGGAATGGTGTAAGCCCGACGATAGTCGTATTGATGCTTGTTGCGTTCTGCAGCATTGCGTCTTTGCGATGGTTGTTTGGTGGGACGCTAGTCATTTTGCTACAGTACTAGGAGCAGTCAGTCACCCGACCACCCCATACAATGCTTATGCATCAAGGAGACCTCCTATAATATTGCTTTTGTATCATAGACCTTACTTTCATAAGTCATGTATATATAGGATTCGAACCCATGACCCTACTATTGTAATGCATATTAATCATAGAGACCTTCTATAGTATTGCTTTTGAATCATAGACCTTACTTTCATAAGTCATTCATATATAGGATTCGAACCCACGACCCTACTATTGTAATGCATATTAATCACAGAGACCTTCTATAGTATTGCTTTTGAATCATAGACCTTACTTTCATAAGTCATTCATATATAGGGTTCGAACCCACGACCCTACTATTGTAATGCATATTAATCACAGAGACCTTCTATAGTATTGCTTTTGAATCATAGACCTTACTTTCATAAGTCATTCATATATAGGGTTCGAACCCACGACCCTACTATTGTAATGCAAATTCATCATGGAGACCTTCTATAGTATTGCTTTTGTATCATTGAGTTTAATATCATAAGTCCCTAATATAGGACTAGTCATTGTGCTACAGTACTTCAGGCAGTCGGGCTCCCGACCACCCCATATATATGTACAACTGCAGGTATGTATCTCCGGCACCTCATCCATACAAGACGTCTATACGTGAACACCTTCCATAACTTAGGAAAATTTTCTTTAATGCATGAACTCCTTCAACAACTTAGAAAATTTCACCTATACGTGAACTCCTTCCACAACTTAGAAAAATTTTCTTTTATACACGAACACCTCCCATGACTTAAACAATTTTTAACAATTTTTCTAATTATCTTATAAACGTTATTTAACTTAATTTTATAATATTTTTTGACTTGTATTTCTATTATTTTAAATATTTTTACAAGTTTTTTATAATAAATTTACCTATTACGAGAAACAATAATTTTGCCTTTAATTTGCTATGTTATTGGGATAATGTCTGAAATATATTAACTTTATGTTTATTAATTTAACTTATTTGCTTAATATATATGTTTTAAAACTATTTTTGACGCCCCTTTATATTGAATTTAATTATTAATAATAATATTGAGCCGTCACAATATCAATGATATGTTGCAAACCCGTAACATTCATTGCTATGCAGATGACAGCACTGGTGATGCTCTTTACACCGGCCGAGCCAATTTTACTCGGGAAAACATCTCCGAGTGCCGGGACAAACTTGTGTCTGAAGTCGAGTCTTTGCTGAACAGAGTCTCGGATTGGGGGCGACTAAATCTAGTCCAGTTTAACCCCCATAAGACACAAGTTTGCGCATTAACCGCTAAAAAGAACCCCTTTGTCGTATCTTCTCAGTTTCAAGGCACTCCCCTTGTTGCCTCAGCCAGTATTGGAATCCTCGGCGTCGACATATCGAGTGACATGCAGTTTCGTGGTCACTTGGAAGTGAAGGCCGAATTGGCCCCTAAAAACTTGGCGTGCTCAGCAGAGCGGGACAGTATTTCACCGAGTGCTTTCCGATCGGCTCGATTTACTGGCACTGCGAAGAGATGTTGCATCTCTTTGCATTTTATTTCGTATATACCATGGAGAGTGCTCTGAGGAATTGTTCGGATTAATCCCAACCGCCAAATTACGTGAACGCACTACGCGGCAAACGTCCCGATACCAACCACACCATCTGGATGCTTGGCGGTCCACCACTGTACGTTTCAAAAGGAGTTTTCTTCCGCGTACAACCTCTCTGTGGAATAGGGACCGGGGACCTTCAAGAAAAGAGCTTACTCCTTTCTAAAGGACCGGTAACGCTCCTGCGATTCCCCTGGCGTTGCGGTTGATCATGGGCGGCGGTAGTCACATAACATCAGGTGAGCCGCATGCTCGTTTGCCCTCTTTTCTATAAAAAAAAACCTCCTCATCTGGATGTGCCGAGGTTGGTGCGTAAACCTGTATGACCTTCAGTGAATACCGTTTGGTGATTCTGAGTATTAGGTACGCGAACCTCGTCGACACACTCCCTATCTTTACAACGTTGTTGACGAGAGACTTATGGACGACAAATCCGACACCTCCTTGGGACAGATGGTCGCCCTCCCGGTGATAGAACAAGTTGCCGGACTCGAGGATTACCATGTCCTCCCCCTCTCTTTGGACCTCGGATAATCCAATAATATGCCAGCGCAACTTGTCTACCTCTTCTTCCAGCTCCAATATCTTCTCGTCAGTCCTCAGGTTGCGTGCGTTATATGTTGCCATGTCGAGTCGTCGTAGGCCCCGCCGTTAACATGATCGCCACCGTAGCCAGGAATAGCGGGGCCGCCGGGGACTGGGGGCCGTTTGTTTGCGTCGTTACTCATGGGGGATATTTGCCATAGTTGCTATGCTTGGCGAGCGGGTTGGCAACTGCAGTTTTTTTATTATATTATTGTTGTTATCAGGAAGATGCTGCTGTCCATCTCCTACCTGTCTCCCTCTGTCGCCTCTTAAGACACCCACGGGACGATATGGGGTAGTAGATGTTCTTAAACGCTACTACACGGCAGCATATCTACCAAAGATGTGTCAATTATATATAATGTTTCGAAAGCTGTTTTGGTGCATATTAATTGTTACTACATAACAATGCTTGAAGTTGTTGAAAAATACGTTTACCTTGGACAAATTTTTCGACCAAATAAGTCTAAGTTTAACCGAGAGTTCAATCGACGTACGTGCTGGACGCACGTACGTCGTTTGAACTCTCGGTTATAATTAAGCATTCAAATTCAAAAACTTAAAGAAAAAATAGAACACCTAACCTTACAGCTCATAAAGAAATAAATAATTTGTACGTAGGCGGTCCCATAATGAATTGGCCTAACTATGAACCAATGAAGGAAATGAAACGAAACCAATTTTATTTTTCAATATAATCACCATGAATACTAACACACTTCTGACATCTGTGAATCAACATCTCTAAACCTTTATAAAAATAATCACATTTTTATCCTCAAAATGACTGAAGACGGCCGCCTGCAACTTTTCATCGCTTGAAAATTTTCTTCCTCTTAAGTCCCGCTTTAAATTTGGAAATAAATAATAGTCGGACGGGGCCATGTCTGGACTGTAAGGTACACCAGCGGTATGAACAGGTGCGTTGTCATGGAGCAACAGGACACCTTTAGACAGCTTGCCTCTTCGTTTTTCCTTTATCTTGTCTCGTAATTTATATATTAAAGAAGCATAATATTCGCCGTTCACGACTGTATTACGTTCTTTAAAATCCACCATCAAAATGCCTTGAAAATCCCAAAATATTGTGCACATCAGTTTTTTAGTCGATTGTTGCACCTTTGCCTTTCTAGGGGGCTTTTCACCCTTATAACGCTATTCCATTGACTCGCGCTTGCTTTGTGGATCATAATACAAGATCATAGTTTCATCACCAGTCACTAGCCGCTCGATCACAGTCTTTGGATTTTCGGCACAAAGATCCAAAAACTCCGAAGCACAGCGTACTCTTTCCTGTCTCTGTACCGCTGAAAGAAGTTTCGGTACCCATCTTGCACTCACTTTTTTCATGTGAAGATGTTCATGGATCGCGCGATGAATGGTACTCTTAGAGAGCCCAAGCCTTGCTGCAATTTCTCTTATCTTCAAACGGCGGTCACTTAGAACCTCCTCTTCGATAAGAGCAATCCTTTCGGGAGTGAGCACTTCCACAGGTCGACCGTCGTGGCCAAGGTCTTCGACGGTTTCTCTCCCGAGGCGAAACTCTTTCACCCAATTTTTCACTGTGCTATAGGAGGGGGCAGACTCCTTATACACGCCATCCAATCGTTCTTTTATTTGGGCAGGGGATAAACCTTCTTTAAACAGAAACTTTATGACACTTCGATACTTAGTTTTCGACATTTTGAAAAAATACGCGACTCTCGTTATTTAAATGCCTGTTAAACTAAGACTAAGCATTTCATGTCGATGCATGTTTGTTATATTAAGTGCACGATAAACGTATTATTTAATGCAACACAATATGTAGCGACATGTCGCGTTGAACTATATCAGGCCAGTTCATTATGGGACCGCCTGGTACATAGAAAATCACGAGCTAAAAAAAGCCGTTCAGGATTTAGCATCGAAACATGAAGTTCTAAAAAAAGCCACCAAAAAATTTACTAATGAATACTCATAAAAAAGTTTGAAAATATCCACTCCACTCAACAGATCCACCAAAAAGACACAGAATATGCTAAAAATAACTCCTAGTACGCTTATAAGTCAAAAACCTACGACTGATCCTACGATCACACAACAAGATAATACAGTTCAATTAAGCGAAACAACAAGCATTAAATTAAAACCTGTCGGAAAAAAAAATATATATAATAAGTGCCAATAAAACAAACAAGGTATTATCTATTGCTGAGGATACGTTTTTGAATACCGAGATATGCCACTACATTTTCCCGAATTGTGGAATTTTACATCTAATTTGCAATTTGAATAAAAAAATGGTAAAATATACGAAAAACGACTACTGCGTAATTTTTATAGGAGAAAAAGACTTTCGAAAAAGAAATAATTACATGATATCATCAAAGAAGTGAGGAATACTCTACAAAATATTCAGCATACTAATATGATCCTGTGCCTTCCAACATACAAATGTAACAATTATTCCGCTATGTTTAATTGGAGGATAGAAACTTTTAATAATTTGTTGTACCTAGATCTCAACACGTTTAAAAACGTAAAGCTATTAGATTCTAATCTTAATCTATCCTACGATTATAGTATGTTTTCTAAATATAGTGGGAGATTAAATAACTATGGATTGATGAATATCTGTATATATGCGTATCCTACTAATAATGATAAGTAACCCTAACTTGGGTCTAGAAATATATCCAGAGACTAAAATAGATGTCAATAAGGAAACTATCCCCACAGACTTAAATTAAATTTTTTTCTATTATAATCATATGTATATCATGCACCAAAATATTGCTGGCTTTCTAAATAAACCTGATGTATTAACTGTTCATATTCAGGAATTATTAAACAGACAAATAGATATAGATATATTGTGTATTACCCAGCATTTCATAATGTTTCACCATGAAAATTAATACAAACATCCAATTACAAGCTAACAATATTCTATTCAAGAAGAAATGTAAAACGAGGAGGAGCCTGCAAAAAAATGTCATGAGTACACAGAATTACCAGACATCATGAAATACTCTATAACAGGGATTATTGAATGTTTTGCTATAAAATTAATAAAACAAAACACGATAACTTTATGTATTTATAGACCTCCAAAAATATGTAATATAGATAAATTTTATGAAAATTTAGATTCTATTTTAAAGAAATTACGTCAGAAGCATAAAAGTAATATAAAAATATGTGGTGATTTTAATATAGACATTCTGAAAATGAACAGAATTTGAATGCTTTCTTTGAGCTACAACCTTAAATTGGAAATTAACCAACCTACAAGATTGGACAGCAATACCTGCTTAGACAATTTCGCTCATAACGTGAAACAAAAGTGCAAATGCGAAATAATATACTTAGCCTTATCAGACCATACGGCTCAGATTCTAAAAATAAAAGCTAATAAATTAAGACAAATAAAATCTTGGCGGAAAGCAATAAAAGATACGTCCAACGATAATATAAAAAAATTTAATAAATATCTCCAACAATTATCATTTTCAGACCTTTACAATATTGACGTCTCTAATAATGCCTATGATAATTTTATCGACTTATTCCTTTTATTATATAATTTATGTTTTCCTTTCAAGTCGAATATAGTACGCCCTGAAAAATTAATTAAATGGGTGTCACGTGGTATTCGGATTTGTAGCAAAAGGCAGCTCCATTTATTGTGGCAAAAGAAATTAAAACCGCCATGTGAAAATAAAAACAATTTCTATACATATGCTCGAAGATTCAAAAAAATTATTAAACTGACTCAGAAAGCTCAAATTAACCATCTCATTCAAAACACCAGAAATAAATCTAAGACATCTTGGCAAATAATAAATAATAGAAAAACAATTACGGAACCTATTTCTCAGATGAAAAAGATGATTTATTAATAACGAACCCTAAAGAAATAATTCAGCTATTTCTTTAGGATTCGTCTTCTTCATTTAATTTCTTTATCGACCAGATCACAGATATACCAAAAACGTATCAGATGACATCAAAAAAATTAATTATAACCCACACTTGATATTTATATCAAAGATTATACCACAAGATATAATACGAGTAATAAAAACTTTAAAAAATAAAAAAGTTTTGGACATGATGGCATTTTAACGCAAGTTATTAAATCTGTTTGCAATAGCATATCTGGACCTCTTAGCCATATTGTTAATGTAAGCATATTGGTGGGAATATTTCCCGAAAAGCTGAAAACGGTTTTAGTAAAACCACTTTATAAAAAGAACAACAAAGAATACATGTCTAACTAAACCAATAGCTTTGCTACCCATGTGTAATAATAAACCAATTGCTTTGCTACCCGTGTTTTCTAAAATAATGAAAAAAGTTATTTACGCATTTTGGCTAAATTTAACATACTCTGCGATGAACAAAATGTGTTCCGAAAAAACAAAAGCGTAAATATGGCTGTTTTAACTTATTAATGATGGTAATGTCTAATTTACAGACATGTCGAAAGCCTTTGATTATGTAAACCATGAAATACTATTACAGAAACTTAACGCATACGGCATTCGAGGTAACATTCTCAATTTAATAAAATCATATCTGATTGGCCGTAAACAATGTACGGAGATTACGAGAATTTGCATTAAATCTAAACGTGAATGCAAATATGTATCTTCCTACAGAGAAATAAAATTCGGCGTACCGCAGGGAAGCGTCCTGGGGCCATTGTTATTTTTATTTTATATACGACCTCCCACGTCAAATCCATCATCCAATGGTATTATTTGCCAACGACAGTACAGTTCTAATAAATTGTCTAAATAAAGATTTTTATGAAAATGATATAAGCACTACGATTGAAACTATAATTAACTGGCTGAATTATAATAATTTACTTATAAATATTAAAAAAACTAAAATAATGCACTTTTACCAGAAACTTCGCACTGAAGATCTAAATATAAATTATAATAGTCAAAAAATACAAAGAGTAGATGTCGCAAAGTTTTTAGGTATTTTAATAGATAGCCAATTGACATTGAAGGCCCAAGCAGATGATGTCTGTAAGAAACTAAGTGTGTCTGCTTATGCACTCTATAACCTGACAAAAAAGGTCAATATCAAAATGGTATTAGTCGCTTACCATGGTCTGTAAAGTAAAAAAAAGTAAAGTTACAGCCTATATACGTCCCACTGCTGGGCTCAGGCCTCCCGTCATTTCTGAGAGGGTTTAGGGCAAGAAAGTGTCCGCCGCGCTGCCCAAATGCGTGTTGACGAACTTCACATGTCTTCGAAATATTTTTTTTCTCTTATTCCTCAGACATGCAGGTTTCCTCACGATGTTTTCCTTCACCGCCGAGCACGTGGTAAATCAGCGCTTAAAATTGCAATTAACAATTTCATTGGTGCCGGCGGGGATCGAACCCGGGTTACTCGCGTTCTGTTATATTTACAGCGAGCGTTAACCACTGAGCTACCACGGCCTGGTGGTTTTCCATTTTAAGATTTGGTATTATATTTTGGGGCAACTGTGGCGATAGAAAAGTCATTTTCAAAGCCCAAAACACTATATAAGAGAAATCTTTAATTTAAAGACTACCGATAGTTGTGTCCCCATTTTTAAAGCTCATAAATTATTAACTTTTCCGTGTCTATATATTCTTGAAGTAGCGTTATTTGGAAAAATTAATATCATTTATTTCCTACCTTAAATGAAACTCGAGTACGAACTGTACCTACGAGAACGAAATATAAAGACTTATTGTACACAGGAAGATTTCAAACAGCTTTATTAAAAAAAATGTTATGGGCATGGCCACCAGTCATTTATAATAAAATTCCTTATTTTGTAAAAAATCAACCGATAAGAACATTTAAAAAGAGTCTTACTTCTTTGTTATTGGAAAGGTGCTGTTGCTCAGTATCGGACTTCTTAGATGATACCCATATAAAATAACGTTCAGTTAATAAATTGTTTGTATAATCTGTTAGTATTAATAATTTATAATGTAATAAGCTACCTGCAATAATAATTCAAAAATCTATAAATTGTAATAATAATAATGCAATACTTTTAATCATAATAATGTAATAACTATTTATAATCATAATTATCATATTAAATCAATTAATAATTAATTACTAGAGTAGTATAGAAACAAATTTTAATTTAATATTTGCATGCCAAAATGGTAGAATGTACGGATCTTTTATGTACTCTGTCAACACCCTTTCTAGTATAAATATATCATAATATATAAAATAATACCTAGATATAATACATAATACATATACATACAATAATACATTCAATGCAAATAAATCAATATTCTATTCTATTCTATTCTATTCCAAAACAATGATTAGTAGGTCTTAGAAACATTTGTTTTGTGCGGGTTCAAACCCACAGCCTCGCAACGTCTTAGCTACTGTTGACGTGTCTTGTGTCGTCATTTTATATAATAATCATCATCACATTCTTTCAAAAAAGGAACTTATAAAATTTATTTCATCTTAATTTCAAGTACTGTCTAGTAAGAATGAATATTAAATGAAATATACATAAATATTTTTCACGAGTTTTAAAAATTGTTTAAATAACGTCAAATGTTTAAATAAAATACTGTACAATTTTCTACTAAAAAGCTACCTAGAAATCTTACATAAATTTTCGCAGTTAAGCAAGTTGTCGTAACTGACCAAGTAAAGGATCGAAGAAGAAACTGAGACTTTGATGAGATCTCAAATACTTTGACATTGATATCAAGTGGTTTCAGTTTTAGCGGATCAATTACTTACTGTATTACACCGTAAAAAGCGGAGAATGATGTTTTTATACAACGCATTAAAATTTGCTAAACATTTTTTACGTCTTGTTTGACTCAAGGAGTTTGTACCCATTCTGCTTTCTTCATTTTTATCGGTCCTTAAATATACACTTTCGGCCGTGAGCCTCAATACGTAGTATTTAATGACTATCATAACGTAGTATTTTGAGAGCCACGCTGCAGCTATATTGCCTTTATCGTCACGCTAGGCGAGCGGATTGACGAATGCAGTACCAGACGTTTCGCATCGTTGAAGCTGCTACCCACCACCGCATTTTACATCTGACATAACGTAAGATGGTTATACTGCAAGCTACCGATAGCCATAAGACTCTAGAACTTCCTTTAGTCCCTTATTGCGTCACCTATGGAACGAAATCGGTTGATGGATTTATCTTACTCCATCAACACACGGCACAGCCGCTTAGTAATAAAACATGGAGTTTGTATTACAGCCGACAAAAATGAGAAAGTTATTCATTCCACAGTATTTTTATTAATGTTAAATAATTTACCTGCCGTTAGTAAACAGATTTTTTGATTTTAATATCAAATAAATAAACATTACTTTAATTGTTTTTACAAGACAGAAGATATAATTTTACTGTTAAAACAAGTTCCTCGTTTGAATTACAAAAAAAATATTGAACAATTTTAGCTTTAGGAAGTTGTGCAAAACAAGATATAGTAAATTAAGGTTAATTAAAACATAACAATATAAAGTTTGAGCATCCAACAAAATAATACCAGCAGAATAATCAATCTTGCTCTATTTCACGATTATAACGGTTTGTCCAAATAAATACGTCGAAATGGATCTGTTAAGTAAAACATAATCCCTGGAGAAGCTTGGTGAGACCCCAGAGTTCGACAGACGGCTGTCGGAATTGATTACGAGTTACGACGTTGCAATTGAAGAAGGGAAGTGAAGGCATTTGTTACGTATTTTAAATTAGTGTGTATTAGACCCCCACAAAATTTAATATATAATAGGCTTATTGATTGTCTTAAATCAAAACCATTTAACGAATGTAATGGTTATATCATAAGTTAAATGTGTCGTTGATCTGTGGTCGTAAACGCGACTGCTGATAATGGTTATAATATAAAAACCAAAGAATTAACAACTTTCGCACAGTCAATGTTGAATAAGTAAATAAAGCAATAGGCCACTTTAGGTAGGTGCTACAATCGTATACAAGAGTATATTTTAATACGAAGACTATTGAAGATGTATCTTCAGTTGCGAGCACTTTCACTTTATTGTTCCCGTTTTCAAGAATCAAACGGCTTTGTTAACAAAAGTCACGTTGTAGACGTCCAACTTGATTCATTTGTTTAAATTTATTAAGGATTTATGAAGGATTACACCATTTCGATTGGATACTCCATAGTATAATTTAGTTGATAATTTTTCTTTAAGTTTTTGCTTTTTTCGACAGAGAATGCTTTTGGGCACAACTATATTTTAGCACAAAGGCAAATTTGATACCAAAAAGAAATTCTCAATAGCGTAATAGTGTCGGGTGAAGAAATTTGTTAACGTTACTAAGTTAAACTCTTAAAAAAATTACGCACAGTCAACTAACTATTTTTAGCCAGCTCATAGCAATTAAAACAATTAAAAAAATAAACACATTTTTGCAAAGTTATAACGCATTCTCATCATGAGTATAAAATATAATTAGAATTAATAAATTCTTTTTACTATCATAACGCCATAAGAATTAATTTTAACGTATTAAAGTAACTAACGCGGCCTGTGGTCGCTTTCTCTAGGCATTGAGCACTTAGTATCTCATTATGACGTCAGGACGCGTCAGGATGTTCTCAATTACAAAATTTCACGCAGTCGCTACGGCTGTGACTTTGGTTATTTATTCAATGCATTAGAAAATTGCTTTCAAGTTAGAATATTCCTTTTGTATTTTTATTATAATTATGTCGTATTTCTAAGAATAGAAAAATTCTAAGAATAGAAGAATTTCTAAGAATAGAAGCATTTCTAAGAATAGAGAACAAAATAAAAAAAACTGTCTGTTAGGGTTAAAAAAACAGTGTGTACGTCCATAAAATAAACACAGTAGGCGGGGAAAAAGACTCAAAAAATATATATTTTGCGGCGCAATTAATAATGGTAATTTTACTAATACATTTGAATTTATATCCTTAACCTCTCAAACCCCAAGCGGTCGCATGCTTTGTTCCGTCACAGCATTTTAACCCATAAAAACTTATATGTACATACTACTTTTCTAGGAGGACGTTTGGCATTACAGGCTCATTGTGAAATTTTCTATCCTCTTATGCAATAAAAAGTGTTTAGTTTATGTTTAAGGTTTTTCATTTATAATTTACGTTTATTTCGTACGCCTATTTCGTGTGGCGTGTGATTGTGTTGATTTTTAGATTTTTCTAATGTTTTATTAGTGTTTAGTATAGTGTTTTAAGAAAAAGGATAAGGATCCTTATTAAAGAAGTCAGGGGTTTTTCATGCTGGTCCACCTTTCCGGTGATCCTGTTATGGAATACGGGTACGCGACCCCGGCTCCCCGAGCTACTGTTATTATCATACCCTTTCCTGCCGAGATAACAGTATCCTTACACCTACGATCCTACCCCTAACCTTCTTTTTCCTTTTCCCAAAATGGTAGCTTCCTCTACCAACAATGGCATATCCAAAGAGGGTTGGTGTCAGGCAGGCGGCCGACTGTAAAACTTTTGCCAAATCCCATGCAGTAAACCTATGAATAGTACGAGTTGTGGGATATATGACAGGGCTAGGGCGTACCCCGCAGGCGATGCGCAGGGGCAGCACCCGGCTCCTGTGGGAAGTGGGCAAGGGTTGTCGCACCTTACGGAGCGGGTGCGACGTAAGAGGCGAGCCCGGAGAGAGAAGAATGTCAGAGTGAGGTTTGCAAACTGGAATGTAGTAGTACGATGACTGGAAGAGGAAGAGAGTTAGCAGATGTTTTGAAACGACGAAGAGTGAATGTTGCCTGTTTGCAGGAAACAAAATGCAAGGGCAATAAAGCAAGAGAGATTGGAGAAGGATACAAGTTTTATTATTGTGGAAGTGATGGGAAGCGAAATGGAGTGGGAGTTGTGTTAGATAGTGAAATGAAGGAACGAGTGACAGATGTGAAAAGAGTAAATGACGGAATGATAGTTGTTAAATTAATGATTGAAAACAAAGTAGTGAATGTTGTAAGTGTGTATGCTCCGCAAACAGGCTGTGAAGAGAGTGTGAAAGAGAAGTTTTGGGAGGAATTTGATTGTATGATGATGGGAATACCTGAGAGTGAGGATGTTTATATGGGAGGAGATTTTAATGGACATGTAGGGAGAGTGAATGACGGGTATGAAAGAGTGCACGGTGGATGGGGGTACGGAGTGCGGAACCGTGAGGGGGAAGTTCTTCTGCAAGCAGCATGTGCCTTTTACCTGGCTGTAGTAAACACGTGGTTCCAAAAACGAGATCAGAATCTTGTTACTTATAAAAGTGGCCACCACGCGACACATATTGACTATTTTCTGATAAGACGGAACCAAATCAGGAGTGTAAAAAACTGCAAAGTGCTTCCAGGTGAAGACTTAGTATCCCAGCACCAGATTTTACTAGCTGGTACATCTGCTTAACTGTTCGCCTCAACAAACACAAGGATCGTCCCCCACCCAAAATAAAGTGGCATCTGTTGCATAAGGAGGAGTATGCAAGTGAATTTAGAGAGCTAGTTGTAAACAAGATGATAGAGATGGGTAATATGGAAGGAATGAGTGTGAATGAGTGCTGGAAGGAAATGGCTGATTGTATCCGAAGTGTGGCAAGGAAGGTGTTAGGAGAAACAAAAGGGAAGCGTATGATAGATAAGGATGGGTGATGGTGGAGTGAAAGTATTAGAGAAGTTTTGAGAGAAAAGAAAAATGCCTTTAAAGAATGGCAGAGCGTAGAAGACCAGAATGAATCAATAAAAGAAAGTAAGAGAGGGGCGTATAAAGAATGTAAGAAGAGAGCGAAGAAGGAAGTTGCTATTTGTAGGGCAGAGGCGCAAGATAAATTATATCAGTCCCTTGAAAGCCCAGAAGGTCAAAAACGACTTTTTCAAATTGCAAGAGCGAGAGAAAGGAATGGAAGAGATGTTTCACATGTAAAATGTATAAAAGATGATTCTGGAAGGATTTTGACTGACGATGAAAGTATAAAGAAGCGATGGAAGGAGTATTTTGAGAAATTGATGAATGAGGAGAATGAATGGGATGGTATGCTTGAAAACCCACCAGTGAATATGGGCTTAGTGAGAGAAATTAGTACAGAAGGAGTAAAAATGGCTGTTAGGAATATGAAGAATGGGAAGGCGGTCGGCCCAGATGGAATACCAGTAGAAGTGTGGAAGTTGCTGAGTGCGGATGGATGGAAGTGGTTGAGTTTATTTTTCGGTAAATTGTTGCAGGAAGAACAAATACCTGAGGAATGGTGCAGTAGTATACTGGTCCCCATTTTTAAAAACAAAGTAGACGTTCAAAACTGCAGCAGTTACCGCGGAATAAAACTCATGTCACATACGATAAAAGTCTGGGAAAGAATAATAGAGAGAAGAATGAGAGAAGAGTGTGAGATAACATAAAACCAGTTCGGATTCATGCCCGGTCGAGGTACGGCAGATGCCATTTTCGCATTACGCCAATTGTGCGAAAAGTACAAGCGCGTGCATAAAAATCTGCACATGGTTTTTGTCGACCTTGAAAAGGCGTACGATCGAGTTCCATGTGAGGTTTTGTGGTGGGCGTTAAAGATGAAAGGTGTGCCGGGGAAGTATGTGAGGTTAGTCCGTGCTATGTACAGAGCATCCCGTACATGTGTACGATCTGCCGCGGGAATTACGGGCAGTATCGATGTGGTTGTAGGGCTGCACCAAGGGTCGGCATTGAGCCCTTACCTCTTCCTACTGATTATGGACGCTTTGACGTCGGACCTGCAGTATGAGGCACCCTGGTGCATGCTCTTTGCCGATGACATCGTGCTTGTCGGGGAAGAAGGCATCGAGGTACAAATCAGACTGACGGGGTGGCAACAGAGGCTGGAAAGTGTTGGCTTGAAGATCAGCAGATCCAAAACCGAATATCTGTGCTGTGATTTCGGCGGTCTTCCCAGTCCTGTACCCATGTCGTTGGATGGCGCTATACTGCCTACCTGCTCAGATTTCAAGTACCTCGGTTCCCTCATTCAAGGCGACGGCGAAGTAGATAGAGCTGTGCAGCATAGGATTAACGCAGGGTGGATGAAATGGCGACAGGTGACAGCCACAACGTGCGATCGTCGAATGCCAATAAGGCTGAAGGGGAAAATTTACAAATCGATCATCCGACCTGTCGTCATGTATGGAAGTGAATGCTGGGCCGTCAAGAAGAAGGATGAAAATAGATTGCATACAAATGAAATTAGAATGTTACGATGGATGTGTGGTGTGACAAGGATTGATAAGATAAGGAATGAGTATATAAGAGGAAGCCTGAAAGTAGCGCCAGTGGTAGAAAAAGTGAGAGGAAGCAGATTGGCATGGTTTGGGTATGTGATGCGGAGGGATGAAAGTCATGTCACAAAACGAGTGTTGAATATGAATGTGGAAGGACACACGGGCAGAGGAAGGCCGAATAAAAGATGGATCGATTGTGTGAAGAGTGATATGAGAAGGAAAGGAGTAAGTATGGAAATGACGGCTGATAGAGAGGAATGGAACAAGAAGATTTACTGCGCCGACCCCAGATAATGGGAAATGGTCTAGAGAATGATGATGAGTATAGTGTTTTATTATAAAATCGTTATAATTTTTTGTGTGTATATAATTTATCTTTTTACGTAAATAATTTTGAGTAATATATAGAAATAATTGTGTTATTCAAGCTGCCGTTCTGTGCTAGGTAAGTACATTTTTAACTATGAAAATACAATAAAAATCTTTTTGTTATGAAGTAAAAGCACAAAAACAAGTAATATAACATAATAAATAAATAGAAACAAGTATTATATTGAAATTTATAATGAATATTATTGAAAATAAATGCACGAAAAATTCAAGGTTAGGTTATTTTTTGCAACGCCGCGTCACGCCAAGCGAGCGAGCGACGTTAGTCATTTTAGCTGGCGGCTGAGGGGTTAAACCTGATGACAATTTTGTCGAAAAGCACTGATAGTATTTTTATTGTATTATTTTATTTTGAATTTTTTATTTGCACTGATTTATTTTATTTTGAATACAGCCAATCAAAAGTTCACTGTTCAACATAGGTTTCCATTTCCTCCATTCCCTTCTGTATGGGGTTTCCTATCACTCTATCTCCTTCCTCGCATGGGCACGCCGCCAATAGGAGGCTGGATAAGTGGCGTTATTTCAAGCGACAAATAGGATGCGCTTGGTCGAGGTATTCGAGTGTGTCGAGGAAAAAACATCAAAATAATACATCTTACAGAAAACTAAAACTTTAAAAAATCTAAAACTTAATCTATTACATTTGCATTACGTTTGAGTAGTCCTTTTTTAGCTTGTTAAGTGCTTCGGAGTTAATATCAAATGCATAGGAAAGTTCACTGATGAATTCACTCTACCACGAGATCGTGGAATTTGTGCCAAACACCGTTCTACGAAGAGGTGGTCTAAGAGGAATTATTCTACTACGCGAATTTCAAATAAGCTTGGGGCAGTGCTTTTGTGTACTAACTACACTTGGATCTCTCCTATTTGTCATATTTGCCACACTTGGAAGGCGAATTTGCATTAGCAAGCGCAGTTTATCATTATTCATGAGTTGTTATCAAGAATATTTTGCTACTCAATTCCTGTTTTGCTATTCCTCTGTCCCATCATATTGCATCTAGAGGATAACTTGGGACATTGGTTTCGTTTACGCCGCCACTAATGCGGTGTTGCCGGTGTTGGAATGCCATGATGGTATTCCCTTATCACATATTCGATTTAAAATAATAAATACGCCTGTATAATTTTACTTGCAGTAAAAATTCTATATTCCACTAAAGCCTGGTGTTTATTCATGTAAAGATTAGCATCACTTCGTTGCATAGAGAACACGTGCGTGCATAAATCGCTCGCCCCTTACATGAGCACACACTAATGCCTTCAGGTAACAAACGTTTGCATATTTTAGATAATTAATTAAGAAAAAACAAAAGAAGTTTTGAAAGTCCATACCTTACAAACCATTCTTTAAATTTTGAGTGTCACCATCATCCTTCTCAGTTGGCTGCCGTGTGCAAATCGTTGTTATAGAGAACACGAGGGATCTGTGAGTATGTGACAGCAAACATTTGGCCACCGAGCTTCAGCCTGTCAAGCAGGTTTTGTACGACAACAAGCTTGGGGCAGTGCTTTTGTGTACTAACTACACTTGGATCTCTCCTATTTTATAACAGGAGACCCAAGTTTACTAAAAATGAATTTTACATAATCGCAACGGATCGTAAGGAACAAATGAACGTTTATGTGTGTAAGGAGTTGACGTCTTCCTGTGTAAATTAGATGCATTTATCGATCGTCTTTCGCAATTATTTAAAGTTGCGTAACTTTTTTCAACTTGTGTGAATCTACTTAAATGCTGTTGTTGTGTATCAAAACGTTATAATATTGTATCGATAAAAAAATTATAAAGATGACATTGAATTAGAAACCACTTCCTTTTTGAATTTATCTAAAAATGATACTAGTGTGGCCGTGGAAGGAAAAGGGGAAATCTCCCACCGGGCAAGGTGTTCTGCCAGGGCAGCAGCCAACACTCCGTGTGATAGTTCGGAGATGTTCTATATATACTGTTTATGATTCGGAATGTGTATAGCGTGATTTAGGCTTCGGTGTATTTCGCTTGTGGCGCGACGACAGCGCCGCCACATCACCCCTCTGCTCAGACCGGAGGTCGATAGTACAGTCTCGTTGTCGCCGAATGTGCAAGTGCCTGGAAATTGCCTTTTAGTCCGCGGTGAGTCTAGAAGAAGGCAAGTAATCTGCGAAAGTGCCGTAAAGTAGAGGCGAGCAGCAAGGCTCAGAGCCGTGCTGAACACTGTATAGCGCAGAGAGTAGCCTTAGGAACAGGAAGCATTATTATTCCAATGCTGCGATGAACCTTGTGAAGCTAGATGGCTTGCGGGATATGAAGACTGCAGACGATATCTGCTCGGGAGCGAATGGGTGGTGTATTTTACGACGATGATGAAGCTCGAAGTTTCCGAAGGTTGTTGGTTGCGTGTTCAGATCACGTCGGGGTCACCACTGTGGCCGTGGAAGGAAAAGGGGAGATCTCCCACCGGGCAAGGTGTTCTGCCCGGCAAGCGGCCAACACTCCGTGTGATAGTTCGGAGATGTTCTATATATACTGTTTATGATTCGGAATGTTGATAGCGTGATTTGGGCTTTGGTGTATTTCACTTGTGGCGCGACGACAGCGCCGCCACATTGGTTTTATGAGTTTCATGGTTTCGGAATGTAAATGAGGAAAAAAGTCTCTTTTATTTGAATTAAAATACATAAAATGGTCTTTTTATTTACAGAAATGAACACGGAAATTTCTCCGGGAAGACCCTTTTTATTTATTTGTCTCGAAATTAGTTTTGGTTCTTTTTATTTATTCAAAGAATATTTAAAAAAAATTATAACTAGTAATAGAGATTTAAAAATTGAATTATATTTTTCTTTATATTATAATGTTTCTGATTTTATTTCTAATTAACGTTTATTCTTTAATTGTTTAAAAATTAGTTAAGTGCGTGTTGGGGCTCGCATGGCGTATGGGTTGCAAAATATGACTATTATTCTCCAAAAACTTAAGATTACAGTATTTGTTATGATTGTAATCAAAAGCAAGTAAAAGCTATTTACATAGTTTTAAAGTTAAGACGGATCGTCCAGTTTTAAATTACCGTATTGCAGATAAATTTCAGTTATAAACTTCTCGTCATGTATACCTCAAAATTTGAAAACCAGATTATCATCCAATGTGTGCTACCAACGATGACATTTGGATCTGAGACGTACGAAAAGTTCACTTCTTGCCGTATGAGACACCAACTCAAGTTCACATAGCGAGCTATAAAGAGGGCTATGTTCGAGGTTTCTCTGCATGAAGAAGCATTGGAAATGACTCCAAGTTCTCGAGAGGCAGCCTTGTACTTGTCTGTGAAGTGTAGGGTGGCCTCCCACTAGATGGAACGAAGAACAGGTAAGATATGCAGGAAGTCGATGTATGTAGACGGCTCAGGACCATGATCCATAGCAATCCTTGGGGCAGGCCTATGTTCAACCTCAGAAGGGCAGTAATAATGACGATTATGAAACAAATTTGATGACTGGTGATACGAAAACTAAGTTTAAGAATTAAATATGCTAAATAATCATTTTACAAAAAGTATTTAATACAGGGTATCTTATTGGTATTGAAGAACAAAAAAGGAAAAGCAAACTTAAATAATATAGAATAATGTAATATACTGCAAAAATTTTACTTAATTCACTCTAAATCATAAATTATAATTATATAAAATATCAAAGGAGAGACGAATAAAGTAAAATTAAAAGAGCTCCACGTAAGACGGCGACAATCTGCATATTGTATATTATATACAAAGCCGCAACTGTTTTTTTTTCTCGTAAATAATGCTTCGTTGAAAACTAGGAGAAAATGAGCTCTAATATAAGGACTAGAAATAACAAATTTCTTTAAGAAATCTCAATTCTTGACAAAAATGCTAAAACAAACTGTTAACTTCGCAGGTCTCGTCTAGACTGTAAATTATTTCCAAATTGTTAAGATTTCCGTGAACAATAAAAATTCCATTAAATTTATTTGAAGCCTATTCTGTTTTATTTTTACAATAGAGTATAGTTTACAAAGGTATAAGTTATTCAAAATTTAAAAACATTTCTTGCTTTTATAATTGGGAATATTATAGGTCACTAGAAGAATACTTAATATTTTTTTACATACATGAAACAACGGAGGTTTCCTATAGGATCACTATGTTGCCCGTCCGTCTGGGCGTCTGTCTGGTCCATTTTGTCAGAAACAGGTATCAGGGTATCAGAGTTGCATTATTATCAAAAACTAAGGTCTGAGATCCCATGCGTCTAAGTCAACGCATTCAAAAAAATCTATTTATATGTCATATATTTTGATAAGGTTTTATGTGGTAGACCCATGCTGCAGCTACATAAACAAGGCATTCCAATTTAGTCCTCAAACATCGCAGGGCTAGCATTAGTGGTACCGTATTTACATTATGATTCTTAATCGACGATAGATGTGTATGTCTATGGGCCACAACATCCTTCAGGTGGGCTGTGTGCTCGTTTGTCACCCTTATTCTATAAAAAATATTAACACACCTCTCACGGTTCTTCCACATTTATATGTCTACGAATACACACTCGTTAGTTGAGGGTACTGTTGCGCGCCTAAGTTGACGTCTGGCACTAGCGCCATCTAGTGTCGGGTAACAGAGCGAGGAGAGCTTTCCAGAAAATGACATGACTAATCTTTCAACCAACAGCTCCATCTAGTATCGAATTGAAGAACTAAGTTTTCTAGCCCCCACACTCAAACTTTCGACGCCTGGTCGGTTGGCGCGCGTATTTACTTGAATATTCTGGATGTTTCGGTGAAAAAGGTGTATTTATAGGCGCTGCAATACGCGATCGGGACAGTATTGAATTTGGCGAGACAAGTGAAGCTTCGGAGCGAAATAAAGTGAATCAGTGTGAATAATTATTAGTGTTGTAAGTTTTAACTGGTATAAAGAAAATTAAAGTGTAAATTTTGGTAAATTGTCATGAACCTCAAGCTCGTAAAAGTACTTTTAACTTGGGTAATTTTTAATATCGCCAATTCGGTCAAATATTTATAACAGTTATAATTTTTACCTTAATCGTTGAATAATCCTTGATCACCAATCATTGAAGAGAATAGCTATCAAATTCAAGAGTTTTTTTTATATAATACGGATAGAAATAACAATAAGGAATATTTTTTGTTAAAAATTTTAATTTATGAACAGGACCACCAGTAACACTCATTAGGTAAGGGACTTGAGATATCTAAATAACGCTCTGTGGCTATGCTTGAGATTGTTCGTATGTCTGTTGTCTTTGTCTTGTGGGTGATAAGGCACTTACTATTTTTTAAATATGGGTTGACTGACAGAAGGTATCGAAGGGCATTAGGTTCGGCCGCTGTTCCCTTATGTGTAGGTGTATGCAATGAAGTCTTTCAAACAAGTAATAAACAAATAATACTCTCAACAATTCCGGAAGAAAACCCTTTTGCTTTTATTTAAAGGAAATGACAAATATTATGGAGTACGAGGAATCCAAGAACGCTAAAGAAGAAGAATTCTTGAATAGCAGGTCTGCAAGCAAAGTATAGAATGAAAACCCAAAAGTAACAGTCTCTAGAGAAATTCGATGTATCCATTTACACCTATCAAAAGTCCACCGCTGAACATATGTCTCTCTATATATTGCCACATAGAGAACACATATTTTCCATAAATGCCACTGGTTGGCGGGATGACGGTCGCAGTTTTTTATAGTTAACTTCCCAGTGGGTGGTTAATGTAATGGGTCCGATTTTGCAGATTGGAAATTTTAACATATCTCCACGTTCCAGGGTTTTAGATTCGAATAGTATGGTTTTTAGAAGGATACCCCTGGGTATACATGTATGTATGTATGTATGTATGTTCGGATTCAATTTTCGCCTCATGTGTCATGAGAACAAAGAGTGATATTGACATGGGACCAGTTTCATTTAACGTATAATTACGTTACTTAGACCTCATGAAATTTTGAGCAAAATCGGTCAAGTCATTTTTTGTGCCGAATGAAAAATTGTATAAGGTATTAAAACATATGATATTTTTTTATTATTTCCACTGGGAAGTTAGTCGTCTGGACCTTTCTTGTCGCACCTATACCACTTTTTATAACTAGGAAGACACTGCGGCTTATCTCATGGATAGTTTACTACTATCGCTACTGTGGTAGCAGATGTTTCTACATCACCACACGGTTGTTTTTTTACGGTCAGAGTTCGATATATGCAATTAGGTCTATAGAACTATACTTCGTGGTAGTCTTAGTAGAAAAACCTTTGTACACGAATGGGTTTGAAATGTGAGTGAGGGAGTAGAGAGAGCACCTGTGCTTGCGCACACACTGTGTACATAGGTACTTTTAATCCTGTTTTGCGCAAATGGCTAGAATGCGTTGAAACTGGCCGCGTTAATCGAAATTCGTTCTGTGGATACTATTCTGTTAATTATTCTAGCGCATCTCGCGCCCACTTTCGTTATTCCTTTTCATTACATGGCTATCAATTATAATAATATTTTATAAATTAGACGTCATACGCAGCTTCAATAAAAAGAAATATACACAGTAGTTTTACTTTAATTCTAACAATAGAGTACATGTGATATTGTAACGTTGCTTGTTTGGTTTCTATGTTTACGGCAGCACTAACTTTCTTAGCGGTCTAATTGATAGTAACTTGTATTGTTCCGGACTTTTATTGTATTCCCGGATGTGCTCGCCTCAGAAATGCTTTCATACGATTCGTGTAGCTCGTTACGGTTCCTTCGTCTGAATGGAAACTTTTATCGCAAACGTAGATATATTTTTGTATCATCATTCATCATTACAGCCTTTCACAAGTCCACTGCTGAACATAGGCCTCCCCCAAGTAATGCCACAAAGCACGGTCCTGAGCCACCTGCATCCATCGACTTCCTGCATGTCTTACCAGGTCGTCACTCCATCTAGTGGGGGGTCGCCCTACACTACGCCTACCGGTACGAGGCTGCCACTCGAGAACCTTTCTTCCCCATCGGTTATCGGTTCTTCGAGCTATATGGCCGGCCCATTGCCACTTCAGCTTACTAATCCGTTGGGCTATGTCGGTCACTCTGGTTTTACTGCGGATATCCTCATTTCTGAGTCTATCACGCAGAGAAACTCCGAGCATAGCCCTCTCCATAGCTCGCTGAGCGACCTTAAGCGTCCTCATACGGCCAGCAGTGAAGGACCACGTCTCAGATCCATAAGTCATCACTGGCAACACGCACTGGTTGTACAATCTAGTTTTTAGAGATTGAGGTATACCTGACGAAAAGATATGTCGTAATTTCCCGAACGCTGCCCAGCCGAGTTGAATCCGTCGATTGACCTCTCGGTCGAAGTTGGACTTACCTAGTCGGACTATTTGTCCCAGGTAAACGTACTCGTCAACAACTTCGAGCATAGTGCTCCCAACAACTACCGGCATAGGTGTGACATGGACATTGAACATGATCTTTGTTTTGTCCATGTTCATCTTAAGACCTATCCGTTGGGAGGCACTATTGAGGTCATTGAGCATAGTGCTTAAGTCCTCCAGCGATTCTGCCATAAGGACTATATCGTCGGCAAATCGAAGGTGAGTGATGTACTCGCCATTGATGTCAATACCGTATCCTTTCCAGTCCAGTAGCTTGAAAACGTCTTCCAATGCAGCGGTGAAGAGTTTCGGGGATATAACGTCACCCTGTCTTACACCTCTCTGCAGTTGGATAGGTTTCGAGCTCTGGTTCTGTACTCGGATAGCCATCGTAGCCCTACTGTACAAACACTTCAGCACTTCGATATACCGACAGTCAACTTGGCACCGCTGAAGGGACTGTAGCACCGCCCAAATTTCAACGGAATCAAAGGCTTTCTCATAGTCCACATACGCCAGGCAAAGTGGCAGATTGTACTCTTCAGTCTTCTGTACAATCTGCCGCAGGGTATGTATGTGGTCTATGGTACTGAAGCCTTTTCGGAAACCGGCTTGTTCGGGAGGCTGGAAGTCGTCAAGTCTGCGTGCGAGACGATTCGTAATGACTCTCGAAAACAGCACGTAGACGCGGCTCAGAAGGGAAATCGGTCTGTAGTTCTTTAAGAGAGCGTTGTCGCCTTTCTTAAAGAACAAGACCACCGCACTTCTGCTCCACGCCTCTGGAGTAGTGCCACCATGGAGGACGGAATTGAAGATCTTCTGAAGGACTACAAGTACCGGTGTTCCACCCGCTTTCAGAAGCTCCGCTGTAATTCCATCCTCGCCTGGGGCCCTGCCGTTTTTAAGGTGCTGGAGAGCCATACTAATCTCGCTTAGACTGACGTCCGGGATATCATCGGAATAGTGTCGGATAAGACTTGCTCTTGGATCGTTACTCACACTTGCGTGTGGCTCCAACGATGATGTGTACAGCTGCCCATAGAACCTCTCAATCTCACTCAAAATCTCAGGTGTCCCGGAAACGATGTTGCCACACTCAGTCTTCAGCTTTGACAGTTGGCTCTTTCTGGCAGACAGATCTCTGGCAAAGACTTTGGAGCCCTGGTTCCGCTCGATCGCTTCTTTAATACGAGAAGTATTAAAGTTGCGTAAGTCTCGCCGCATGCATTTGGAGATCTGTCTGTTCAGTTGCCTGTATGCTGTCAAATCTGTTGACGATTGCAGCCTCATCTCCCGTCTAACAGCCATGAGATTAAGAGTGTGATCGGAGAGTTTTTGTGTTCTTCTGCGGCGGGTCTTGCAGAACTTAGCTCCGACCGCATGGACAGTTTCCACGAGCTTGTCGTTCATATCGTCCACTGCATTGCAATCTTCTAGGCACTGGAAGCGGTTACGTAACTCGAGCTGAAAGGTTTCGGGATTCTGGATTAGAGCACGAGGGGGACGGAGCGTTGACTTCATTAGACGAGACCTCTCCAACTTAACGTTTAGGTTCAGTGTGCCTCTAACCATTCGGTGATCGCTGCCAGTTTTCACCCTTGCGATCACTGAGACATCACTGAACAGTTGGCGTCTGGTCGTCATAATGAAGTCAATCTCATTTTTTGTCGAACCGTCGGGGCTCGACCAGGTCCACTTCCTGTGGGGCCGCTTCTGGAAGAAAGAGTTCATCATAAAGAGTCCCTCTTTCTCCATAAAGTCGGCCAGCTGCTGGCCCCTTCGGTTCCGTTGCCCTACTCCAAATTTCCCTACCTTCAGCTCACCGCTTTCTCTTGTGCCTAGTTTTGCGTTGAAGTCTCCCATCAACACCGTGTAGTGGGTTTTGGAGGAATGTATGGCTCTGGAAATATCCTCATACATTTCCTCCACCTCCTCATCGGGGTGTGCCGAGGTTGGTGCGTAAACCTGAATGACCTTCAGCGAATACCGTTTGGTGATTCTGAGTATCAGGTACGCGACCCTCGTCGACACACTCCCAATCTTTACAACGTTGTTGACGAGAGACTTGTGGACGATAAATCCGACACCTCCTTGGGACAGATGGTCGCCCTCCCGGTGATAGAACAAGTTGCCGGACTCGAGGATTGCCGTGTCCTCCCCCTCTCTTCGGACCTCGGATAATCCAATAATATGCCAGCGCAACTTGTCTACCTCTTCTTCCAGCTCCAGTATCTTCTCGTCAGTCCTCAGGGTGCGTGCGTTATATGTTGCCAGGTCGAGTCGTCGTAGGTGGCAACCGAACCTCCACCGGAGATTCTTAGCACCCCCTGCCCCGCCGTTACCATGGTCGCCACCGTAGCCAGGAATAGCGGGGCCGCCGGGGACTGGGGGCCGTCTTTTTGTGTATTTGTTCATTGGGGGGTATTTGCCGTAGTTGCCACGCTTGGCGAGCGGGTTGGCAACCGCAGTTTTTTATTACGTCACAGTTGTCATCAGGAAGATGCTGCTGCCCATCTCCTGCCTGTCTCCCTCTGTCGCCTCTTACGACACCCACGGGAAGATATGGGGTAGTGGATATTCTTAACCGCCACTACACGGCACATATTTTTGTATATTTATTTGTATATATTTCTTCGTTTAATGTTATGAGAGTTGTTACGAGAGTTGAATAAAAGATGTGATTGGAATATTATGTATTTTTCGACAGCCCCGAAATGATAATCTCATATTAGTACCAGTGTGTTATAGGTGCGAGTGCTGCTGTGCACCTGTGCTGTGGTATCGCGATAGCCTATCGAACGTGGCAGTTTTTTTTTTACAGAAGAGTGGGCAAACGAGCATGTGGCTCACCTGATGTTAAGTGACTACCGCCGCCCATGATCAACCGCAACACTAGGGGAATTGCAGGTGCGTTGCCGGCCCTTTAGAAAGGAGCAAGCTCTTTTCTTGAAGGTCTCCAGGTCGTATCGGTCCGGAAAAATCGCCGGTGGTAAATTATTCCACAGAGAGGTTGTACGCGGAAGAAAACTCCTTTTGAAACGTACAGTGGTGGACCGCCAAGCATCCAGATGGTGTGGATGGTATTGGGACGTTTGCCGCGTAGTGCGTTCACGAAATTTGGCGGCTGGAATTAATCCGAACAACTCCTCAGAGCACTCTCCATGGTATATGCGAAAGAAAATACAAAGGGATGCAACATCTCTTCGCAGTGCCAGTGAATCGAGCCGATCGGAAAGCACTCGGTCGTCGACGATTCGAGCCGCTCTGCGCTGGATGCGGTCAAGTGGAAGGAGCTGGTACAGGGGAGCCCCAGCCCAGAGATGCGAACAGTATTCCATGTGCGGCCGATCCTGCGCCTTGTAAAGTTGCAGGCGGTGTGCCGGCATGAAATACTGTCCCGCTCTGCTGAGCACGCCAAGCTTTTTAGAGGTCAATTTGGCCTTCCCTTCCAAGTGACCACGAAACTGCACGTCACTCGATATGTCGACGCCGAGGATTCCGATACTGGCTGAGGCAACAAGGGGAGTGCCTTGAAACTGAGGGGATACGACAAAGGGGTTCTTTTTAGCGGTTAACGCGCAAACTTGTGTCTTCTGGGGGTTAAACTGGACTAGATTTAGTCGCCCCCAATCCGAGACTCTGTCCAGCAGAGCCTCGACTTCAGACACAAGTTTGTCCCGGCACTCAGAGACGTTTTCCCGAGAAATATTGTCTCGGCCGGTGTAAAGAGCATCACCAGTGCTGTCATCTGCATAGCAATGAATGTTACGGGTTATCTGCAAATGCCTCCCCTTTGGACTCTACTGCCTCCGCCCATCTGTGAGTTAGGTAGACCAGAAGATCACCAGCTGAGCTACCACGGCGAAAACCGTGTTGGCGGTCACTAATCAGCTGGTGATCCTCAAGGTACCTCATGAGCTGGCAGTTTACAATCTTTCATTGTTTTGGAGAACAAGGAGGTGATGGCGATAGGTCGGTAGTTGGACGAGTCTGAGCGGTCGCCTTCTATAGGGGTCGGGTGGACGAAAGCCGTCTTCCATGATTTTGGGACTACGCCTAGGGAGTAGAAGTACCGGAAAAGACGCGTTAAAACCGGTGCCAACTCTGGAGCACACGTCCTCAGCACAATTGGGGGGATTCCGTCAGGCCCACTCCACTTGTGGATGTCCAAGGAGAGGAGTGCTTTGCGAACCGAGCGCTGAGTGAACGGCACTTCCAGCATGGAGCACTCACACCGCGGGATGGTCGGCGGCGTGCTCCCCCCGTCATCGAGAGTCGAGTTAGATGCAAAGAAAGAGCCTAGAAGATCGGCTTTCTCCTTTGCGGTATGGGCCAGTGAGTCGTCCTCCCTGTGCAGAGATGGAAGAGATGGCTGACAGAAATTCCCCTGGACAGCCTTGGCGAGAGCCCAGAATGCACGGGTTACAGAAGCAAGACGAACTAGTTTCTCGCCAATTCTGCCTATGCGCTTTGACTTTGCCTTGGCAATGACTCTTTTGAAGGACCTAGAGGCGGAATTATACTTCTTTTTTAGAGCGCTGGTGTTTACATCCCTGGACGCGGATGCGTCAGGCCAGGCTTGGTAGCACTCCCGCTTATAGCATGATGCTATTTTACAGAAGCGACCAAAGCATGGCTGAGATTTGCCTCCAATGGGCACCACAGAGGAAGGAATAAAAAGTTCCATACCCTGAAGTACCACATCAGCGACAGAACCCGCAACAACGTTGAGATCGTCCGGCGAGAAGCAAACCCGCCCCCAAGGGTAGGATGCAAAGAAAGACCGCATCCCATCCCAATCGGCTGACCTATAGTGCCAAACACGGCGGCAGCCTGCAGAATGCAACCGCGATTTCAGCGTGAGTGGCACCACACCGCGGACAAGACAATGGTAGTTACGACGAATCGTACCTATTATGGACTATGGATGCTAAACCCATCCAACAGTGAACAGAAGCATCATATGATTTTGTCTTATAAGTTTTGTATAATACCGACTTTGAGAGATATCGTAGTAGGTATCAAAGTCGGTGATTTGGATTAGAGAAGATTAGCGTATTTTTCTTTTAAATAACGCCAAGTGAGTATAAATAAGAGTGACAAACCAGCTGACCATTCACGTGATGGTTAAGTGATCCCATTGCCTATACCTTGATTATCAACCATTTTTGACTTACGTCTTGTGCAAGCCGGATGGTTATACCGTCATCTACCAGAAACCATAAGATTTTTAAATTGTGTGCGACGGGCTAGCGATATTTTGGTCGTTGAAATCTAACGAAACTGGGGGTTCGATTAGGAAAGAAAGTTACGACATGCTATGTAAGTAGGCACATGATGGCCTAGTAGTTAACGCTCAAAAAACAAAACTTGTTCACATACACTCATCTCCCAACAAAGGACCTTTACATAGGTCAAACAAAAAGATCTACAAAAACCCGCGTGAAGGAACATATAGCTGACGTGAAGCACCGACGCTCCGGGAAGTCTGCAGTCTGCGAACATGTTCAAGATCGTCCCACTCACAAAAGAACACCGATTCCTACCAAGGATGATACGCGAGGCTATTGAAATTAAAAAAAAACATCCAAATTTCAATAGAGGAGATGGATGGGTGCTGCCATCTGCTTGGGATCCTGTAATTTACAAAATTAAACCCAAACCCAAGCACTGCAAGACTTCATAATACTATAAGCTCGTTTTGCGTAAATCGGCCCAAAAATTAATATTTAAAAACTGAAGGTAGCCGGATTAACTATGACATTGGGACGCCAAACATCTCAGTCCCCCGTGACCATAGGTGCTGTAAAGCACCCGAAAAGTCGGGATAATAAAAATATATTAAAGTAATTAAACGCGATAAAATCCGAAAATAATAGTTTTATTAAATAAATTTTATGTTTTAAAATTCAAGCTACCATATAAAATATTTAGATTACTTTATATGGCTCTGGGAGATTCTATTATTGGTTATGGACTTAGCAGTTATGGTTAGAACTTATGTAACGTACTTACAGAAAGTTTACACATTACATTGCAAAATGCTTCGGTGGATAGTACCTAATCACATAAAAAATAAGTATAAAGAAAATGAGTCTAAAATATTGTAAAGTCATAAATGTTTTGATAAAGTTAAATTTAAAGTTCTCACGGAAATAAATAATTCAGAATATCTAGGTCTTAGAAAACGACCTGTAAATCTACGAAATATAGTTTATAAATCCAACATGTAGGTACTTCCGAAAACCAAAAATTTCTATGGAGCAAGAAAGTTGCCCCACCTTGTACCTACTCATATTATTGACTTGTCAATAAAATTACAAAAAACGTACGGTAAATCAAAACTGTTCAAAAGTAAACTTAAATCATATTTGTTAAATCAACCATACTTATTGTAGTAGGCTATTGGAATATTGTGATTTTGTACGTTTTATACGTAGGCGGTCCCATAATGAATTGGCCTAACTATGAACCAATGAAGGAAATGAAACGAAACCAATTTTATTTTTCAATATAATCACCATGAATACTAACACACTTCTGACATCTGTGAATCAACATCTCTAAACCTTTATAAAAATAATCACATTTTTTATCCTCAAAATGACTGAAGACGGCCGCCTGCAACTCTTCATCGCTTGAAAATTTTCTTCCTCTTAAGTCCCGCTTTAAATTTGGAAATAAATAATAGTCGGATGGGGCCATGTCTGGACTGTAAGGTGGATGTTGAACTTCTGTGAACCCGCATTGACGAAATGCATCCTTCGAAACACCAGCGGTATGAACAGGGGCGTTGTCATGGAGCAATAGGACACCTTTAGACAGCTTGCCTCTTCGTTTTTCCTTTATCTTGTCTCGTAATTTATATATTAAAGAAGCATAATATTCGCCGTTCACGACTGTATTACTTTCTTTAAAATCCACCATCAAAATGCCTTAAAAATCCCAAAATATTGTGCACATCAGTTTTTTAGTCGATTGTTGCATCTTTGCCTTTCTAGGGGGCTTTTCACCCTTATAACACCATTCCATTGACTCGTGCTTGCTTTGTGGATCATAATACAAGATCATAGTTTCATCACCAGTCACTAGCCGCTCGATCACAGTCTTTGGATTTTCGCCACAAAGATCCAAAAACTCCGAAGCGCAGCGCACTCTTTCCTGTCTCTGTACCGCTGAAAGGAGTTTTGGTACCCATCTTGCACTCACTTTTTTCATCTGAAGATGTTCATGGATCGCGCGATGAACGGTACTCTTAGAGAGCCCAAGCCTTGCTGCAATTTCTCTAATCTTCAAACGGCGGTCACTCAGAACCTCCTTTTCGATAAGAGCAATCGTTTCGGGAGTGCGCACTTCAACAGGTCGACCGTCGTGGTCAAAGTCTTCGACGGTTTCTCTCCCGAGGTGAAACTCTTTCACCCAATTTTTCACTGTGTTATAGGAGGGGGCAGACTCCTTATACACGCCATCCAATCGTTCTTTTATTTGGGCATGGGATAAACCTTCTTTAAACAGAAACTTTATGACACTTCGATACTCAGTTTTCGACATTTTGAAAAAATACGTGACTCTAGTCATTCAAATGCCTGTTAAACTAAGACCAAGCATTTCATGTCGATGCATGTTTCTTATATCATGTGCACGATAAACGTACTATTTAATGCAACACAACATGTAGCGACATGTCGCGTTGAACTATATCAGGCCAGTTCATTATGGGACCGCCTGGTACATCTTTGTTTATATAAAACGACTTTCTAGGGTAGATAAACCGCCAGAGTTTTACATGCTAGTATTGCACTGTATAATGTAACATAATTATGTTTAAGAAATTAAAAAAGAAGCCAAATACTAAGGCCTCGTGATAATGATGGTAGTACTCGTACTTATTAATTACAATAAAAAATCATCTTTTTTAAATTAATCAAAGTTTAAAAAGATGATCACAAAAATAATTCGACATGACGTAGTCTCAACTCACAATAATTAATTTTTATGGCTTTCTTATTAAAATAAATTATTAATTTGGCTTTCCATATCGAATACAAATAATTTTAATATTTAATAATAAATTTACACTTAAATATCAGTTGTAAAATTTAATTGCTTTCTTCCTTCATTAATTCTAGTCGAATATTGTTTTCAATACTCTGAACTTTTACATTGCTTGCAAAACAAAGACAATTACGAATCTCTTTAGTATCTGACTTGAATAAACAATTAGAACAACTTTAAATTTTAATATAAAGTTTAATCATGAGCATTAAATTAGAATAAAAATGAATTTGGAACGACAGAATTTCATTTTCATATCGCAAATATATATCTATGTAAATATAAACAAATACAAACGAAATTAATAAATCGCAAAAATTGTGACATACACGAATTAAATTTTACTTTAAAAAGTTAGTCTAGTCCAGGAATTACATAGTAAATAAGTAAGTAATTTATTCATAAAAATTACATTATTATAGACAAAAATAATCTATGCAATTTTAGGGCATTGAACGGACACCATCCGGAGCTAGTCAGTACGTTATAAAGTTGTTTCATTTTACAATGAAATGTCTCATACCGTAATTACAATTAATTTCGTAAATATGAAATTCTCAACTCGTTTAAAATATCTTTCTCATTTCATGAATCAATATAACTGAAGTACTTATCGTCACCATCATGTAACATTATTAAAAGTGTACAGCTCAAACATAGATTTACCTTACAGATCAAACAATTTTGCGTTGCGATCACTGCGAAATAACATAATGAAAAAGTCTTATAGTGTGAAGTTATAGTGCCTCTTCTTCAAGTTTATATTAAGGGAACCCTTCTCCTGTTAAACTAAAATTTCGCAATATGGCCAATATGGCCGATACTGTTGATGGTTTCCCGGTCGTTCAACAGACGCAGGCTTGGTTTTGGCCTTTTTTCTTTAGATTCAAATATATTCTATTTTAACTGAAATTATTCATAATTCTGAGTTAAATATTACTCTCTATTATCTATTCTATTGTTTTATTTTCTTCATCAAAAGACTAAACTGTAGCTGCAGTCTTCAATCTAAATATAGCAACGTCTAAAAGTTAATATTTTTTCTTTACGCAATAAAACGAATAAGATATTTGGTCTTTATTTTTATTTTTATTTACAGCTTATAATATAATAAACTAATTAAAAGCATAAAATTTACAAGTGTTATACAATATTTTTACACAACACATGTTTTCAAACTTAGGTACTTAGACGTAAAGTAAATGTCATTTACTTTCGTTTTCAAACACAGATATTAAAAATAAATTGTTTTTTAATATTTTACGTCAGCGCTCTTCAAATGCAGGGGAAATCTAATCTCGTAATGCGACGCCGAGGCAGCAAATTCTTAATATCCTTACCAAAATTTTTAACTCTCAAAAGGACTCAGTATCGCATATAATTTTACTTGTTTTTAACAAACGCAATACTTAAGATTATAGAGCTCGGGAAAGTTAATCGCACACTTATATATTTTTCACAACTAATAATATGTTTGTTATTTCTCTAATTTTTCTGAAGACACAAAAACTTCTGTCTCATAAAAATCGACGTCTATCTCTCTCTTTCTTTTTACTAAAATGCTTTAGAAAGAGACATCAATAGAGGTAAATATAACGTAATACCTAATTTAAGGAAGAAATTAACGTTTAAGATGTAACATATGTTAATACGCCGCGTTAGACACCCTTCGTGTGAGCCGCATACTCGTTTGCTCCCTCTTCTATAAAAGAAACATTAATTGAATAAAACTATTATTTACGGATTTTATCGCGTTTAATTACATTAATTTATTTTTATTATTATCCCGACGTTTCGGGTGCTTTACAGCGCCCATGGTCACGGGGGGGAATGAGATGTTTAACGTCCCAATGTCATAGTTAGTCTGGCTACCTTCAGTTTTTTAATATTAATTTTTGGTCCGATTTACGCAAAACGAGCTTATAGTATCATGAAGTCTTGCAGTGGTATGCTTGGATTTGGGTTTAATTTTGTTAATTATAGGATCCCAAGCAGATGGTAGCACCCAACCATCTTCTCTATTGAAATTTGGATGTTTTTTTAATTTCAATAGCCTCGCGTATCATCCTTGGTAGGAATCGGTGTTCTTTTGCGAGAATTTGTGGTTTATAAAATCTAATGTAATGGTGGGGACGATCTTGAACATGTTCGCAGACTGCAGACTTCCCGGAGCGTCGGTGCTTCACATCAGCTATATGTTCCTTCACGCGGGTTTTTATAGATCTCTTTGTTTGACCTATGTAAGAGAGACCACATTCACAATCTAGCTTGTACACACCTGCATCTTGTAGAGGAATATTACATTTGATGGATGGTAAAAATTGACTAATCTTCTTCAGCGGCTTGTAGTATATCTTAATGGACGCTCGCTTCAAGATGTAGCCAATCTTGTCCGTGACTCCTCTAACATATGGTAGTAGAGCAGGCGCGCGCTCGACTGTGGCCGGCTTCACTCGTTCACTGTGACGTAGGCACGGGACCCGAAGCTTGTTGTCTTGCAATACTTGCTTGACATGCTGAAGCTCCGCAGCCAGATGTTATCTGTCACAGATCCCTCGTGCTCTCTGAAACAAAGATTTACCCACGGTAGCTAACTGTGAAGGATGATGGTGAGATTCACCATTTAGGTATCGGTTGGTATGGGTCTTTTTCCTATACACAGTGTGACCAATAGTGTTATCAGGATTTCGGATGACTAAAACATCTAGGAAAGCTAAAGAATTATTTGCCTCTAACTCCAATGTGAATTGTATTTTAGAGTTTATGAAGTTAAGGTGGTCTAAAAATGCAGTTACTTTGTCAGATGGTAAAATTGTGAAAGTGTCGTCTACGTACCGCTTGTAGAACCTTGGATTTAAAGGAGCAGTAAGAAGGGCTTTCTCCTCAAAGTCCTCCATGAATATGTCGGCGACTATGGGAGACACAGGTGAGCCCATCGCCACACCACCTACTTGCTTGTAGAACTCCTCCTTCCACAATAGATAGCCAGATGTGAGGCAATGTTCAAGTAGTATTGCATATTCTTGAGGCATGTTATTTTCTTCTAGCTTTCTAGTTACAATTGAGATGCAGTCCACAATAGGTAAGGCATGTAAATAGTGACTGAACATCAAAACTTACCATAGTTTCATTGTTAGCGAGATGTAGGTCTTTTATCTCACTCACAAAATGGTATGAATCCTTTGTGTGTGCTCTGGTATGTCCTCTCAGTGGTGATAGTATTTTTGCTAAGTATTGTGCCAGCTTATAAGTTGGTGAATCGATCTGGCTCACTATGGGACGTAGTGGAGCGTTTGATTTGTGTATCTTCGGTAACCCATACAACCTCGGTGGTTTGGCACATGATGGTATTAGCGAATTCACGTCGAGATTTAATTTTTCGGAGTATTTCTTTATTAAATCGCTAGTTGTTTTAAGCGTGTTAGTTGTAGGGTCTGTTTTGACCTTTTTATATGTACTTTCGTCCGATAAAAGTTGTTGTATTTTAAAATTATATTCCGAGGCGTCCATTACCAACGTAGCATTTCCTTTATCCGCGCGGAGAATCGTGAGTTCTGGTCTGTTCCGTAAGTTATTTAGCGCTATAAATTCGTCTTTGGGAAGGTTTGGTTTCAGCACTGAACTACGACGTAACAAGGACGAAATATCTTGACGTATGGCCTCCAAATCTTCCTTACCGATATTATTCTTAAACAGACAATCCTCAACACTGCAGATAATTTCTTCGTACGGGATTTTTCGCGGAGTTAATGCGAAGTTTCCCTTCCCTTCCCCCTTCGCTAATACTTTCATTGTCGGTTCGTCCAGTGTATGTTTTGACAAATTATAGACAGTGCGTTGTTTATAGTTTGTGTCTATGGTCAACATCTCGCTAACAATGAAACTATGGTCAGTTTTGATGTTCAGTCACTATTTACATGCCTACCTATTGTGGACTGCATCTCAATTGTAACTAGGAAGCTGGAAGAAAATAAAATGCCTCAAGAATATGCAATACTACTTGAACATTGCCTCACATCTGGCTATCTATTGTGGAAGGAGGAGTTCTACAAGCAAGTAGATGGTGTGGCGATGGGCTCACCTGTGTCTCCCATAGTCGCCGACATATTCATGGAGGACTTTGAGGAGAAAGCCCTTCTTACTGCTCCTGTAAATCCAAGGTTCTACAAGCGGTACGTAGACGACACTTTCACAATTTTACCATCTGACAAAGTAACTGCATTTTTAGACCACCTTGACTCCATAAACTCTAAAATACAATTCACATTGGAGTTAGAGGCAAAATTTTCTTTAGCTTTCCTAGATGTTTTAGTCATCCGAAATCCTGATAACACTATTGGTCACACTGTGTATAGGAAAAAGACCCATACCAACCGATATCTAAATGGTGAATCTCACCATCATCCTTCACAGTTAGCTACCGTGGGTAAATCTTTGTTTCAGAGAGCACGAGGTATCTGTGACAGAAAACATCTGGCTGCGGAGCTTCAGCATGTCAAGCAAGTATTGCAAGACAACAAGCTTCGGGTCCCACGCCTACGTCACAGTGAACGAGTGAAGCCGGCCACAATCGAGCGCGCGCCTACTCTACTACCATATGTTAGAGGAGTCACGGACAAGATTGGCTACATCTTGAAGCGAGCGTCCATTAAGACATATTACAAGCCGCTGAAGAAGATTAGTCAATTTCTACCATCCATCAAATGTAATATTCCTCTACAAGATGCAGGTGTGTACAAGCTAGATTGTGAATGTGGTCTCTCTTACATAGGTCAAACAAAGAGATCTATAAAAACCCGCATGAAGGAACATATAGCTGATGTGAAGCACCGACGCTCCGGGAAGTCTGCAGTCTGCGAACATGTTCAAGATCGTCCCCACCATTACATTAGATTTGATAAACCACAAATTCTCGCAAAAGAACACCGATTCCTACCAAGGATGATACGCGAGGCTATTGAAATTAAAAAACATCCAAATTTCAATAGAGAAGATGGTTGGGTGCTACCATCTGCTTGGGATCCTATAATTAACAAAATTAAACCCAAACCCAAGCATACCACTGCAAGACTTCATGATACTATAAGCTCGTTTTGCGTAAATCGGACCAAAAATTAATATTAAAAAACTGAAGGTAGCCAGACTAACTATGACATTGGGACGTCAAACATCTCAGTCCCCCCCGTGACCATGGGCGCTGTAAAGCACCCGAAACGTCGGGATAATAATAAAAATAAATTAATGTAATTAAACGCGATAAAATCCGTAAATAATAGTTTTATTCAATGTGTAGTGTTCGCGTAAATTTAAGAAATCATTATAAGAAACATTAATGATTATAAAATAAAAAATGCCTCCTAAAAATTTCAGTAAACAGCAATAACTTTTATCTGCTCTAATAAAGACGCAACGTCACTTGATTACTATACATTTTAATTCAGTTTGCAGATTTTTTAACTTCGTTTAAAAAAAAACACACCATACCTTCGTAAGCGTAAAGTAACCCTACGTACGCTACAGTGCTTCGTTCTGCCTACTCAAAGTTCCTTGAATATTTTGTCTAATGCTTGGTACAATGTTATTAGCTATAAATTGTAATAATAAATTTAAATTCTACTAATTTAAATGTCTATATAAACACTCGTAACAAATTATTCCGCTGATATTGCTAACTCCCCTCCCGATCGCCTAACGTGGAAGGATAAGATTTGGGAACGGCGACAATTACGATACATTCAGAATCTAAAACATTTAAGTTTTCTTACAAACACTGGCCCCAGCTGGGATTTGGAACAGCAAAAGCAAGTCAGTCTTAATCAATCAACTCGCATTTAAGTTAGCAAGAAGTGTATTCCTTTGTCAACTTGTTATTAAAAGTCAAGCCAACCGAGTCTATAAAACATTTAATAAAATATAAGAGCACTTTTTATGATGTGTAGAAACGGTTTAAAACAATTCATAGCCCCATTTCGTCCCGTGGGTGTCAGATGAAAATGATTATGCAATATGGATGTTATGGCTTCCTACATACGATGACATAAACCGTCACTTTATGCGTCAATAGTGCGAGTCAAGACGAATAAGAACGAGGGGCACTCTTGACAGCCATTAAACATCGATGACAGCATTGAAAAATAAAATTCGTACATATAGTTCTGTCTCTCTTGAATGTTGCCACGCCCGATATTAGGTACTATATAACTTTGACTGCCTCGTTGGTCTAGTGGTTGTACAACCGACTGCTGATTATGAGGACCCGGGTTCACGTCTCAAGTCGGGCCTTAAAAGTATCAGTTATTGAGTTTTTCTGCCAAATAATCCTCAGTAGCTGCCCGGAGTCAGGAAGTGGACGGTATATCACCCCCGTGCCTCGGAAAGCACGTAAAGCCGTTGTTCCTGCGCCTGATCTCTCCCCGGTCGTGTCGGTTTACCGTCCCATCAGACTATGAGAGTGAAGGAATAAGGAGTGCACCTGTGTTCGTGCATACACTTGGGCACTTTAATTTTGTCCAGCGCCGATGGCTAATCTTCAAACTGAATTTTGAAAGTTTTTATTACTATATGTATAAAGTAATGTTGTTTACATAATATTATTGTTGCTACCGATCGTGCAGAATATTTACCATCATCATTGTAGCCTATAAAACACCACTGCTGAAAGTGAACTTGCCTCATAAATTGCGTCATAAGCCATCTATGAGGCATGCCTGCTGGTTGGCAATGACAGATTTTTATTATTTTGAGTAGTTGTCAGGAAGATTCTACTGCCCGTTTCGGTTCTCCCCTTTTGTATTTGACAGGCTAGGATTTTGTTTACAGGTAGGCTAGGGTAGTGGATTTTAATATATTATCATCATAATCATCATCACAGCCTTTCACAAGTCCACTGATGAAAAAAGGCCTCCCCCAAGGAATGTCACAAAGCACTGTCCTGAGCCACTTGCACCCATAGACTTCCTGCATGTTTTAGCAGGTCGTCAATTCATCTAGGGGGCGACCCACTCTACACTTTGCCTATCGTTACGAGGCTACCACTAGAGAACTTTTTTCCCATCGATTGTCGTTTCTTCGAGCTATGTGGCCAGCCCGTTGCCACTTCAACTTACTGATCCGTCGGGCTGTGTTTGAGTATATAAATAAGTCCAATTCAAATGGAAGACATCTGATAAATGATTTTTTACTACAATACAAGGAAGATTATACAAACTTTTTCATCAAACAAATGTCAACCCTACCTGCAAGCACATAAAACTGTTATCATGTCGTGTTGTCAGACGACGCACTAACCATCAAATACCAAAGTAAAATTCCATTAACTAGTTATGAGAGCACGCTGCTTTTGTCGTAGTGGTTATGCTTATCAGTGTAAATGATTTCAATTGAACACTCACCCATGCAAGCAATCGCATTGAGGCGACTCCTTGTACAGCAGTGTTCATTATCATCATCGTTTTTTATCGAAACCGACTTTTAAATATTATCTATTTAAATATGAAATTTACAGATACACGAAAACTAAAGTAAATTAACTAATTTGACTCAGCTAGAAGAATGATATAACAAAAGTAATTAAATTGAACATCGAACTCACGTCAAAATATTACAAATTTATAAAGATATTACGATCCAGGTCCTCCTACTGCTAGAAGATATCATTGGTGCTTTAGAATAAAAATATTTTAAAAAATTGAGACATAATAAAGATGCCTTTGCTATTTATACCTATTTAATTCTAGGTAGGCATTGGATTGAAGTTTTCATTTCCATTATTTTTAATATTAATGCATTATGCTGTCATACCATAGTACCATAATAGGTTGATGACGCTTGCTTATTTAGAGTACCTATGCAATACAATATATATTATATACAATTTCTCATTCGTTGTATAGGAACTAATTGTTAGCTAAAGAAATTCGGGAGCAAATATTGGATTACGTTATTACGGCTATTTGTGTTGTGAGTCCGTCTATTTCTTTGTTCATTACTTTGTCTGATTGACTGACTAACTGAATATTTTTATCCAGATTGGTGTATTTCTGGGTCTACATGACAATCAAATGTACAAATAACTAATTTTCACAAATGTAAAAGTTCAACGCGAACGTATTGTTGGGCACAGCTAGTCTTAAAATAAAATAGTGAAACGAATTTTCTTCCTTACACTTACACAATATTATATATTTTTACATTATTCAACAGGTCTTGAGCGCACAACATAAAAAGTTTGTAAATAACTTGTACCTGCTGACTTCACTCAGCTCGTGAATCATGAAATATTCGTATAGTACGTCAAATGGCTTAGCAAGATACTTTGTTATGCCGAAAATACTGCAGCATTGTTTTTTAAATAAATATATGGTAAAGTTGAAAATTAATGTTAAGTACTATGTTAGACGAAAACACGATTTCATAAAATTTTCTCGATAGAAAAAAAATCCAAAGTTGCCTCCAAACCGAACCATAAACCGATTCAAAAAATACTTCAAATTAGATCATGAAACCTTGCATACTAACTGAACTAACTATAAAGCAGGGCTTATGTTATTTACTTTTTTTAATTATCATTATTTATAACGTAAAAGGAAATTACCTAAACTATTGTTTGTTTCCTGCCGCCCAACCCAACACCGCCGTTCCCGTTCACTCAGGCTTTGGCCTTTGAACGGAGGGGCTGTGTCGCTTGTGCTCAGAACACACATTACGCAAGAGGACGACGTAAAATTAAATTAAGGACGCGTGTACAAAATTGATAGGTATTGAATCGAACTACTACACTACATTGACACGGATCACACACACAAGTATACACGTGCGGTTAGCTGCGGGAATCGCAGTCACATGAAATTATTTTGATAATTTGAAAGATTGAATTTGTTTTTCATTTCTTATACCTCAGAAATATACTTAGCTCAGTGAAAAAAATCCATACATACGAAATACGAATATCTGCTCCAGAGACTGCTTGGCACTGGAAGCCCTCTACTGGTACATGTTAGCTGTGTACTTTGGACTAGTTTTGTCAGTTATAATAAGACCTTACCTACCTCCGTACTTGTTGGAGTGACCTGAAGCTGTAATTCGGTGATTACAACTGTAACTCCTAGACTAGTAGAACTCGGTGTGCCGAGTTTGAGTTCGTTTTGTTAGTTATGATGAGACCTTACCACCGGACTTGATGGAGTGACCTGAAGGTGTAATTAGGTGATTAGAACTGGAATTCCTAGACTAGTAGAACTAGGTGTGTCGAGCTTGGGTTTGTTTTGGTAGTTATGATGAGACCTTACCTCCGGACTTGATGGAGTGACCTGAAGGTGTAATTCGGTGATTACGACTGGAACTCCTAGACTAGTAGAACTAGGTGTGCCGAGTTTGGGTTCGTTTTGTTAGTTATGATGAGACCTTACCACCGGACTTGATGGAGTGACCTGAAGCTGTATTTCGGTAACTACTGCTGGAATTCCTGGACGAGTAGAACTAGGTGTGCCGAATTTTGGGCTCCGTTTCGTTAGTTATGACGAGTCCACACCTCCGGACTTGATGGAGTGACTTGAAGATGTAATTCGGTGATTACAACTGGAACTCCTAGACTAGGAGAACTAGGTGTGCCGAGTTTGGGTTCGTTTTGTTAGTTATGATGAGACCTTACCACCGGACTTGATGGAGTGACCTGAAGGTGTAATTCGGTGATTACAACTGGAACTCCTAGACTAGCAGAACTGGGTGTGCCGAGTTTGGGTTAGTTTTGTTAGTAACGATGAGACCTTACCACCGCACTCGATGGAGTGACCTGAAGATGTAATTCGGTGATTACAACTGGAACTCCTAGACTAGTAGAACTAGGTGTGCCGGGTTTGGATCCGTTTTGTTAGTTATGATGAGACCTTGTTGGTTTAGTAGTAAGCTTGAGTTTTATAGTTTTCGCCGTGTATGTATGTAATGTGACAGCCGTTTACGTATGTAATTAAGTAGGTCTATGCAAGTACTTACATACCTATATAAGAAATTTTGCAAACCGATTCTAAGCCACTGCATAAATTCTAAAATTCTACTGCTACAAAAAACTAGTCAAGCACGAATCACCATTGCACTGAAGTTCTGAAGGCATTGGCTTGGTGTAGTGTTGCCAGGCGTCCGGATAAAGCCGGACACAGTCAGGCTTTTTGATTGCGTATCTGGCCAAATTAGACGGTGTCCGGCCTGTCCGGCTTTTGTCAGGCTTTTTATATTTGACCATTTTTTTACATTTTTCATGTACTTAAATACATACTATTGCAATTATTTAAATTAATATTGTAATAAATATTGAATGATTAATAATAAAGGACACTGATTCATTGAATTTTAATTTAAGATTATTTGGTAAATGATATAAGCATTGTTTTAATTTAAAAGATATATTGTTGTGTTTTACTAAGACTGAATAATTAAGGGTGTCCGGCCTTTTTATCAAAATGTCTGGCTTTTCGGTTTAAATACCTGGCAACCCTAGCTTGGTAGTAAGTTTACGCTGTGCTTTTTACAATCTTGAAATTTCTATAATGACAGTTATATGAATTATCATTATAATATATATTATGACATATATATAATATCAGTATAACATAAATTATGACTGAAAACTTTATTACCTACTTAGAGCTCGTCCGATAATACTTTATTTTACTCTAACAAACAAAATCGCTTTGACCTCCTGTTCCCGCGTGACCCCGAGCTACGCATAGTGTGCGAACGAGTTCGCATAGTGTGCGAACAAGTGGCGCGGGAAAGTGGAGACGAAATTATAATTTGAGCTGAGGTAATATAGGCCCTTAATATTTGCGCAAAGTCTCGGATTAGAGACGGTCTGGTAGTCTTGAAATATTGTGCTATACAAGTAATTACTATTTCGTATTACATTCATCTATGTACTACTAACTACTTTCTTTGTGGCTGTTCTCTTAATTATTTCAATGTTGCTAATGTACAGTTACCTATCCTTATCTTGCTTCTGAGCCACGTATATAATTGGTTTTTGAGGGTCATCATAAATCAACTCGTGCGAAGATTCGACAACTTTCAGCCTGCGGAACAGGCTGGGTTTCGAGAATAATTTCGCACTCCAGAATATGGTTGGGTGGTGGGCCTAGGGGTTCCCGAGTTCGATTCCCAGGTCGAGACTTGACCCTACTGTGCGAGTTGTTGTACTAGGTGTACTGTACATGTGGATGGCTTCTCTTTCTCATGCCGCGTGCCACGTCCGCCAAGACGTGGCGGACGTGGCATGCGGCAACCTTGGACCATGCACTCGCACCTCCAAATCTATAGCTTGCCAAGGTTAGGATGGAATTCTACTTGAGTCAATAAGGAGAAACAAAATGGGGCGCGTTAGTTAATGAACAAAAGGCTCAAGTAGTAAATTATTGGATACACACTTACCGGGGTGTGATTCTGATGCTGCGGACGACGCTTCCGTTGCGGTGGTATGTTGAAAAATAGGAGCTGGTGCGATGTGAGGTGGTTTCTTCTGGGGCGCCCCAGATATGCGATCCAGGCTAGCGTTGCGAAGGAAGAGAGTGCTCGAGGGCCACGCGCAAACCACGCATTCACCTCGGTGGGGCGCGTGTTTCATTGGTCGAAAGAATCGCGTAACCTTCTAGACCCCCCCCCCTTCAGTGTGTATGGAAAGGATATGAGAATACAGGAAGGACAGACACTTGGCAAGCAATATACCCTCGAACAAAATTAAAAATACAGAAATCATTTTCTCGTAACCATCCCCCCCGGCTTGAAGGGGAACCCTTCGAAAGAACTAACACTAAGATTAAACCTAATTTTCGACTATAATTTCTAATCTACAAAGATAATTCAAACTATTGATTGGGCAAAGGGCACAAACAGACAACAGGGCGCATGTAAGACCCAGCTGTGGTCCTAACGCGAGCTACCCTGGTTACCCCGTCGGAACCGGGAAAAACTTCTTCGACGATACCTAATGGCCAATGGAGAGGCGGCGTATTCTCCTTGGTGAGTTGTATTCCATTTTTGCCGAGACTGCAACGTATGCAAATATTTCGTCTTCCATCGTTTCCAAAACGACTGCACCAACCGGTCCAATAATTTATGGCGTGCAGAAATACTAAGTTTGTCCTCGTCTATGTCTATGGCGGGCAGATATTTCAAAGGCGTTAAAATTCAAAAAATGTGCTGGAGTTAGCGCCAGCGGCTCCGAGTAGTCACTTGACAACGTACGACAAAGGGGGCGACTATTCATGACGAACTCAATTTGAGCGAGCACAGTACTTAACTCTTTGAAGGACAAAATTTGATCTCCTATTAATCGGTATAAATGGCTCTTTAGACTCTTAATATTAGTCTCCCAATTTCCCCCAAAATGGCTCGCGGCGGGGACGTTCAGAGACCACTCGAAGCGGTTCTCGGCTAGGATGTGAGCGAACTCTGAATTATAATATTTACTGGTTAAAAACTCATGTAGTTCTGATAAAATACGTTTCGCGCCGACGTACTTTGTACCGTTATCCGAATAAAATTTACTTACAGGGTCACGGCGGGAAAGAAATCTTTTAAATGCACCCATGAAGCCCGCTGTGCCTTGATCACCAACGAGTTCTATATGCACAGCACGAGTAGTCAGACATACGAAAATGCAGACGTAAGCTTTTGTGGATCTTATACCACGCCCGCGATTGAGCGTGACCTTAAAAAGACCAGAGAGCAAAGTCCACCAGCAAAGTCAGACTCGGTGTGCGTAAAGGACTTTACGGATTGTGTTACACGACAAGACCTAAGGTCCGTCATTCCGGAAATGGCGGCTTAGGACGTACTCGAAAGGAAGCCATACATGTACATGTACCCGATTGCGGATTAAATTACTTGCAGAAAGAATCCAATAATTGTGACGCAAGATTGACATCAACAAGTCGGGGCCAGCGTGAGAATTCAATTTATGGTGGTAATCAACTAATAAATTCATGATATGGTCCTTACGCGGTAAAACTATAGGGTGCCGTTGATCGAAACTCAACTGCGAGTTAGACAAGCGCCTACCTACTCTAATGATTCCATCTTGTAAAAATGGCTTAAGGCGTTGAAAAGCGCGACTACAAGTTCTATTCGATTGTAATCTTGTAATTTCATCGGAAAAATGCGCATGTTGAAGTTCACGCAATACTAGCAACTTGGCATAGCTGTAATCGGACGCTACGATATACAAACGGCGTGGTAGAAGCTTCGCGAATCGACAAACGTAAATCAGGCTATGCAATAATTTCGACCAAGAGGATAAACGGTTCGCGAAAGCAATGATTGGAGAAACATCGCTCGAAACGTTCGCAACCAGAGCGTGCCTCTTCTCTTCCGGAGGTTGGGACACTGACGAAGGATCGAAATCGGTTATTGGCCCCAGCGAGGGTTTCAAGTGAACCCAAGAAGGTCCGTGGTACCAAAGCGGGTGGTCCATTATTTGCATCGGAGTGAGTCCACGGGATAGACAATCGTCAGGGTTTTCCGTACCGGACACGTGATAAAAGTTCCGTGATCCTAACTCGTCTTGGATCTTGGCCACTCGGTTTGCGACAAACGTATCCGAACGGTGGGGTGAAGATTGAACCCAACATAAAGCGACGGTTGAGTCAGAAAAAGCAAATATTCTTTCTATGTGAACTCTATCACTCCATGCACTGGTTACTGTGGTGATAAGCTTGGCAAGGACTAATATCGCGCAAAGCTCTAAGCGTGCGAGAGAGACAACCTTACGGGGGGAGACCCTTGACTTAGAGCTGATAAAGCTGATCGAATTTCTACCATTACTCTGGACGTGAAAATATACAACGTCCCCGTAAGCCTTCTCGCTAGCGTCTGCAAACCCAACGACAGTGATGACGCTATTTCTATCGACGTTTATATGACGTGGTATTTTAATTTCGCTTAGTAAAGGAAGTTCCTCTCTAAAACGTAGCCACGAACGAATAATGCTATCAGGCGGCGGTTCATCCCAATCTCATTCACATAACCAAAGTTGTTTAATCAAAAGTTTAGCCTATACCACCGGGGCTACGAAACCCATGACATCCCATAATCTAGCAACGCATGACAGCATTTTGCGCTTTGTGCACGTTTCTGCGGGCGGGTTTACCTTAAGGCTAAACACGTGAAACTCCGGTGACTAACACAAAATATCGGCGGATAATGCAATACTAAACAAACGAAAATTTGCTATTATATTAAATAAGTTGTTAAGAGAAGGGTGAGTGCTAGTTCTAGCACTAGCATCGAGCACTACACTTAACTTGGACGTAAGTTTGTCTTCCCTAATGACACCGTGATGCGGTATGAAATACGACGGCGTGTCTTCGTGGTTAACAATAGAAAAGTTTTTCCGCCATTTGACGCGAGTCACTGAGAGACAAAATATCCCCTTTAAAGAGTAACCCTACACTATATCGACCGTCGCGATCACGAACGGTCGTGCGGACGTAAATTTCCTCGCATAATCTATCATCTGGGCTAACTATAGGTGGAACGTTCACCTCCTCCATCTCCCAAAATTTACGAACTAACGACTTGGGCGGTTCGACAGCCATACAACAATAAGAGGTTGCCGAAATATTATCCATGATAGGGGCGGAACCAACGATGACGTAGCCCAAGACGGTCTCCAGTGCGTAAGGCGCGGTGTACAAGGAGTTGCGCCTGACCTTATTGTGTAACAAAAGATGAGGGAAAACCGATGCTCCAATGAGCATGTCTATATCTCCGGGGACGGTGTAAGTATCGTCTGCCAGAGTCAAATTTTCAAAATCAATCATTGCTGAGGTGTCGACCGAAACGTTTGACAGACGCTCGGTGACTTTATCTACTACTAATGCATTTATATTAAATTTTATACTACGATCTAGCCGAGAATAAAATTTCAAATTTATAGAGCCCTGTGTATTTTTATTAGTACCTACAATTCCTCTGACTACGGGACATGAAGGTGTCTTATTTATTAGCAATCCTAAACGCTGGCAACATTGTCGTGCTATGAAGCTACTCTGTGATCCGCTGTCTAGCAATGCACGAACACTTTGACCATTTCCACGTGAATCCCTAACTACTATACAAGCTGTACCCAGCAACGCGGTGGAAGGAGGTTGCGTTCCCGTATTCGACAGCGAGCACAGGGCGCCGTCACCCGGTCGACCGTTAGAAGCGTCGATTTTAGTATGTGTAGTTTCCTTGTCCGATTTACTCTACGCGAATATGTTGCCACTTTCAAAATGTAATAACGTGTGATGTCTGCTAGTGCACTTGTTACACACGGAACTAGAATTGCATTTAGCAAATAAATGTATATCGCCCAGGCAATTTAAATATAAGTTGTTCGTCTTTACTATTCTATAACGTTCGCTGGGTGAATGTTTACGGAAGGTCGCACAATTATACAAATTACCGTGTTGTTTATTCCTACATATAACACAGGCGCTATTAGGCGATGTAGGCGCAGCGGTTACGTACGTCAGAGACCCAGCGATCCTAGTTGATGAGATCGGTCCGCGCTCGAAACATTTCTTAATGTCTTGTTCGACATTCGATGAACGCTGTATCACTTTAATTTGATCTCGTACATTCAGAGCATCGATGCTCCATTTCAAACGCACGCACGGTGTCCGAGTCTAGCTTCTTTAAGGCGATATGTAGAAACACAACGTCCATAAGGTCATTAAATTTCAGATTCTTGAGCGCAGCTACCGATGCTAAGAATTTATACAAAAACTGCTCTAAGCTAGTTATGTTCGCGGATGATATAGCATTAAGATTGAATATCTGGTCTAGATATGAAGAGGCTAACATTCGCTTATCTTCATATTTGTTTTTAAGTGTTTCGAAAATTGACGAATAATTGTTGGTGTGAAACCCGAACAAATGGACTGTGCCCTACCACTCAATATATTAATTAAATAATAAAATCCTTCAGTGTCCGATAACGATGGATTGTTATGTATAGTGTTTTGAAAGCTATTAAAAAACAACGGCCAAGTTTGAATATCCCAATTGAATACAGTAATATCTATAAGGGGCAATCTAAGTGATTCACGTGGGCGTACCCGAATTTCTGGTTTTGCTTTGCTCTGGGCTGGAGACTGTAAGAGCTTTGCCGTCCTTTTTATGCGACACAACATATCTTCAAATGATAGAAGTGATTGATACTTCACTGTGTACTTAGGGTCGATTTGTAATTCTAAACTATTAATTTTGTCTAATATATTTTCGTAATCCGATCTTAAAGAGTCCACTGTTTCGATTTCACATAAAAACGTTTCCCGCACTGAATCTACGTTAATATTTTTTATGTGATCACTTATGTATAATATACGTGAAAAAGTCCGTCCCTCTTGGCGTAAAGAGTTTTAAGTTTAATTTCATTTCCACTAACTGCCATCTTGAATCACTCTAATTAATATTAGATTATCACGAACAATATCGTACAACGTTGGAAGACGAATACTTAACAATGCGCTACTGTCTAATCGTGCCGTATTACGACGTCAAATTGAACACTTTGTCAGTACTATTTTTTTTTGCGTGAAGGTAAGTTGCAAGCAAATGAGATAACACGCGTCGGCTAGGTAGGAATTTAGAACTCGTATAAATGTTACAAATAGCGGGATAAGGTAAACAGAAACTAAACGGGTCTAACTATTTAAATAAATAGTATCTATTTACCTATGCAAATAAACTCCAAAACTTAAATTTAAACTAAACAAAAAAACTAAATAAAATCTATCCAATATTAAATTAGAGTGTATTGTCCAAGGAATTGGTTAAGCAGTTCGGCTCGATGAGACTACAGGGCACCAGTTCCAAATCCGCTCGAATGACCAGAAAATGTTTGGGCGGTGGGCCTAGGGGGTTCCCGACTTCGATTCCCAGGTCGAGTCTTGACCCTGAGCGAGATGTTATACTAGGTGGAGTGTATATGCGGATGGCTTCTCATGCCTCAACAAGATGGCGGGCGTGGCACGCGGGACCTTGGACAATGCACTCGCTCTTCCAAATCTATTGCTTGCCAAGGTTAAGATGGAATTCCACTTGAGCCAATAAGGAGAAACAAAATGGGGCGGGTTAGTTAATGAACAAAAGGCTCAAGTAGCAAGTAATTGGATACACACTTACCGGGGTGTGATTCTGATGCTGCGGACAACGCTTCTGTTGCGGTGGTGTGTTGCAAAATAGGAGCTAGCGCGATGTGAGGTGGTTTTTTTTGGGGCGCCCCAGAGATGCGATGCAGGCTAGCGGAGTGAAGGAAGAGAGTGATCGAGGGGTGCGCGAACCTTTATTGGCTCGACTTTCCCACGCATTCACCTCGGTGGGGCGAAAGATTCGCGTCACCTTCTAGACCCCCCCCCCTTCAGTGTGTACGGAAGGGATACGAGAATACAGGAAGAACAGACACTTGGCGAGCAATATACCCTCGAACAAAATTAAAAATACACAAATCATTTCCGCGTAATCAGACTACTTTCACACAGTGCAGCAAATAATAAAGAAGACCACAGAGTATAACCAGCCCCTGTATCTTGTATTTATGGACCATGAGAAAGCCTTTTAACTCCATTAACACTTAGGATGCTGGCTGGATGGTTGCTGTGGCCCATAGACATTTACATCTATCCTCGATTACGAATCGAAATGCAGACGCGTTATCATCCGTGAGGACTTAGATGGAATGCCTCATTTCCAGTAAAAAGGGACTCCAGTTCTCTAAACTCACTATACGAAACACACACAAACATTGATTTCAACAGAAAAGAAAATTTGTTCACTTCTTTATACGAAAATTTAATAAACCAAAAGCCAGGGGCCTTATGGCCGCATGCAATGTTTGCTTCTATATCACTTTGTTTTTCACTATAAATTCTAGACTTTGTCCTCCATACTTACAGTCTGAAACTTTTCTAATTTATTTTTATATTAAAGCTAATCTAGCACAAATCTGACTCAAAACACATTACTTAGCAGAATTTTTATACGTAATATTATGGACAAATATCTGCATTTTGGTTTGTTCTATTTTAAAAAAAATATGCAAAAAACCTAATCCATCAATTCTTTATTTGAAAATACCATACAACCCATATTGAATTTTTATCTATCAACTAGAATGTCCTCTAAATAGGTATTTTTTGTTACTGTTTGTTGTTCACCATTACCTTTTTTTTTTAATGAAATCAAATACAACCCGTATTGGATTTTTTTCCGGTTGTGGGATATTCTCGAGATGGTGTTGAAATTTAAAGTTAAAATATATAAAAAACTGGCTCACCAGGCAGACGTTGTTCTGCCCTTTTCGACGACCCTTTGTTATGTCCTACTAAAAATACTTAAATTCGCAAGGAAAACTTGTGGGTCACTCATGGGCAAAAAAAATATCCTATCTCTCAAGTTGGACCAAACTGCACACGGTGTACAAATTTGATTAAAATCGGTTAAGTAGTTTAGGAGTCCATCGCGGACAAACAAGGTGACACGTAATTTATATATATATATATATATATATATATATATATATATATATATATATATATATATATATGTATATATATATATTTTATTAGTACCTACTAATAAAATACAGTTAGTCTCCACTCACAAGCTTGTTATGTAATTCGAGCAAATTCGCTCGTGTGTCACGTGTTACTATTGTAAAATGCTTATGTTTTTTGCGTGCAATCGGGAAAAACATAAATGGCACAAAATTTAAGTCGACATCATTTTTGTTCGATGTCTTAATCGAACATGTTATTATCGTGATATCGAGCGTGTCAGTAGGACTTACATCTCGGTGCAGTGATGATTTATAAATCTCTTTTGAGAATATTCATTAAACTATATTTGTAATTAACTTGAATAATACACAATGAATAAAACTAATTTTACGGATTTTTCCCGTTTAATTAACAAGTATTCTAATCATTTTTAATTTCCCATTTTTCGGGTTCTATGTAGCAGGAGCACACATAGTCACGCGAGTCTGCGGTATTTGACGTCCTGACGTCGTGATTCATCAGGGATACCTTCATTATTTATTATTAGTTATTCGTCGTTGGCTACCCATACGTATTGTAACTTTTAATTCGATTTAAAGCATATAAATAAATTTTAGAATTTCTTAGATTTATTTTTAATTAACATAAAACATAAACACTCACGCCTGTCACCCAGAGGGGTAGGCAGAGACTACGGACTTCCATTTGGCACGAACCTGACATACCTCTTTCGCCTCCTTTACATCCATATATCTACGCATACATGCTCGTCGGTTAAGGGTACTTCTAACGTGGCCCATTTTCAAAATATCGCCAATTTGGTCGATAAACTTTTTTCTAGGGCGTCCCTTTCCGACTCGGCCATTCACATCTGCCATATAAATTTGCTTTGTCACTCTTTCCTCATTCATTCTTTCTACGTGACCAAACCACCGAAGCATTCCTTTCTTAATCCTGGTCACAAAGACGAAAGTGACGGTTTTTGAAAGAGAAGAAAGCAAAACGGTATGTGAAATAAGAATAGAAGGAGAGTTAATTGAGCAAGTGGATGAGTTTGTGTATTTGGGATGTGTATTTAGCAGGGATGGTAGATATTGTTACGAGCTTGAGGTTCGTGACAATAAAAATTGCCGATAAAATTACCTAAATTAACCTTTAATTTACTTTATACAAATTAAAGTTAAAAAAACACTAATAATTAAACACACTAAATCACTTAATTTCGCTCCGAAGCTTCGCTTGTGTCGCCGAGTTAAAACTCTGTCTCGATCGCATCTTGCGCCATCTATTTATTCAAATCAGCAAAACATCCGGAATGTTCAAGTAAACACGCGTAAGGTACCGAGAGCTCGAGTATAGATTTTCTAGAAACTTAGTTCCTCGGGTGGCGCTGTTGGTCGAGAGATCGGCGATGTCATTCTCTGCAAAGCCCCCCCCCGCTCTCGCTCCTGACACTAGATGGCGCTAGTTGACTTATTCACATAACACTGCCCCCTCCTAAGACATGCTCGTCCCGAGCATTATCGGTCCCATAATAACGCGCCAAGCGATCCACATGGACGATCTTAGGAGTCCCTCTTGCGCCTTTCTGTATCCGGTAGGTCACATCGTTGATCCTGGTTACAATCCGGTACGGGCCGTCCCATTTAGCTTGAAGCTTAGGAGATTTCCCTTTGCTGCGGACTGGATTGTGCAACCACACTAATGAACCTTCGTTGAACCCTTTATTGTTCATTTTGCGGTCATACCGGGTTTTCATTTTCTCAGACATTTGCTGGCCCGATTGTCTGACGTGCTCATAAATGTCATTCATTTTGTTCCGCAAGTCATATGCATAATCGGTTATACTGCGTGGGGCATCAGGTGGTATCCCAGTGATCAGGTCTGCAGGCAGCCGTAATTCTCTTCCAAAGTTTGCGAAAGCTGGTGTCACTGCCGTACTTTCGTGAACAGAACTTCGATATGACAACAAAAACGGTTGTATGTGCTTGTCCCAATCTCGTTGCCGATTGTCCACAACTTTTGCTAGGTACCTCTCCAATGTCTGATTAAATCGTTCCACCATTCCATCAGATTGCGGGTGATAAGAAGTCGTTCTTGTTTTATGAGTACCCATAACTCGGCAAGTTTCCTGGAATATTTGAGACTCAAAATTCCTTCCTTGATCGCTGTGAATCTCTAAAGGTACTCCAAAACGACAGAAGACTTCATGAACTAGTTTATCTGCAACTGTTGAAGCTTCTTGATTTGGAATGGCGAAAACTTCTGGCCACTTAGTGAAGTAATCCATTACAACCATGAAATACTTGTCACCGCTTTCACTCTCCGGAAACGGCCCCGCCACGTCAATGGCTATTCTCTCCCATGGTGCACCAACATTGTACAACTTCAATGCACCTCTACTACGAGTCTGAGGTCCCTTTACAGCCGCACAACTTGTACATTTGCGACACCAGTCCTCGACATCGTTTCGACAGTGGACCCAGTAAAACCGTTCTCGGATCTTCAGTAGAGTTCGTTTAACTCCCAGATGGCCTCCTGAATAATCATTATGGTACAGCTGTAGAACATCCGGTACTTTAGCTTTAGGGACAACCATTTGTAAATGACAGCTGTCTCCCCGAACATTTTCCCATTTACGGCACAGAACTCCATCCTGAAGCAGCAAGCTATCCCACTGGGCCCAATAGCTTTTAGTGATCGAACTCATCGCTGAGACGTCGCTCCACTTGGGCTTGGGAGCACTGGCCTTCATCCATTCCAGGATCGGCTTGATGTCCGGATCTTCCTGCTGTGCACGTTGTAAGCTGTCCTTCCACTCGTTGCTGAGGTGGTCTGCCCTGAGCATCCTCACGGATACTACTCCCTTACTCTCTTGCCTACTACAATGGTTACCATCTTCAGGACAAGGTCTTCTTGACAATGCATCTGCGTTGCCAGGAGATTTCTCGCTGCGATGTTCGATCTCAAAGTCGTATTCCTGCTGCTGCTGGGCGGTGCTGTTAGCCGCACTTCCTTTCTGAGACCGTTCACCTTCCCTTCCTAGGGTGTGCTTAGGGCAGCTGGACCGAAGATGGCCCCTTTCCCCACAGCCATAGCACCTAGGGCTGTATCCTTTATTGTGGTCGCGAACCGTAACTGCTGCAACCTCCCTAGCGTGAGGTGAACGATGATCCTGTCGCCGCCAGGCAGTGCCGTTAGCTGCACTACCCTCCTGATATCGTTCACCTTCCCTTTCTAGGGTTCGCTTAGGGCAGCTGGATCGAAGATGGCCCTTTTCCCCACAGCCATAGCACCTAGGGCTGTATCCTTTGTTGCGGTCGCGAACTGTAGCTGCTGCAACCTCCCTGACGCGATGGGAACGATGATCCTGCCGCACGGCTTCCACTTCCAGTGCATGTGCCAAGGCGTCCTTAAGGGTCTCGTGGTGCCCGAGCCTCACAGCAGCTCTGACTTCCAGGTCGCGGATGCCGTCGATGAATGTTTGCACCAGGTTCCCTCTAATGAGCGCAGGTACAGACCGGTATGCTTTTCGCACCAGCTTCTCCACTTCTAGAGCCCACTGCTGCAGGTTTTCGTTGATGCGCTGCACACGATCTTTAAGCTGCGCACGAAAGACGTGTTCCAGGTGAGCGTCGCCATATCTCGCCTCCAATGCCTCAAGGAGTTGCTCATAAGTCACTTCCTCACCGAGAGCTTCCAGAACTGTTAAGGCCTGGTCGCGCAGGCCTAGTGTGAGAGCAGTCATGGCCTGGCTTTTATTCCAGCCGTTCGCCTTCATAACAGCCTCGAACTGGATCTTGTAGGCTGACCAGGAAGAGGTACCGTCGAACGGCGGCACTTTGAATCCACGTAGCGAAGGTGTTGTAACTACTACGGGAGCTGTTGTTCCATCACCCAGTTTGAGGTCGTCCAGTGTTTTCTTCACATCAGCCACCACGTAATCAACCCGATTGTTCACTTGGTCGATTTGGGTTTTAGCTTCCTTGATTTGGGTTTCAGCTTCCGACAGGCGGTTGTCATGTTGAGCAACCCTATCCTTCACCTCCTTTATCTCTTTCCCAAAGGTAGCATGAAGGTCCTTAATGAGGAGCATCTGCTCTTCCGACCGACGAGCCTGTTCCGCCTGCTGACGGGCCTGTTCCTCCTGTCCGCTCTGCAGCTGCTCTTTCAACTGGCATGCCTGTTCCGCATGCTGGCGAGCCTGTTCCTCCTGTCGGCGAGCCTGCTCCTGCAGCATCACCATCAGAGCACCTAAGTCAGGTACCACAGACGTAGAAGTTGCTGACGGACCGGCTTCCGTAGCCGGCGGCTGGCCCTCAGACATCTGCGGCGTTGCACCACCAAATCTCCTCTGGTCCGTCTCCTGCTGGCGTTGACTTCGGGTACGGACACCCTCCGTTTCCTCCTTAGGTAAAATTGGCATTATTTAATCCCACTTCTGACACCAATTGTTACGAGCTTGAGGTTCGTGACAATAAAAATTGCCGATAAAATTACCTAAATTAACCTTTAATTTACTTTATACAAATTAAAGTTAAAAAAACACTAATAATTAAACACACTAAATCACTTAATTTCGCTCCGAAGCTTCGCTTGTGTCGCCGAGTTAAAACTCTGTCTCGATCGCATCTTGCGCCATCTATTTATTCAAATCAGCAAAACATCCGGAATGTTCAAGTAAACACGCGTAAGGTACCGAGAGCTCGAGTATAGATTTTCTAGAAACTTAGTTCCTCGGGTGGCGCTGTTGGTCGAGAGATCGGCGATGTCATTCTCTGCAAAGCCCCCCCCCCCGCTCTCGCTCCTGACACTAGATGGCGCTAGTTGACTTATTCACATAACAATATGATAGGGAAATAGAACGACGAGTAAATGCAGGGAATAGAGTGAATGGGGCACTACACTCTATTATGAAGAACCAGAATGTGTCAAAACAGGCACGTATGGTAATTCATAATGCTGTGTTAGTCCCTACTTTAATGTATGGTAGTGAAAGCTGTGTGTGGCAGAAGAAGCACGAAAGTAGAATAAATGCTGTAGAAATGCGGTCTTTAAGGAATATGCTAGGGTTTAATCTGTATGACAGGGTGAGAAATTGCGTGATAAGAGATAAATGTGGTATGCAAGATGATGTTGTGACCAGGATTATTTTTAATTATTTTTAGATTTTATAAAAAAAAAGTTTAAAATAATTTAAAACATTTTAGATCCACTACAATCACTCGCAAATACTTTTGATATTTTTATAGAATGTTTTAGAAAGTTTTAAACCATCTCTAAAATAATTTTTAAATTATATTGAAGATTTTACTTCAGAAAGACTTTAACTCTGAAATGCACATTGTATTTCAGAGCTTTCCTGATCTATCTAGAAATATTTAGAATATTAGATAGAGTAACATATCATAATCATACTTAGCAACAAATATTTTATTAACGTTAACTACTAAATAGAAAGCTAAATAAAAAGGATGTTACTATACACGAGAAAGAGAGAGAGAGAGAGAGAGAGAGAGAGAGAGAGAAAATGGCAGTCGAATGATACACTCGGATACACTGATACGTTTTGAGAGCGGATGAATGCGATATAGATATATTCATAGCAAGTAAACTCACTTGCATTTAAACTTCATTTTTGGTTTTCATTGATGAGTGGAAGAAAATACAATAAAAAATATGAACTTCCAAACCGAAAGATATAACCACTACCATCATTTCAATGAAAGGCAACACGTCAGTAAGGATGTTATGAAGTAGTCGTTTCAATGATTGTAACACTGTTCGTTTTACAAATAGGACATAATATATAAAAGAAGGTTAAAGTGATAAAATTTTTAAATCTTTTTTTGTATGTATTGTATTAAACTGCTTTAATCAAGAAAGAAAAGTAGGGTTGGCCAGGGAAGCCCTAAACGAAAGTTTATCGACCAAATTGGCGATATATTGAAGATGGCCTTAATCATGCGTAGAGATATAGACGTCAAATAGGCGAGAGAGATGTGTCAGTATCGGGCCAAATGGAAGTCGGTAGTCTCTGCCAACCTCTCTTGGTAACAGTCGTGTGTTCTTATGTATGTGTATAGGTATGCACAACAAATTGCATATTCTGTTTGCCCAAATGCAGGTTTCGTAAAATAAATAAAGACTCCTTTTTAAGACTCATTTGAAAGACTTTTCATTTATTATAGAATAAGTGGAAATCCGCAGTAACAAATCAGTTACTAATCCGCAAAAAGTAATTTAATTGTACCAATATACCAAGTGTTGTGTCGTCTAAGTGTACCATACATACATAGTCAGTAGCGATCTACAGACGTAGCAAATTAATGCTACCCAAAGTTAGCCGCTACGTTATGTACCATGCATATATTCATAGCAGGTTTTTCAGTTCAAAAATAAATGTTAGTTATTACAATTATCTGCGAAAAACACTATTGCGTTACTGAAGGTATTTCTTAAAACATTAATGAATATTTCAATACCATAAAATTAATTTAGTAGTTAAAAATTAATTCAGTGCAATACTGACTTACTTAACAATAATACGATGAAGACTGTAATGAATATAGTTCTAAACGCAACGGCTTTTAAAGAGGGGCCAAAAAAAGTCTATTTACTGAAAGTATGACACCTTAATTTGACTAACAATAACGATTAAGCATCACCGTCTGTAAAATTATATACTAGGTTTACGAGTTTTCTGATTTCACAACAATTCATGGTCAACATGTTTATGTTGATCATGAATGGTCCTGTAGCTTAGTTTATGTATTATGTATACCTGCAAATATTAAATACTTGGTCATGATAATTTGGGATGAACAGGTTGTAATGATATTTTAATTGTTAATTTAATTTTAATTAATAAGTTACTTTCAGAACGCATAATAAGCTATAGAAATGTAGTAATGTGTTTAAAATAGCAGCAGTTCTTATAGTAAGTGTAGAACACCGTAAGCCCTTCAAACTGGAATGAAAAATTAATCATTAAAATCAGTTTACATTTAACAAAGACATCGCGTAACATACATACGAGAAAACACATAGTCGAATTGAGAGTCTCCTCTTTTTTTAAGTCGGCTATAAATAACACTGTAGACGGACAATATCAATATATCAATACAAATAAACAAGTAACAAATTAGAAACAAGCTAATCTAAAATATACTTTTAACAGTTATCACAAACTAAAATTGTAGTATAGTAATACCATCCTATTAATTGTGCTCATAGTAACCACCAGCTAGCTTGTAGCTAATTGTAGTTTTAGGATGGTTTTTAATAACGTGTTAGAAATTTACCGACCGAAATTTTTCAACGGCGTTCATATGAATAAACGAGAATTTCATTAATAGATGATTTTTGTAAAAATAAATCTTTTTAACTTTTTGTGAAATTCCATATTGAAATAATGATATATTAGAAATTCACAATTATGTAAGACGTAGCTCGATTCCTTCGTAGTCGCAAGAGTTAAACTTAAAAAGAAAAATCATCCTAATAATTAAATTTCTGTATCGTACTCTTCACAGACATGTATTACTTACATGAGGTATTAATATTATACGCAAGAAATAGAAGCCTGATAGAAGCGGCGATATATAAAACTCCGATATTGATATATTTATAAATATCGATTATATCGAAAATCCGACATTCTAAAAATACGTTTGAACTGATCAGTTGGAATGATCAGTTGAACTGGCCGTGTTTGTGGTCATTTCTTTGGCTTAAATTCGTTTGAACTCATATCAGTTCAACTGATGACTTTAACTGACCGTGTGTGGCGTCCATTACTTTGACTCAAGGAGTTTGTAGTCTGATTTTTTTCCTTCTATCGGTCCCTAAACATCCACTCCTAGACATGAGCTTATCTCGTTCTAGAGAGACGTTTAACGTGGTAGTATTTTATGACTACCTATCAATAATGTCATTGTGCTAACGTGGAAGAGCCACTATATTACGGTTGTAGCACGAATGGTTTGACTCGACCAGGGAACTGAACACCACTCAATGAAAACACTGAATACCAGCTCAATGCTGCTGTGTTTCGTATGGTGTATGTAGAGAACCGGAGACACTCTTTTTTTTTTTTTTGAAAGAAGCATTTCATCTACTCCTCAGGTGTAACAACGTATCTGCATTTTGATTATTAATCGAGGATAATTGTAGATGTCTATGGGCTACAGCATCCACTTACCACCATTGGACTATATGCTTGTTTGTCACCTTCATTCTATAAAAAAAGAATTTGCCTTTATCGTCACGCAAGGCGAGCGGATTAACGAATGTAATACCAGACGTCTCACATCTTTGAACCGTCGTTGGTGTGGGCATTTTACGTCTGATGTAACGTAAGATGGTTATATTAAAATCTATTGGAATCTATAAGACTGGCATTTCCAATAGTCACTTATTACGTCACCCATGGAACGAAGTCGGATGGTGGATTCTCTTACGCAGTCACCACACGGCACAGTCGATTAGTAATACAACATGGAGTTCGTATTACTAGCCGACAAAAAAGGAGAAAGTTATTCATTCCGCCATTTTTTATTTATGTTAAATAATTTACCTGCGGTTAGTCAACGGATATTATGATTTTAATATCGAATAAATAAACATGGATGCAGGTAGTTCAGGGCCGTGCTTTCTGGCATTCCTTGGGGGAAGCCGATGTCCAGCAGTGGACTTGTGAATGATGATGATGATGATGATGAAATAAACATTACTTTTATAGTTTTTATAAGACCGAAAAATAGTTTTACTATTATAACAAATTCCTTACTTAAATTAAAAAAAATTGTTGCTTAAGGAAATTGTGCTAAACAAGGTTATAGTAAATTAAGGTTAATTAGAACATAACAGTATAAAGTTTGAGCATCCAAAAATGAATACTATGCTGAGCTAATACCGAGATAATTGGCATTACTAGCAGATTAATCAATCTTTTCACGATTATTACAAATTGTTCAAATAAATACGTCGAAAAGGATCTGTTAAGTGAAACGTAATCCCTGGGGAAGCTCGGTGAGACTCCAGAGTTCGACAGACGGCTGTCAGAATTGATTACGAGTTGGATACGACGTTGCAATTGAATAAGGGAAACGGAGGTAAAATTTGTTATGTATTTTATGCCAGTGTATATTAGACGCCCACGAAAGGTAATAGGGTTATCGGTTCTCTTAAATCGAAACCATTTGACTAATGTAATGGTCATATCATAAGTTATATGCCTCGTTGATCTGGTGGTCGTAAAAGCGACTGCTGATCATCCGGTCTCAGTTTTGAATCCCGAGTTGAGACAACAAAAATAAGTTATTAAGTTTTTCTGTCAAGAAATTTTCAGTAGCAGCCCGGAGTCAGAAAATAGGTGATGTTTAGCTCCTATCCCTCTGAAAGCACGTACAGCAGTATTTCTCTCCGATCGTGCTGTTTACCGCCCGATCGGACTTTGAGAGTGAGGGAATAGAGAGTGCATCTGTGCTTGCGCGTATAATCGAGCATTGACTGCCGTGACCAAAATTCGGTTTGGGGGACATTTACTATCAAAAAGATCATATGACCTCCGATTAATGGTGGTTTATGCTAGTACTTTCGTAATCTAAGAAAGTACTTTCTTAAGGTAAAATTTGTTATGTATTTTAAACTAGTGATTTTTACAACGTGGTAGAGCCATGCTGCGGTTATATTAGTAGAATAGTTGTAGCACGAATGGGTCGGCTCGACTGGGGAAGGACCACACTCTCACAGAATACCAGCGTAAAATAGTATCTTAATGCTGCTGTGTTTCGTGTGATGAGTGTAGAGAACCAGAGACCCTTTTAACAGGAAACGAGGCATTCCATCTTAGTCCTCACGGGTGATAATCTGCATTTTGATTTGTAATCGAGAATAGATGTAGATGTCAATGGGCCGCAGCAACCACTTAACATCAGGTGGACTGTGTGCCCGTTTGTCAACCTATCCTATAAAAAAACTAGTGTAGTTTGTGGGTTATCGGTTCCTTGAAATCAAAAACATTTGATTAATGTAATGGTTATATTATAAGTTAAATGCCTCGTTGCTCTAATAGTCGTAAACGACTGCTGATAATGAAGTCCCGAGTTCAAATCCCGAGCCCCGCGAACAAATATAAGTTATTTTTTTAACAAGATCCTGCCTGATCTGTCTCCGTTCAGGTCGGTTTGCCGTCTTTCGCATTGGACTATGAGATTGAGGGGATAGAGAGTAATACTATGCTTGCGAATATACTCGTGCACTGTCCTGCGTAAATGGCTAGTTTCCGTAGGCCATCCTGGCCTCCATAACCGACATTTGGTCTAAAGAACATTATTGTAATACTTTCTTATTCTTACGCTTACTAAGTCTCAAAACTTTGGATATATGAATGACTTTAATTAACCAATCAAATGATTTTAATTTTTTTATTACTTTACTTTTTTGCCACAATTATATCAAGTAGCTGCAGCAGTCGTTAGAAGTAGATGTCTGTTATTGGGTTTTTTACTCGTAATTTGCTATTTGTCACTACAGTGAACCTCACGATCGCATACTTCAAGATTAAGAGACTTATGTATTCACTTTAGTTTAAATAAACTTAGTCGAATGGATAAACTTTTTTAACACGCTTTTAACAAAAGGTACAACAAAGCAGGCAATAAAGTACTTATTAACATTTTCTCTTATTTCAAATAGGTGAAATTCGTTATTACCTAAGTGCGAAGTCAAAAACTTCTTTTGAAGCAATAATTGACTTCACAATAAAACTTTGGCTTTTTTTTCGAAACAAAAGTACTTTGGCTTTTCTCGCAAAAATAGTTCTGTATTTTTAAAACAATTCTTTTACATTTTTACTTCAGGGAAGGTTTTTTGTTCTTTTAATAACGATTTTGCCCAGTACAAGGTTCGCACCTCACGGACGTGATTATGATTTATTTCCTACTTTTTTTATAGAAGAGGGGGCAAAGGAGCATGCGGCTCACCTGATTTTAAGTAACTACCGCCGCCTATGATCAACCGCAACACCAGGGGAATTGCAGGTGCTGTGCCGGCCCTTTAGAAAGGAGTTAGCTCTTTTCTTGAAGGTCCCCAGGTCGTATCGGTCCGGAAAAATCGCCGGTGGTAAACTATTCCACAGAGAGGTTGTACGCGGAAGAAAACTCCTTTTGAAACGTACAGTGGTGGACCGCCAAGCATCCAGATGGTGTGGATGGTATTGGGACGTTTGCCGCGTAGTGCGTTCACGAAATTTGACGGCTGGGATTAATCCGAACAATTCCTCAGAGCACTCTCCATGGTATATGCGGATAAGAAAATGCAAAGAGATGCAATATCTCTTCGCAGTGCCAGTGAATCGAGCCGATCGGAAAGCACTCGATCGTCGACGATTCGAGCCGCTCTGCGCTAGATGCGGTCAAGTGGAAGGAACTGGTATTGGGGAGCCCAAGCCCAGAGATGGTAACAGTATTCCATGTGCGGTCGAACCTGCGCCTTATAAAGTTGCAGGCGGTGTGCCGGCATGAAATACTGTCCCGCTCTGCTGAGCACGCCAAGCTTTTTAGAGGCCAATTTGGCCTTCTCTTCCCAGTGATCACGAAATTGCGCGTCACTCGATATGTCGACGCCGAGGATTCTGATACTGGCCGAGACAACAAGGAGAGTGCCTTGAAACTGAGGAGATATGACAAAGGGGTTCCTTTCAGCGGTTAACGCGCAAACTTGTGTCTTCTGGGGGATAAACTGAACTAGATTTAGTCGCCCCCAATCCGAGACTCTGTTCAGCAAAGACTCGACTTCAGACACAAATTTGTCCCGGCACTCGGAGACGTTTTCCCGAGAAATATTGGCTCGGCCGGTGTAAAGAGCATCACCAGCGCTGTCATCTGCATAGCAATGAATGTTACGGGTTTGCAACATATCATTGATATGCAGAAGACACAGCGTTGACGATAGCACGCAGCCTTGTGGAACACCAGCATTAATAGGCTTGCAATCGGAGCTTGCACCATCTACAACGACCTTGATGCTCCGATCTGCAAGAAAGCTGGTGATCCAATCGCACAATTTCTCGGGAAGCCCATAGGAAGGGAGCTTCGAAAGAAGCGCTTTGTGCCACACCCGATCGAAGGTCATCGCAATGTCCAAACTAACGGCCACTGCCTCCCCCTTGGACTCTACTGCCTCCGCCCATCTGTGAGTGAGGTAGACAAGAAGATCACCAGCTGACCGACCACGGAGAAAACAGTATTGGAGGTCACTAAACAGCTGGTGATCCTCAAGGTACCTCATAAGCTGGCTGTTTACAATGGACTCCATTGTTTTGGAGAACAAGGAGGTGATGGCGATAGGCCGGTAGTTGGACGGGTCTGAGCGGTCGCCTTTTTTAGGGATCGGGTGGACAAAAGCACAAAAGCCATCTTCCATGATTTTGGGACTACGCCTATGGAGTAGGAGTACCGGCAAAGACGCATTAAAACCGGTGCCAACTCTGGAGCACACGTCCTCAGCACAACTGGGGGGATTCTGTCAGGCCCACTCGACTTGTGGATGTCCAGGGAGATGAGTGCTTTGCGAACCGAGCGCTGTGTGAACTGCACTTCCGGCATGGAGCACTCACACCGCGGGACGGTCGGCGGCGTCCTCCCCCCGTCATCGAGAGTCGAGTTGGACGCAAAGAAGGAGCCTAGAAGATCGGCTTTCTCCTTTACGGTATGGGCCAGTGAGTCGTCCTCCTTGTGCAGAGATGGAAGAGATGGCTGATAGAAATTCCCCTGGATAGCCTTGGCGAGAGACCAGAATGCACGGGTTCCAGAAGGAAGGCGAACTAGTTTCTCCCCAATTCTGCCTATGTGCTCTGACTTTGCCTTGGAAATGACTCTTTTGAAGGACCTAGAGGCGGAATTATACTTCTTTTTTAGAGCGCTGGTGTTTACATCCCGGGACGCTGATGCGTCAGCCCAGGCTCGGTAGCACTCCTGCTTATAGTATGATGCTATTTTACAGGAGTGACCAAACCGTGGATGAGATTTGCCTCCAATGGGCACCACAGAGGAAGGAATAAAAAGTTCCATACCCTGAAGTACCACATCAGCGACAGAATCCGCAACAACGTTGAGATCGTCCGGCGAAATGCAAACCCGCCCCCAAGGGTAGGATGCAAAGAAAGACCGCATCCCATCCCAATCGGCTGACCTATAGTGCCAAACACGGCGGCAACCTGCAGAATGCAACTGCGATATCAGCGTGAGTGGCACCACACTCCGGACAAGACAATGGTCCGTATGACTTGACAGAAGTTCAATTGTTTGTTTAAAGTATGAGCGATAACAACGAAACAGCAAAACAAAAACCAAAGACTAATCTTGAAGAAAGTGGTTTGCAAGATATGTACGTAGAAGCAGTTTATAGATTTTAAAATACTACACATGAAAAAATGGAAATGCTACAACATAACATACATAAACACTCTCGCCTGTCACCCAGAGGGGTAGGCAGAGACTACAGACTTCCATTTGGCACGATCCTGACACACCTCTCTCGCCTCCTTCACATCCATACACCTCCGCATACATGCTCGTCGGTTAAGGGTACTCCTAATTTGGCCCGTTTTCAATAAATCGCCAATTTGGTCGATAAATTTTCGCCTAGGACGTCCCTTTCCGACTCTGCCATTCACTTCTGCAACATAAATTTTCTTTGTCACTCTTTCCTCATTCATTCTTTCCACATGACCAAACCACCGAAGCATTCTTTTCTTAATCCTTGTCACAACATCATCTTGCAAATGCTATGCAAAATGCAAATGCTACAAATAAATGAATAAACCTTTTCATTTTATTTCATATTGCCACACTTTATTATATTACTTATTAATAAAGTAATTGCTACTCTTAACTTAGTGATAAAGTTTTACTCGTTGCAGTGACTGTGAATAATCGATTTACTCGAAAACTCGTGTACAACTAGAATGACTTACATACATATATGTATTAGCTCGAGTGACTCGAATCACAAAATTCTACTTAAGTCATCTTTATCTTACGGTCAATGCAGTGTCTGTCTTTAATTTAGAGACGAAATCGAATTAATTAATTCGAACAATATAATTATTGATATATTATGTAATATTATTATAAATTGATATAATGTAATATGTTTATTATGTAATATTAATTTATGTTATATATGATATAAATTGATTAAGTAAACTTTGTGATAGTTAAATTATTAGTAACATTAAGACCTACACATAACGTTACAGTGATAATATTTTATGAAGATTGTCGATACGCAAACCAAAAATATATAACTACCTATTAAGTTTAGTAATAATAATTGTGTTGGATGGAAGAACGATTATAAAAATAATTTGTGACAAATTGACACAGATTCGTTCAGCTAATTTGAATTGCGTTACTCGAGTTCAAAATCAAGTTACCTGAATTTCAACTCGAGTTAATTCGAGTCATTTTTTCCGAGTTGGTACATCTCTAAGATAATTATTTTTTTAAATATTACATTACCAGAACTAATGACCTGAACACGAATATCAAAACAACTCATTTTTTTCACATTTTTTGATTGTGTTTAGGTTTTCAAAGGCTTATATTATTTTTATTACATAAATGCTTATATTATTAAGCTATTTTTTTGTGTGATATAACATTGCGGGTCGCTAAAATTTATAGTGAATTATAGTGAATTTCTAATAATTGTCTCCTTTACATTGCTATGGCGCCATAAAATGGCAATAACAATGCTATGTGTAAGTACATAAAATAAGTGGTTTATTTCTTTTTTAAAAGTCTCGGGCTTAAAAATTGCTTTCAGAAGGTTAAAAAGGGTTCTTGATTGTTTTGTAATAAGAACGAGAGATTCAAGCACACGCCGACGTATAATAATACTTCGTAATCATCACTACAGCCTAGTTTTTTATTTTTATTTTGAGCTCTTATCAGAAACATCCTGCTGTCCAACTCCTGATTCAGTTTCTTGCTGTCGCTTTGTACGACACCTGCGGGTGATATGGACTAGTGGATTCTCTTACGCCGTCACCACACGTCACAAAATACGGCAGAAACAAAAATACTTAAATACGCCTACAAAAAAGCCGTACTTAAAAGTGTACTGCTAATGTTTTTACAATATACAAATTCACTGTGGAAATTTCGTTGCATGTCATTGATACATCTTTCTTACTTTAACAATGTTTACAAAGTTCTGTCGCTTAATTTAAAATGATGTAAGAGAATTCTAGTTCCGTACCTAATAAATATGAAGTTGAAATTTTGTTTTTAACCGAAGTAGTCAGCACAACCCACACATTCTAATACTCATAACACAACACAACAATTTGGTTTTACATTTTTATATTTAAAATATGAAATATGCACAGAGAAATCATAAATGAATTTAAAAAAATTGTGTTTGGTGATTATAACAAAAGCTAATTAAGCATAAGCATTTTATTTCTTAGGCTTTAGAGCTCGGCCGACCGTCGGTGCGTAACATCGGTCCTGACGATACGCATAACCGATCGGCAGCTTGTAGCGTTCAGTGCTCTCCTGAGCAACTAAACTGGCCAGACTGACACAGTCACAAACAGTACGAAATGGACGCGTTTACAATTTGTTTAGTTGCTGCTTACTATGTACGTAAACGTATAAAGAACAGAAGACGTAGATATCACGTATACCCATCGAAATTTGGAAAAAAAAGCTGTAAAAACTTCTTCCCAGGCCTTTAACTTGACATCATGGTCTTTGTTATAATACGTGGCCTTTGTCCCACAGAAGTTCACAAAGACGGACTTCGCTAATTAGGCTTTCGGTGTCGACATATGCCATGTTTGATAAAAATTACTTAATACACTAACACTACTTAATACCTAAAAAAATCACACAATATTATTGAAGTTTAGGTTCAATTTTCTTGACGATGATACACGCATCCGTACGGTCGGTCCACCGATCGGTGCAGCACAAAACGCGTTACGTTAATATTATGTTTCAATAGCGCGTCGGTCGACCGACGGTACGCATGCGGACGCGCTTGATCGACGGTCCTCGTACGCAGTGCGTAGCAATATACGCGTGCGTACGGTCGGCCGAGCACTGTAACGACTTGTGAATTTTCATACAAATAGCAAGCGCACCCGACGTACGCACCGACGGTCGGTCGAGCTCTAAAATCGGCCTTAATGCAACGGGTTCTACTCTCACCTTCTTACCTGTTCAGTATGCTAAATATAGGTGAATTCTTCAAGTAATTTATCGCACTGCTATACATACCATTATGTATACCAATATGTATAATATATCCTTGAAATTGGCCATGGTTAAGAATACGTTTTCTTTATAGAAAGAAGCATACGCTACCCACGAACAACTGCAAAACCAGGGAAATTGCAGGTGTGTTGTCAACCTTTTAAAAAGTCCTATTAAACTCATTTTTAAAGGACCCTAATTTGTTTCGATGCGAGGAAGGAAACTTCTAGTGCGAAATGTATCGTGAGTTTTGTCAAATCGTGCGATGGCCGAGTTTTGCGGCTGGAATTAATCCGAGCAAATATAAATAATTATTTTTATTGTATTAATATACTGGCATAAAACTGTATTAACTATATATATATATATATATATATATATATATATATATATATATATATATATATATATATATATACATATATATAAACCATACCATTCGGAAGTTGGGGTCTCCAAAATGGCCGTTTTGTAGGCGTCCACAGCTTCTTCAGGTGATGAAAATCTCTGTCCACGCAATTTATTCATTATTTTAGGGAAAGTATAGAAATCATTAGGGCTTAGGTCGGGGCTGTACGGCGGATGGTCTAATAATTCTATGTTTTCTTGCTCTAAAAACTCTTTTGTTCTGTGTGCGGTGTGAGAACTCGCATTGTCGTGATGGAGGATGATGCGGCGGTTGCAGTTCTCTTTACGGAGTTCAGAAACGACCTGTGGCAAACAAATGCTAGCATACCATTCTGCATTAACCGTTCTTTGTCCCTCAAGAGGAATAGTCGTAATATGGCCGGTTTTGGAGACAAACGTGGCCACCATTTTTTTTGCAACACTCCGTGAACGAACAATTTTTGTTGGCTTTAACTCATTTTCGAACACCCAAACTCGTGACTGATTTTTTGTTTTGGGTTCGTACGCGTATATCCAGGATTCGTCACCTGATACGATGTTGTATACAGCATTTGAGGATCCTGCGTGGAATCTTTCGAGAGTTCTGACGCACCAAGTAACGCGAGCCGCTTTTTGCTCATCACGGAGCGAATGTGGTATCCATCGGGAAAACAACTTTTTTACACCTAATTGTTCTTGCAAGATTATTTGTATTTGACTCATGCCAATGTCTAAAGTTGCCTGAATTTCACGGTATGCCACATGTCGATCTTCCTCAATCAGCTTACGCACATCATCAACGTTTTCTTGGGTGACTGCAGTTTTTGGACGACCTTGGCAGGGATCATCACCGAGCTTGACACGTCCACGTTGAAATTCAGCAAACCAGTGATAAATTGTGGTTTTGGATGGGGCTTCATCACCAAATGCAGAAATCATCCGGTCAACACACTGTTTTTTGTGTTAAACCACTTCGAAAGTCATAATAAATCATCGCTCTTGAATTTTCTCGAGTCAATTCCATTTTCTCAACGACTAAACAAGTTTGACAAAATCTTGTGACAAGACCGAGAATCTTTTTTTATATAAATAAATGGTATTCGATTTTTAAAACCAAGTAGTTTTCAATTAAAAAGATTTTAATATGACAGGAACAGTGGAAATATTCCATTCCCGATACTTTTAGTGCAGCCTAGGTATCGCTGCGTTCGAATGCGGCATTTGTAACATGAATACTATAATAGTTTGTAACATTTATGTGGCCCCAAATATATTACACTATATTAAATGGTAATATATTTTATGATAAAGTAATGAAAGGAATGTAATATAATTGAACGACCTAACGAGTAGTTTTCTTCACTCTTAAAAAAATGGAAAACTATTCATTACGTTGCTACGTTAATAACGCTCCGCTTGTATTGCTGCCTAAAAAAACGTCCCCACTAATCAACATGGAGCACTACACTGTTGCTCGGCGGCATCCGTAGCGTCAATGTCACAGAAGGCACTAGCTCGGAACTTTAAATGAAAAGCGGATTAGATGAATAGTTTAAAAGATAATTATCTACTTATGAAAAAAAGAAAACTATCCGTTCCACATAATAAAGAACATAATAAGCATCTGAAATGTTATGCCTGCAGCCTATCGCCGATGTTCGATCTGCGGACTATAGCCGACGCATTACAATCAGATTGCTTGAATAATTCTTTGACAATTTTTTTTGTTTTCTAATGGATCTCAAAGCTTCGAAATGTCGTTATATTGTGAGTTAAAGAGCGACGTCCATAGTCGTATTTCGAATTTATGTTATAAAATGTTATAGGTTAAACTACAAATAAATGTGTATGTATAAATCATAGAATACTATAATACATACATAGTAGAACGGGGGCGTGTGCTGAGCCCGTGTAGCCACTAACATATCACTAACATGTCAATTCACACCTATAAATGTCAACACATCTCTCCAATTTTCATGTCAAGCGTCGTGCATGCAAATTATTTATAAAATGCCAAATTGCACACTATTTACAATTATACAAAGATGTATATATGTATTAAAATTTAAAAGATTTATTTTTTTAATGATGATCTTGAACAGTAACTAAAATTCTAAAATGTTCAGTCTGTCGACACAGCCAATCGGGTTTTTAGTAGTGATAATACGACGTAATTGCTTGTATGTGTGCTCCCGAAGACACCGATCCTTGTTCAAAATAAGGTTGAGAGCCATTCTGTTGTGTATTATAGTATTCTATGGTATAAATATATATAATATACATCATTGTATTTTAACTCATTATATGTATTTCCTTTTATTATAGAAAAGGCAGTCGTAGCGTACGTTCACCTGTCTGGCCATTTTAATAACAGAATTTCCCTACAGGATAGCGATAAATAACTTATGTCGGATAAATGTAATTAAAAAAATTTGAGGAAGCCGGTGGAAAGACGGATTTGTTGCTTAAATTTTTATTGACCTTGTTTAAAATAATTGAGTTGTGTTATTTTACATTTCCTTAGCACAAGTAACTAACTATACGAAAGCTGGCCTAACGAAATAAAAATAATAATCGAATACAACCAAAATTAGACAAGTTAGCTTAAAATATTGTTTATTTGTTATGCGCTTGTGGCAGCCAGACTAATCAACCCTAAAAGGGAATAAATAATATATACTCTGCTGCTACCATAACGCGGAAGGCGAATATAAAAAACACTTATTTCCTAACTATCCCTGGCTACTGAGATACTGCGGACCGCATATAGATAATTTGACGTTCTTATAAAGAAACAAGAAGCAGCCGGAAATATCATTCAGCGCCACATCGACTTCACACGCCGCTATCGTCACGTATCCGTCGACCAATGGTGAGCCGTTTCTTCTACGCCGCAGCTCGCTTCTTCTTACTGTTCCGCAGCTGTATTCCACGCCGCCGCCGCTCACCGACTACGCGCGCGCACCGATCTGCATGTCTTTTATAGCCCGGTCTAGCGACGTAGCTTCGTGAACAACACACAAGTCTCACGCCGGGAAACGAAACATACATAATAGTTGTATATTTTGGCTAATTTTCATTGATCATAATATAAGTATTATAATTGGCTAGGAAAAATAAAAAATTGTTACCATTGGTAAACCAATTGTGAGCCGGCCATATAAATATAGGCAAGATGCAAATATATTCCATTCCATTCCACAGTCCATTCCATATTCATACTCCACTCAGCTTTTAAACAGTAGTTTCATTTCTCCACCTTAAAACCACTCGGAGTCTGTTAATAGTGGACCGTGCATCCCCACTATTACAGTGGTGACCCCGTACGAACACCGAGAGGGAAGATTCCGTACGAACACCGAGAGGGAAGATCCCGTACGAGCACCAAGAAGGAACACCCAGCGACGTACCACTATTACAGTGGTGACCCGTACGAACACCGCGAAGGAAACCCTTGGCGAACACCGAGAAGGAAGACTTCAGTATTTATAAAATCAGTTAATCAAGCCGTCATTATGGAACAAGAGGCAAACACATATACATCAATTGTCGAGGAAATTCGGAAGTAATCACACGAAGTCGCTGCACTCAAAGCTTCCCAGCATCACACCATTTACCAGCAACAGTACAACCAGCGCAATCAGCAACAACGAAGACCACTTTTTCGTCGCAACCGCTCTGCAAGTAGAAGTCGAATAAGCTCAACATCAAGATCCCCTTACTGCTACTATCATCGACGTTTCGGATTCGAGGCAAGAAAATGCACAGAACCGTATACATTCAAAAATGAAAATACGAAGGCGCTCGAACTAACTAATACGCTCAATGCGATGGGATCCAGCGTAACAGCAAAGTCCTACCGTCTTTTCGTCACCGATAAAAAAGCAAGCTTACTTTCCTTATCGACACCGGAGCAAATATCTCAGTGTTACCGCCGAAGCAAGGACAGAAGTTGAAGCCACTGGATTTTCAACTCTATGAAGCAAACAATACGGTGATTCCTACATATGGAGAAAAAACAATGGAACTTGATTTAAATCTACGCCGACCATTCAAATGGAGATTTATCGTCGCTAAAGTCAGCAAACCAATCATCGGTGCCGATTTTCTTCAACATCACCAGTTGATCGTCGACATCAAAAATAGAAGAATTATCGACGGGAAAACCAATCTTGCATCTCAGTCTTTTGTCCAAGCAACCAATCTGCCCACAATAAGAAGCATAGATGTTCAACAACCGTATCACAAGATCCTCGAAGAATACCCTGGTATAACAAGAATAACTTCAATGAAATTAACACTGAAGAACGACGTTGAGCATTTCATCGAAACCAATGGACCACCACTTCATTGCCGTGCACGTCCAATCGCACCACACCTATACGAGCAAGTTCGAAAGGAATTCGAAAACATGATTGAGCAAGGAATATGCCGTCCAAGTAAAAGCCCTTGGTCATCACCACTTCACATTGTACCGAAGAAGAACGGAGAATTACGAGTTTGTGGAGATCACAGAAGACTGAATTCTATTACCACTCCTGACCGCTACCCAATACCGCGAGTCAGGGATTTCACTCATCAACTATCAGACAAGACTATATTCTCCACCATCGATCTCAACCGAGCTTACCAACAAATAAGAGTACGCGATGAAGACATATAGAAGACAGCAATAATTACCCCAATGGGATTATTCGAATTCCCAAGAATGATCGCAGGATTAAAGAACGGAGGTCAAACTTTCCAAAGATTCATTCACGAAGTACTTCATGGACTGGATTTTGTTTTCGCATTTATTGATGATCTCCTTGTTGCAAGCCCTGATAAAGAAACGCACGAAACCCATCTACGCAACGTGCTACAGCGATTAGAAGACAATGGAATCACAATCAACCCTTCGAAATGCATATTTGGACAGCAAGAAGTTCAATTTCTTGGTTTCACCGTCAGCAAGGAAGGAATCAAACCGCCTGCCGAAAAAGTCAGAGCAATCATCGATTATGCAAAACCTAAAACTATCGAAGAGCTAAGGCGTTTTCTTGGGATGATAAATTTTTACAGAGAACACATACCTAAAGCCGCTGAAATCCAAGCACCACTTCACGCCTACCTTCACAACACGAAGAAAAAAGATAAAACGTCAATTGAATGGAACGATGAAGCCACGAAGGCATTTGAAGCTTGTAAAGTTGCGATCCAAAATGCAGCTTTACTCGCTCACCCATCACACGAAGCAACCCTTGCTATCTTCAGCGACGCATCCGATCTCTCAGCATGAGCCGTTCTCCAACAATACAGCAATGGGAAATGGCAACCACTTGGCTATTTTTCGAAGAAGTTCTCCGATACTCAACGTAACTACAGTACATTCGACCGAGAGCTACTCGCTATTTACATGGCTATCAAGCACTTCAGAAAAACGTTCGAGGGTCGAAACCTGATCGTTTTTACCGACCACAAGCCATTAACATATGTACTTCCAAAGAAACCATCACTATCGGAAACACCACGAAGAGCAAGACAACTTATTTTCATAAGTGAATTCACGACCGACATACGCCACATCAGTGGAAAGGACAACATAGTCGCCGACGCACTCAGTCGCGTACCAATCGACAGTGTAACGTGCCCTACATCAATCGACTATCATAAGATCGCCGCAGCACAAGACAGAGATAGTGACAACATAAAACATCTATCGAAGCAAGGTAACTTGTCCATCAAGCAAGTTGCAATGCCAATGACGCATCTACCTATATACTGTGAAGCCTCAACGACAACCATGCGACCATACCTACCAGAAGAATGTCGTTGCGAAGTCTTCAATGCACTGCACAACATCAGTCATCCAGGTGTTAGAACAACAAGAAAACTCATCACTGAAAAATTCTTTTGGCCTTCAATGCAAGTGGATGTTGGCAACTGGGCGAAGCAATGCATTCAATGCCAGAAATGCAAAGTACAAAGGCATACATCAAGTAGTCTAGCTACATTTCCACCCACGGAGAGATTTGAACACCTGCACGTTGACATCGTTGGACCATTACCTACTTCACCGCAAGGACATCGTTACCTCATAACAATGATCGACAGAACAACAAGATGGCCAGAAGCAATACCTACCGATGATACTTCAGCCGAATCCGTCGCGAAGATAATTTATGAAAATTGGATTACTCGTTTCGGATCACCTAAAACCATCACAACGGACCAAGGAAGAAATTTCGAAAGCAACCTATTCCTCAAACTTCTTCAAACTATGGGAATACAGAAGACACGTACAACAGCATACCATCCTCAGTCAAACGGAATAATCGAACGATGGCATCGTACATTAAAGACCGCACTCAAAACTCGTTTATCTCATCATACAAAGTGGATTGATGACCTACCTACAGTGCTACTCCGCCACCACCGCGTGCAGACACTAGTCTTAGTGCCGCTCAGCTAACCTATGGCTGCAGCATAAGACTGCCGTGTGATTTCTTCAGTTCAGCAGCGTCAAACAAACAAGAAATGGATTACGATTTCGTAACTCAACTTCGAGAATCAATCAATAAAGCCTTATCGTCGAAATGCACCGAAATGCAATCACACAGAAATAATAAATCAGTATTCATTCACCAAGATTTGAAAACATGCAAGCAAGTTTTTGTAAGAAACGACGCAGTGAAAAAACAATTTCAACCTACCTACGACGGACCGTATAAAGCATTAGAGAGAAATAGCAAGACTTTTAAACTACAAATACCCGGAAGGAAATCTACGATTATTTCGATCGACCGACTAAAGCCTGCCTATATTATTAACGAGGATACTACAGAGGATTCATCATCATAATCAAAACCACCAGCGAGGAAGCTTGAAACTCCATCATCTACATCAACCCAGTTGAAACCTATTTTAAAATCTACTAAATACGGGCGAGTCGTCAAGCCTCCGGTACGCTTTCGCTAGGGGGAGAGTGATGTAGTAGCCAGACTAATCAACCCTAAACGGGAATAAATAATATATACTCTGCTGCTACCATAACGCGGAAGGCGAATATAAAAAACACTTATTTCCTAACTATCCCTGGCTACTGAGATACTGCGGACCGCATATAGATAATTTGACGTTCTTATAAAGAAACAAGAAGCAGCCGCAAATATCATTCAGCGCCACATCGACTTCACACGCCGCTATCGTCACGTATCCGTCGACCAATGGTGAGCCGTTTCTTCTACGCCGCAGCTCGCTTCTTCTTGCTGTTCCGGAGCTGTATTCCACGCCGCCGCCGCTCACCGACTACGCGCGCGCACCGATCTGCATGTCTTTTAAAGCCCGGTCCAGCGACGTAGCTTCGTGAACAACACACAAGTCTCACGCCGGGAAACGAAACGTATATAATAGTTGTATATTTTGGCTAATTTTCATTGGTCATAATATAAGTATTATAATTGGCTAGGAAAAATAAAAAATTGTTACCATTGGTAAACCAATTGTGAGCCGACCATATAAATATAGGCAAGATGCAAATATATTCCATTCCATTCCACAGTCCATTCCATATTCATACTCCACTCGGTTTTTAAACCGTAGTTTCATTTCTCCACCCTAAAACCACTCGGAGTCTGTTAATAGTGGACCGTGCATCCCCACTATTACACGCTTTTAATCGACAGACAGACAGACAGACAAATCGACAAAAACATGACAGAAACGTGTTAATAGAATTTGTGTTATTGTTTTAATTAAATGCATGTTTCATATTTTTATTTCACAAATACCATAGAAATATGTTACTTAGCAAAGGTTGAAAAATGTTTGCGACTTTGATCCTTCAATTAAGGAGCGTTTCATTAGCCCTCGTAGGAAAGTTCTCATAGCGTCTCTCGTCTTAAAAGGCCATAATACTACTTTGTTTCTTGATAAGTGTGTTTTCTTTAATTCACTGAAATGTAAATGTATTTTCGAGTAGACCTAGTATACATAATTTATTATGACGTAATATAAAATGGTTTGTTTCTATTGTAATTGAGTTATTTTAAAAACAAAACTGACTGTGATCAACATCAGCTTTTATGGAAATTTATAAGACTACTGTAAAAGTATATAAAAACAGAAATCGGTTAACACGGAAAAACAGAAGATTTTTAAAAACAATTGATTACACACGTTTTTTTTTAAATCAGTTAAAAAGATGTATTAAGTCAGTCCCAAAAAGTTTTTAACTGATTTTATACAAGTTTTCCTCAATAGATGTCTTTTGGAGAAAGTACACATAATATAATAAAATACACCTTGTTTTCTTCTTCGTAATGTCCCACAAAAGTGCGCTTTTATGTGAATCAATTAAATCGTAATAGCCAAGAGGCGACTCAAATTTTTGGGTTTACGTCGGAGAGAAAGATGAAATATTCGATTTAATACGTATATATAGATTATACACATTCGAAGTTTTGCTGTAGTGGACCTAAGTCATATATTTGTTCTCAAGTGTTTTTCTTTTACATATAACTTACTTATATGGCGACACAAAAAGTTTTTTTTTTTTTTGAATAAACTTATGTCGAAAATATCAAGTGTCAGCCACGAAGCACGTTGCTGGTTTTTTTTTTTAGTGAATTTTAAGTAAAATTTATGCACGCACATGACATTAAAGTAACGTAACGAGAGCTGCGCTCGCATGAATAAACAAAGATTGTTGTAATATTCGCGTAAAATTTAACAGCTACGGTAACATTTACTCGTATACATAAAACACTTACATTGTTCTTTCTTTGATGTGTGATATATAAATAATTTTATTTTTTTAAACGTACTTTTAACTATTATAAACCATTGTTTGTCTATTACCCCAAGCGGTGATGCAACTGTAGTTGTTATAATGCTGACTTAGCTTAATCAAAACTTGTTTATCCTGCCGTGAAGACCCACATTGTAACCAGACGGAAGGATAAAGCAAAACATTTGAACGTTTTGCTACGTACGCATTACGTGTAAAGCGCCCTCCACATTCACGCCGTGAACACCCGTGAAAGGCGTGAACCGCGAATGTGGATGGCTTTCGCGCACGTTCACGGGCTTCGCGCCTTTTCACGCCATGTTCCCCGTTCAGTGTCGGTATTTTGTGACCGCTTCAAAGGGTTTACGACGCGTGAACCTCCCGTGAACGCAAGCGCATCCACACTCGCGCGTGAAAACAGTAACGCGCGAGACTCGTTGCTGTGAGGTTGTGCTTATTTGTATTTTTTTTTACGGAGGACGGTGCGTCAAAATGAGCGTCAGTTGGACGAACGAGCAGGAACTCTTGTTGATCGAGTGTTATCATGCCGAACCCATTTTATGGGATGCTAAACATAAAGATCATAAAAATAAAATGAAAGTACATGACGCTTAGATACGAATAAAGGAAATAATGAATATTATTTTATTTTCTTTTATAGGATAGGGTGACAAACGAGCACAAAGTCCACCTGATGGTATGTGGATGCTGTATTCTATACACATCTACATCTATCCTCGATTACGAATCAAAATGCAGATGCGTTATCACCCGTGAGGACTAGAATGGAATGCCTCGTTTCCAGTAAAAAGGGTCTCCGGTTCTCTACACTCACCATACGAAACACAGCAGCATTAAGCTACTATTTGACGCCGGTATTCTGTGAGAGCGTGGTCCTTCCCCGGTTGAGCCGACCCATTCGTGCTACAACTATACTACTAATATAACTGCAGCATGGCTCTACCACAAAAAGCGTTGAAGTGACTGATTGAAAAAAAAGAAAGTCTAATGTCCAGTTATAGAAATTATAAGAAAAAGGTGAAGGATTCTGAAAGGAAGTCTGTAGCAAGCAGCGACAAAATTTACAAGCCCATTTGAATTGCCTCTGACGTGATCGATGCTTTTCTAGAAGAAAGCGATAATTGTAGAAAAAAACTACAAATACAGTTTTTTTTATCTTTTATATACTACACGTAATTGTCGTGAGCCAAAGCGTATAGCGTCTGCGAGTGTGGAGGGATGTGTTTTTCGCGACGAGTTCGCGGCAAAATTACGGCGTGAATTCACGCCGTGAATCACACAGGAGTCTGGAGCCCGTATAACGAAGCAAAACTTTTGGTTCAAATTCGTGATGTGTCGACAACTAAAGGGTGGAGACTGACTGTGTGTCAAACCTATGATAGTAAAGGGGAGTATGAGGAAATAATGTAAATCCTGGGCATCTTCGAAATTTATCCTGCAGAGCACGCCTATCCATTGGGTCGAAAGCTGCTGGGTGGCATTTTGCTGTACCAGCCCACTCCACGTGTAAAAGAAAAAGTTAGTAAATTTATATAAGTAAGCAGTTGAGGTATTTATAACATTATAGAGAGTTGACATAGGGCGCTGTCCATTTAAGCATTAGCTGTTCATTTTAATTAATTGAAAAATTGTAAATAATAATATATAAAGTGATAAGTAAACAACAAGTAATGTGTGACAGTGTCTGTAAACAAAATATCGGAGAAATATGTAAAAAAAAAATTATGAAATAATTAACGACGTTAAAGCTTTAACCCTTCAATTCCCACAAAATTCCCATGCAGTCGCATGCGTACGTCAAACCCCGCGCGGTCGCATGCGACCGCACCCACCCACAGTACTTTAAACCATTAAAACTTATATTTAGAGACTCTTTTTATTTCTTTTTCTATGAAGAAGTTTGGCATTATAGAATTAATACAAAATTCTCTATCCTGTGATCTAAACAAAAGTCAGTTACTTTGTGTATTTTTATTTTTATTCTATTGTCAATTTACGACATATTAAACCATAAAACACAGCACTTTAAATCACAAAAACTTATATTTATAGATTACTTTTCTATAAAAAAGTTTGGCATTATAAAATCTATACAAAATTTTCTATCTTGTGGCATATTATTTATTCTGTGCTTGTAGTCTAAACAAATCAATTACTCTATGGATTTTTATTTATAATCTACCGTAAAATAGCGCCATTTTCGTATGGTCGGCAAATGTCGTAAATTGACAGTAGAAAAAAAATACATAGAGTAACTGACTTTTGCTTAGACCACAGGATAGAAAATTTTGTATAGATTCTATAATGCCACACTGGCTTATCGAAAAGTAGTCTCTAAAGATAAGTATTTATGGGTTAAAATGCTGTGGGTGGGTGCGGTCGGATCAGACCGCTTGAAATTTGACGGAACATTGCCTTGGTGGGATCCGACCGTGTGCCCAATGAAATGTTAAACTAGAATAAGAAAAAATTAAGTGTGGTTTGCAAGATGTTGCTATGACTAGGATTAAGAAAGGAATGCTTCGGTGGTTTGATCATGTAGAAAGAATGAATGAGGAAAGAGTGAAAAATCAAATATGTAGCAGAAGTGAAAGGAAGACTCGGAAAGGGAAGTCCTAGGTTTAAAGTTTACCGACCAAATTGGCGATATATTGAAAATGGACCAAATTAGGAGTACACTTAACTGATGAGCATGTATGCGTAGGTATATGGATGTGGAGGAGGTAAGAGATGTGTGTCAGGGTCGTGCCGAATGTAAGTCGGTAGTCTCTCCTTACCCGTCTGGGTGACAGGCGTGAGTGTTTATGTATTGTATTTAACGAATAATTTATATTTAAAATTTTGATATGCATTAACCCTTTAAAATACAATCAGTATTTAGTAAATTTCTTAATGACTTGGTAAATTTTATGCTACTCGTAGTTGTTAGTTATAATAAAAATGAAGGAAAACATAATTAATAACATTACAAAATCATACGTAACATTTGTAACAAAGGAAAACCCGAGGGGTTGGGTCATACCCACCAAAGATGTGTCAATTGTAGACGATGCTTCGAAAGCTGTTTTGGTGCTTAATTTTTAAAACAATCCTTGAAGTTGTTCACAAATACGTTTACCTAGGACAAATTTTGCGACCAAATAAGTCTAGCTTTGACCAAGAGTTCAATCTACGTACGTGCGACCAACTCAACTGGTCAACATTCGGGAGATTACGACACCTCTCGTCGCGTATACCTCAAAACATAATATCGAGGTTCAAAAACATTGTGTGTTGCCAGTGATGACATGTAGATAATAATAATAATAATAATAATAATAATAACAGCCTTTTGTCCGGTGTGAATAAGACACAAGCATATAACGGCTGGGTCATGCCTGTCCTCATGTATACCTTTGGCATACTCAGGTGGACTCAGACTGAACTTAACGCCCTGGATAGAAAAGTCCGCACTACCATGACGTCCCACAGGATGCATCATCCGAGATCGTCGGTAATGAGGCTGTACTTGCCGCGAAAGCATGGTGGGCGTGGTTTCTTGAGCGCGCTCACCATGCATAATCGCGAAGTGTGCAGCCTCCGTAATTACTTCCTGGCGAGATCGGATGATCCATTCTATAAGGACGTCATTTCTTGTGATAAAGGACTTACCCCTCTATCCTTAGCCAACGAGCAATGGCAAGACCCGGCAGTGCAGACAATTTCCGACCGGGAGACCGTATGGAAGGAGAAGGAGCTCCACGGGAGGTTCTACAAGTCTCTACATGGGCCTTTCGTAGACACGGTAACCTCCCTTCACTGGCTACGCTTTGGTGACCTCTTCGGGGAAACCGAGGGTTTTGTCTGTGCAATACAGGATCAGGTTATTAAGACCAACAACTATCGGAGATACATCCTAAAGGATGGCACCATCGACAGCTGTCGAGCTTGTCGCCATCCCGGTGAGTCACTTAGGCATGTCATCTCCGGTTGTTCGGCGCTTTCTAACTCTGAGTACTTGCACAGGCACAACCTAGTAGCCAGAATTCTACACCAGGAGCTCGCTCTGAAATACGGTCTCGTGGATCGGAAATTGCCGTATTACAAGTACTTGCCGGAAGCCGTGCTCGAAAATGATCGCGCCAGGCTCTATTGGGACCGGGCCATCATCACAGACAGGACTATTCTTGCGAATAAGCCTGATATTGTGATGATGGACCGGGCACAGTCAAGGATATTTTTGGTCGACATTACTATTCCGTGTGACGAAAACCTCGTGAAAGCCGAAACAGATAAGCAAACAAAATATCTGGACCTGGCTCACGAGGTGACCGACATGTGGGGTGGTCTGCCGACCGAAATTATTCCTGTAGTCGTCTCTGCAAACGGGCTAATCCCAGTCAGCCTCTCGGGTCATCTGAGGCGGCTGGGTCTACGTGGCGGACCGCTCCAGGCTCAGATGCAGAAGGCGGTGCTCCTCGATACCGCCCGCATCGTCCGCCAGTTTCTTTCCCTTTCCCCCTAACCCTCGGCCGTTTGGTCTCCCCTGCCGAGGGCCTCCATCTGGTTGGGCTTTTATTTATATATGTATTTTTATATTTAGTTTATGTTATTGATATTTATGTATATTTATCTTTTCATTTCCATTTATAATTATATATTTATAGAACCCAACCAGATGAGAAAACTATATTGATAGCCCACATAATAATAATAATAATAATAATAATAAAATAATAAAAAATAATAATAATAATAATAATAAATGGCGTAGGGAAGTGACGACCCCATCGCCCGCTGACGAAACAGTTAAGTGACAAAACTGCTACGTCGGTGCAGTCAGTCAGCGCCTTGCCAAGAGGTGTGAGCGCCGTGCCTCGGCAGTACTCAGGGTGCAAAGGCCCGTTTGTGCTTACGGCCGTACAATGATACAATGAAACGGTGCCGGGCCTGGGCGTCTCCCGTTAATTGACGCCCAATAATGGATGATGGATTTAAGTAGAAAGAGTATAGGGCCGCTGCCTGGGGGTCGCCGGGGCGCGTCTGGAGCTGGCGCTGGACGCGGCAGCATGCGGGCCGCCAGCCGAGCGCGAGGAGCTGCAATATCACCTAACAGCCCCCCGCATCCATCATCCCCACCAGACGGCTTGATGTCGGCAGGGTCCTCTCGGACTCGGCAAGCGGCATCCGCCGCTGGTGGAGTGCGCCGCATGCGTTGGACAAGGGATATGAACGCAAACGCATTGCGGGCGTACTATAGGGCGAAAGGGGAAGAAACTGCGGGGATAGCGTATCGGGCTCGGATGCACTGCTTTTTTGCTGAGCTGGAGCCGTCTATTCCCGTCACGGAACAAAACCTGGCAGACCGAGTTCGGTACATCATGCGCTCGAAAATATTTGATGATGCCGAGCTCGAACGACTACGACGTGAGGCTATTCCCTCATCGAATGAATTGGCTACGGCTGGGGAGGCGGCTCCTCAGGCGACAGACCAGCTGCCATGCGTAGAAGCCCCATGGATCTTCCAGTTGTGGTTGATTCAGACGATGATGAAATGGTCTCCCACGAACTAGAGCAAATGTGGAGTATATTGGAAGAGGCGATTTTGGAAACGCGCAGCATGCCTCTCGAAAATCGACCGCGACTTCCCCGCATACCCCTAAGCAAGCGAAATCGGGCTGTCGTGAGGGCTCTTAACCCAATGCTGGTAACCTATTTGGAAGCCAGCCGGGACCTTTGCGAGACGGACTCAGTTCTTTTTGGCGCCGCAGTGGCAGCTTGCCGTATTATTGGCGCCAAACTTCCCATGGCTGGACGCGCTACTAAACAAAGTAGCGCCATCCCAGCCTGGAGAAAAAGAATTGAGGACCGTATCGCAAAGGCAAGGGCCCTTATCGGCAGACTGATAAGCTTCAGGTCGGGTAATAATAGACCGAGGGTTGTGCGCACCGTTAGAATGGCGTTTGCTGGGACAAATATCAGTTTGTCCCAGCCGGACATCACACAGAAACTAACGGAGCGCATAGACGACCTGAAGCAAAAGATTGCTGCTTGGGGGAAGCGGATTCGCCGATTTACCGAGAGGTCAAGGCGGTTCAACCAAAATCGTCTCTTCCAGAGTGATCAGAAGAGGCTCTACAAATCATTGGAGCGACCAGAGGTATGTGTAGCGGGCCCAGGACCGGATCAGGCTAACACTGTCGCATTTTGGCGTGGCCTGTGGTCAGAGCCCGTAAACCACAGCGAGGGCCCTTGGACGGAAGTTGTGGCGAGTCAGTGTGCGAGTATTACGCCCATGGACCCCGTCATCATAACGCCGGATGACGTAGCTGAGGCGGTCCGTGGAGCCCCGAACTGGAAAAGCCCGGGACTCGACGGACTGCATCACTACTGGCTGAAGGGGTTCATGGTGTGTCACGCTGTGCTCGCCCGTCAGTTTCAAGAGGCTCTCAACCAGAAGTCGCTCCCTAGCCTCTTCACTACTGGGATCACTCATTTGGTTCCTAAAGACCAGGTTACCACAGACCCGAGCAAATACCGCCCCATTACGTGTCTACCCACCATATATAAGACACTGACATCCATTTTGAGCGCGAGAATCACTCGTCACCTGGAGCTAAATCAGGTGATGTCACGCGCTCAAAATGGATGTCGGGGCGGTGGTCGTGGAACTAAGGAACCACTCCTCATTGACGCGGTCATTGGCAAAGTGGTGAAACGCAACCGTCGGAATTTCTCCGCCGCCTGGATAGACTACAGAAAGGCATTCGACTCGGTGCCCCATACATGGCTAAAGAGAGTCCTCGAGCTGTACAAGATTGACTGTACAGTGAGAGACTTCCTCGAGCAGTGTATGGGGCAGTGGAGTACGATCCTTTGTCATCTGGGTGAGCGGATGATGGCTGCGGAGAACCACATAAGGATAAGAAGGGGTATCTTCCAGGGCGATTGTCTGAGTCCAATCTGGTTCTGCCTCTCCCTGAACCCTCTCAGTACTTTACTGGAGGGCTCCGGGAGGGGATTTCAGCTTCGGAAAGGAGGTACAAAAGTGACCCACCTTTTTTATATGGACGACCTCAAGTTATTCGCCTCCAGTCGCTCCCATCTTATGGAATTGCTAAACATCACTTGTGAATTTAGCAATTCTATTGGAATGGAGCTGGGAACGGATAAGTGTGCGGTCCTCCATGTTGAAAGGGGAAGGGTTGCTAACTCTGAGGGCATAGACTTATCTATGCCCTTCAACTTAAGGACCCTTTCCGAGGCTGAAACATACCGATACCTGGGTATGTCACAGAACATCGGTATCGATGAGGCTGGTATGAAACAGTCAGTTTGCGACGTGTTTTATGCACGCTTGACCAAAGTGCTTAACAGCCTTTTGTCCGGTGTGAATAAGACACACGCATATAACGGCTGGGTTATGCCTGTCCTCATGTATACCTTTGGCATACTCAGGTGGACTCAGACTGAACTTAACGCCCTGGATAGAAAAGTCCGCACTACCATGACGTCCCACAGGATGCATCATCCGAGATCGTCGGTAATGAGGCTGTACTTGCCGCGAAAGCATGGTGGGCGTGGCTTCTTGAGCGCGCTCACCATGCATAATCGCGAAGTGTGCAGCCTCCGTAATTACTTCCTGGCGAGATCGGATGATCCATTCTTCATAAGGACGTCATTTCTTGTGATAAAGGACTTACCCCTCTATCCTTAGCCAACGAGCAATGGCAAGACCCGGCAGTGCAGACAATTTCCGACCGGGAGACCGTGTGGAAGGAGAAGGAGCTCCACGGGAGGTTCTACAAGGCTCTACATGAGCCTTTCGTAGACACAGTAGCCTCCCTCCACTGGCTACGCTTTGGTGATCTCTTCGGGGAAACCGAGGGTTTTGTCTGTGCAATACAGGATCAGGTTATTAAGACCAACAACTATCGGAGATACATCCTAAAGGATGGCACCGTGGACATCTGTCGAGCTTGTCGCCATCCCGGTGAGTCACTTAGGCATGTTATCTCCGGTTGTTCGGCGCTTTCTAACTCTGAGTACTTGCACAGGCACAACCTAGTAGCCAGAATTCTTCACCAGGAGCTCGCTCTGAAATACGGTCTCCTTGATCGGAAATTGCCGTATTACAAGTACTTGCCGGAAGCCGTGCTCGAAAATGATCGCGCCAGGCTCTATTGAGACCGAGCCATCATCACAGACAGGACTATTCTTGCGAATAAGCCTGATATTGTGCTGATGGACCGGGCACAGTCAAGGATATTTTTGGTCGACATTACCATTCCGTATGACGAGAACCTCGTGAAAGCCGAAACAGACAAGCAAACAAAATATCTGGACCTGGCTCACGAGGTGACCGACATGTGGGGTGGTCTGCCGACGGAAATTATTCCTGTAGTCGTCTCTGCAAACGGGCTAATCCCAGTCAGCCTCTCGGGTCATCTGAGGCGACTGGGACTACGTGGCGGACCGCTCCGGGCTCAAATGCAGAAGGCGGTGCTCATCGATACCGCCCGCATCGTCCGCCGGTTTCTTTCCCTTTCCCCCTAACCCTCGGCCGTTTGGTCTCCCCTGCCGAGGGCCTCCATCTGGTTGGGCTTTTATTTATTTATGTATTTTTATATTTATTTTATGTTATTGATATTTATGTATATTTATCTTTTCACTTTCATTTATAATTATATATTTATAGAACCCAACCAGATGAGAAAGCTATATAGATACCCCATAATAATAATAATATATTTATCTTTTCATTTTAATTTATAATTATATATTTATAGCACCCAACCAGGTGAGAAAATTATATAGATACCCCATAATAATAATAATAATAATATAGTTAAGGGCGTAGGGAAGTGACGACCCCATCGCCCGCTGATGTAACGGTTATGTGACAAAACCGCTACGTCTGCGCAGTCAGTCAGCACCTTGCCAAGAGGTGTTAGTGCCGTGCCTCGGCAAAAATTGAAGGTGCCAAGGCCCGCTTGTGCACATGGCCTAACCATGAAACGGCGCCGGGTCTGGGCGTCTCCCGCTAAATGACGCCCTAAAATGGATGATGGAAGTAAATGGAACGCGCAAAGGGCCGCTGCCTGGATGTCGCCGGGGCGCGTCTGGAGCTGGCGCTGGACGCGACAGCATGCGAACCGCCAGCCGAGCGCGAGGTGCTGCACGACCACCCAGCAGCTCCTCGTATCCATCATCCCCACCAGCTGGCTTGGTGTCGGCAGGGTCTTCGCGGGCTCAGCAATCGGTACCAGCCACTGGTGGATTACGCCGCATGCGTTGGACAACCCAGATGAACAGCAACGCATTGCGGGCGAATTTTAGGGCGAAGGGGGAAGAAACTGGAGGTTTTGCGTATCGGGCAAGGATGCATCGACTTTTTGCTGAGCTGGAGCCATCTGTAACCGTCACCGAGCAAAACCTGGCAGACCGAGTTCGGTATATCTTGCGCTCAAATACATTTGATGTCACCGAACTCGAACGGCTACGACGTGAGGCTGTTCCTTCGTCGGGTGAAAATGCTGCGGCTGAGGATGCGGTGCCACAACCTGCTGAGCAAACGGCAAATGTGGATGCCGCCGTGAGTACGCCAGTTGTGGTTGATTCAAACGATGATGGAGCAGTCGCCCAGGAACTGGAACTAGAGCAAATGAGGAGTACATTGGAAGAGGCGATTGTGGAAACGCGCAGTACGCCTCTCGAAAATCGACCGCGACTTCCCCGCTTAGGCCTAAGCAAGCGGAATCGGGCTGTCGTAAGGGCTCTGAACCCAATGCTGGTTACCTATTTGGAAGCCAGCCGGGACCTTTGCGAGACGGACTCAATTCTTTTTGGCACCGCACTGGCAGTCTGCCGTATTATAGGCGCCAAACTTTCCACGGCTGGACGCGCTACTGGACAAAGTAGTGCTATCCCAGACTGGAGAATAAGAATTGAAGAACGTATCGCAAAGGCTAGGGCCCTCATCGGCAGACTGATATGTTTCAGGTCAGGCAATACCAGGCCAAGGATTGTGCGCACCGTCCGGATGGCGTTTGCTGGGACAAATGTTAGTTTGTCCCAGCCGGATATAATGCAAAAACTGACGGAGCGCATAGACGACCTGAAGCAAAGAATAGCTGCTTGGTGAAAGCGGATTCGGCGATATACCGAGAGGTCGACACGGTTCAACCAGAATCGTCTCTTCCAGAATGATCAGAAGAGGCTCTATAAATCATTGGAGCGACCAATAGTAAGTGGAACGGGCCCTGCACCAAATCAGGCCGACACGGTCGCATTCTGGCGCAGCCTGTGGTCAGAGCCCGTAAACCACAACGAGGGCCCTTGGACGGAAGTTGTGGCGAGTCAGTGTGCGGGTATTACGCCCATGGACCCCGTCATCATAACGCCGGATGACGTAGCTGAGGCGGTCCGTAGGGCCCCGAACTGGAAAAGTCCGGGGCTTGACAGGCTGCATCACTACTGGCTGAAGGGGTTCATGGTGTGTCACGCTGTGCTCGCCCGACAGTTTCAAGAGGCTCTCAACCAGAAGTCGCTTCCAAGCCTCTTCACTACTGGGATCACTCATTTGGTTCCTAAAGATCAAGGTGCCACAGACCCGAGCAAATACCGCCCCATCACGTGTCTACCAACCATATACAAGACACTAACATCCATTTTGAGCGCGAGAATCGCTCGTCACCTGGACTTAAATCAGGTGATGTCGCGCGCTCAAAATGGATGTCGGGGCGGCGGTCGTGGAACCAAGGAACCACTCCTCATTGACGCGGTCATTGGCAAAGTGGTGAAACGCAACCGTCGGAACTTCTCCGCCGCCTGGATAGATTACAGAAAGGCATTTGACTCGGTGCCCCATACATGGCTAAAGAGGGTCCTCGAGCTGTACAAGATTGACTGTACAGTTCGAGACTTCCTCGAGCAGTGTATGGGGCAGTGGAGTACGATCCTCTGTCATCTAGGCGAGCGGATGACGGCTGCGGAAAGCCACATAAGGATAAGAAGGGGTATATTCCAGGGCGACTGTCTGAGTCCAATCTGGTTCTGCCTCTCTTTGAACCCTCTCAGTACTTTACTGGAGGGCTCCGGGAGGGGATTTCAGCTTCGGAAAGGAGGTACAAAAGTGACCCAACTTTTCTATATGGATTACCTCAAATTATTCGCCTACAGTCGCTCCCATCTTATGGAATTTCTAAACATCACGTGTGAATTTAGCAATTCTATTAGAATGGAGCTGGGGACGGATAAGTGTGCGGTCCTCCATGTTGAAAGGGGAAGGGTTGCTAACTCTGAGGGCATAGACTTATCTATGCCCGTCAACTTAAGAACCCTTTCCGAGGCTGAAACATACCGATACCTGGGTATGTCACAGAACATCGGTATCGATGAGGCTGGTACGAAACAGTCAGTTTGCGACGTGTTTTATGCACGCTTGACCAAAGTGCTTAACAGCCTTTTGTCCGGTGTGAATAAGACACATCCATATAACGGTTGGGTCATGCCTGTCCTAATGTATACCTTTGGCATACTCAGGTGGAGTCAGACTGAACTTAACGCCCTGGATAGAAAAGTCCGCACTACAATGACGTCCCATAGGATGCATCATCCGAGATCGTCGGTAATGAGGCTGTACTTGCCGCGAAAGCATGGTGGGCGTGGCTTTTTGAGCGCGCTCACCATGCATAATCGCGAAGTGTGCAGCCTCCGTCATTACTTCCTGGCGAGATCGGACGATCCATTCTATAATGACGTCATTTCTAGTGATAAAGGACTTACCCCTCTATCCTTAGCCAACGAGCAATGGGAAGACCCGGCAGTACAGAGCATTTCCGACCGGGAGACCGTATGGAAGGAGAAGGAGCTCCACGGGGGGTACTACAGGGCTCTACATGAGCCTCACGTAGATACAGCCGCCTCCCTCAACTGGCTACGTTTCGGTGACCTCTTCGGGGAAACCGTGGGTTTTGTCTGTGCAATACAGGATCAGGTTATTAAGACCAACAACTATCGGAGATATCCTAAAGGATGTCTATATATATATATCCTAAAGGATGTCCTATATACATCCTAAAGGATGGCACTGTCGACGTCTGTCGAGCTTGTCGCCATCCCGGGGAGTCACTTAGGCATGTCATCTCCGGTTGTTCGGCGCTTTCTAACTCTGAGTACTTGCACAGGCACAACCTAGTAGCCAGAATTCTACACCAGGAGCTCGCTCTGAAATACGGTCTCGTGGACCGAAAATTGCCGTATTACAAGTACTTGCCGGAAGCCGTGCTCGAAAATGACCGCGCCAGGCTCTACTGGGACCGGGCCATCATCACAGACAGGACTATTCTTGCGAATAAGCCTGATATTGTGCTGATGGACCGGGCACAGTCAAGGATATTTTTGATCGACATTACCATTCCGTATGACGAGAACCTCGTGAAAGCCGAAACGGATAAACGGACAAAATATCTGGACCTGGCTCACGAGGTGACCGACATGTGGGGTGGTATGCCGACCGAAATTATTCCTGTAGTCGTCTCTGCGAATGGGCTAATCCCAGTCAGCCTCTCGGGTCATCTGAGGCGACTGGGACTCCGTGACGGACCGCTCCGGGCTCAAATGCAGAAGGCGGTGCTTCTCGATACCGCCCGCATCGTCCGCCGGTTTCTTTCCCTTTTCCCCTAACCCTCAGCCGTTTGGTCTCCCCTGCCGAGGGCTCCCATCTGGTTGGATCTTATTTATTTATGTAGTTTTTGTATTTATTTTGTTTTATTGATATTTATGTATGTTTGTCTTTTCATTTTAATTTATAATTATATATTTATAGCACCCAACCAGGTGAGAAAATTATATAGATACCCTAAATAATAATAATAATAATGATAATAATAATAATAATATATTATATATTATATATAAAGGCGTAGGGAAGTGACGACCCCATCGCCCGCTGACGTGACGGTTATGTGACAAAACCGCTACGTCCGCGCAGTCAGTCAGCACCTTGCCAAGAGGTGTGAGCGCCGTGCCTCGGTAAAAATTGATGGTGCAAGGGCCCGCTTGTGCATATGGCCTCACCATGAAACGGCGCCGGGTCTGGGCGTCTCCCGTTAAATGACGCCCTGTATGGATGATGGAACATAGAAGATTGCGCAAAGGGCCGCTACCTGGAGATCGCCAGGGCGCGTCTGGAGCTGGCGCTGGACGCGACAGCATGCGAACCGCCAGCCGAGCGCGAGATGCTGCACGACCACCCAGCAGCCCCTCGCATCCATCATCCCCACCAGCTTGCTTGGTGTCGGCAGGGTCTTCGCGGACCCAGCAATCGGCACCCGCCACTGGTGGAGTACGCCGCATGCGATGGACCATCAATATGAATACAAACGCATTGCGGGCGTATTTTAGGGCGAAAGGGGGAGAAATTGGAGGTTTCGCGTATCGGGCTAGGATGCATCGTCTTTTTACTGAGCTGGAGCCATCTATTACTGTCACCGAGCAAAACCTGGCAGACCGAGTTCGGTATATCTTACGCTCAAATATATTTGATGGCGCCGAACTCGAACGGCTACGACGTGAGGCTGTTCCCTCATCAAATGAAAACGCTGCGACTGAGGGTGCGGTGCCACAAGTTGCAGAACAACCCGCACACGTGGATGCCGCCGTGAATACCCCAGTGGTTGTTGATTCAAATGATGATGGAACATTCACCCAGGAACTAGAAATGGAGCAAATGAGGAGTACATTGGAAGGGGCGATTATGGAAACGCGCAGTACGCCTCTCGAAAATCGACCGCGACTTCCCCGCATAGCCCTAAGCAAGCGGAATCGGGCTGTCGTGAGGGCTCTGAACCCAATGCTGGTGACCTATTTGGAAGCCAGCCGGGACCTTTGCGAGACGGACTCAATTCTCTTTGGCGCCGCACTGGCAGTCTGCCGTATTATAGGTGCCAAACTTTCCACGGCTGGACGCACTACTGGACAAAGTAGTGCTATCCCAGCCTGGAGAACAAGAATTGAAGAACGTATCGCAAAGGCTAGGGCTCTCATCGGCAGACTGATATGCTTCAGGTCAGGCAATACCAGGCCAAGGATTGTGCGCACCGTCAGGATGGCGTTTGCTGGGACAAATATTATTTTGTCCCAGCCGGATATAATGCAAAAACTGACGGAGAGCATAGACGACCTGAAGCAGAGAATCGCTGCTTGGGGAAAGCGAATTCGGCGATATACCGAGAGGTCGACACGGTTCAACCAGAATCGTCTCTTCCAGAGTGATCAGAAGAGGCTCTATAAATCATTGGAGCGACCAATGGTAAGTGGAACGGGCCCAGTACCGAATCAGGCCGACACGGTCGCATTCTGGCGCGGCCTGTGGTCAGAGCCCGTAAACCACAACGAGGGCCCTTGGATGGAAGTTGTGGCGAGTCAGTGTGCGGGTATTACGCCCATGGACCCCGTCACCATAACGCCGGATGACGTAGCTGAGGCGGTCCGTAGGGCCCCGAACTGGAAAAGTCCGGGACTCGACGGGCTGCATCACTACTGGCTGAAGGGGTTTGTGGTGTGTCACACTGTGCTCGCCCGACAGTTCCAAGAGGCTCTCAACCAGAAGTCGCTCCCGAGCCTCTTCACTACTGGGATCACTCATTTGGTTCCTAAAGACCAGGTTACCACAGACCCGAGCAAATACCGCCCCATCACGTGTCTGCCGACCATATACAAGACACTAACATCCATTTTGAGCGCGAGAATCACTCGTCACCTGGACTCAAATCAGGTGATGTCGCGCGCTCAAAATGGATGTCGGGGCGGTGGTCGTGGAACCAAGGAACCACTCCTCATTGACGCGGTCATTGGCAAAGTGGTGAAACGCAACCGTCGGAACTTCTCCGCCGCCTGGATAGACTACAGAAAGGCATTCGACTCGGTGCCCCATACATGGCTAAAGAGAGTCCTCGAACTGTACAAGATAGACTGTACAGTTAGAGACTTCCTCGAGCAGTGTATGGGGCAGTGGAGTACGATCCTTTGTCATCTGGGCGAGCGGATGACGGCTGCGGAGAACCACATAAGGATAGGAAGGGGTATCTTCCAGGGCGATTGTCTGAGTCCAATATGGTTCTGCCTCTCTCTGAACCCTCTCAGTACCTTACTGGAGGGCTCTGGGAGGGGATTTCAGCTACGGAAAGGAGGGACAAAAGTGACCCACCTTTTCTATATGGATGACCTCAAGTTATTCGCCTCCAGTCGCTCCCATCTTATGGAATTGCTAAACATCACTTGTGAATTTAGCAATTCCATTGGAATGGAGCTGGGGACGGATAAGTGTGCGGTACTCCATGTTGAGAGGGGTAGGGTTGCTAACTCTGAGGGCATAGACTTATCTATGCCCGTCAACTTAAGGACCCTTTCCGAGGCTGAAACATACCGATACCTGGGTATGTCACAGAACATCGGTATCGATGAGGCTGGTATGAAACAGTCAGTTTGCGACGTATTTTATGCACGCTTGACCAAAATGCTTAACAGCCTTTTGTCCGGTGTGAATAAGACACAAGCATATAACGGCTGGGTCATGCCTGTCCTCATGTATACCTTTGGCATACTCAGGTGGACTCAGACTGAACTTAACGCCCTGGATAGAAAAGTCCGCACTACCATGACGTCCCACAGGATGCATCATCCGAGATCGTCGGTAATGAGGCTGTACTTGCCGCGAAAGCATGGTGGGCGTGGTTTCTTGAGCGCGCTCACCATGCATAATCGCGAAGTGTGCAGCCTCCGTAATTACTTCCTGGCGAGATCGGATGATCCATTCTATAAGGACGTCATTTCTTGTGATAAAGGACTTACCCCTCTATCCTTAGCCAACGAGCAATGGCAAGACCCGGCAGTGCAGACAATTTCCGACCGGGAGACCGTATGGAAGGAGAAGGAGCTCCACGGGAGGTTCTACAAGTCTCTACATGGGCCTTTCGTAGACACAGTAACCTCCCTCCACTGGCTACGCTTTGGTGACCTCTTCGGGGAAACCGAGGGTTTTGTCTGTGCAATACAGGATCAGGTTATTAAGACCAACAACTATCGGAGATACATCCTAAAGGATGGCACCATCGACATCTGTCGAGCTTGTCGCCATCCCGGTGAGTCACTTAGGCATGTCATCTCCGGTTGTTCGGCGCTTTCTAACTCTGAGTACTTGCACAGGCACAACCTAGTAGCCAGAATTCTACACCAGGAGCTCGCTGTGAAATACGGTCTCGTGGATCGGAAATTGCCGTATTACAAGTACTTGCCGGAAGCCGTGCTCGAAAATGATCGCGCCAGGCTCTATTGGGACCGGGCCATCATCACAGACAGGACTATTCTTGCGAATAAGCCTGATATTGTGCTGATGTACCGGGCACAGTCAAGGATATTTTTGGTCGACATTACCATTCCGTGTGACGAAAACCTCGTGAAAGCCGAAACAGATAAGCAAACAAAATATCTGGACCTGGCTCACGAGGTGACCGACATGTGGGGTGGTCTGCCGACCGAAATTATTCCTGTAGTCGTCTCTGCAAACGGGCTAATCCCAGTCAGCCTCTCGGGTCATCTGAGGCGGCTGGGTCTACGTGGCGGACCGCTCCAGGCTCAGATGCAGAAGGCGGTGCTCCTCGATACCGCCCGCATCGTCCGCCGGTTTCTTTCCCTTTCCCCCTAACCCTCGGCCGTTTGGTCTCCCCTGCCGAGGGCCTCCATCTGGTTGGGCTTTTATTTATATATGTATTTTTATATTTAGTTTATGTTATTGATATTTATGTATATTTATCTTTTCATTTCCATTTATAATTATATATTTATAGAACCCAACCAGATGAGAAAACTATATTGATAGCCCACATAATAATATTGTTATTAATATTTATGTATATTTATCGTTTCATTTTAATTTATAATTATATATTTATATAACCCAACCAGATGAGAAAACTATATAGATACCCCAAATAATAATAATAATAATAATTTTTTATTGACACCAGGTAAGGATTACATTATTTATCTTTAAGACATTTAAACAGTTATAACTCATCTATACAATTTTATACACTAGCGTCTAAACTAGGCCGAGCCTGTATCTTAGACACTAGTCACTTCCAAAGGCACCATTATTTACAATTATAAAAGCATACGGCATATTATGATTCACCTAATCTATGTTTACGTTACAAATTCGTAAATACATTATCACTTTTTTGCGATTACCGTCATACTAACTTATTATGCGTATGAAAGGTTAGACTACTATTTATAGGAACATTTTTAATTTCTTAATTTGTAATGCAATAAATGATTATTGTTATCACAAGTCAGAGAACTATTACTTTTGGTGATAGGTTACAATGAAGTATTGCAAAGATATATGATATATAATTTTAGTAATATAGGTATTTAACAAAAAGTTATGCAATCTACAGTGAACAGTCAATACATATTATATAATTATTTAATTCATGGTTTTTGCAAAGGTTTTTTTTTAATTACATTTAGACTTAATTAAATATAGTTATATAAATAGCTATATAAGTGAATAATTTTTAATTATTATAGATAAAGTACTTTTAGTAGAAAGTTAAATTATTCTAGTGTAATGTTATTTTAAAGTGACCAAGAAATTTTCAGTTTCTTCAGTATTTAGAGTTTTTAACCAACCAAGATCTGAGCCATGCTTCTTCACTGCTGGCCGTATGAAAAAGCTCAAAGTCTCTTATTAAGCTATGGAGAGGCCTACGTTCGAAGTTACTCTTCGTGATGGACATCGTAATAAGTAGGGCCCGGATTAATATGTATTGAAAACATCAAAATATGTACATATAATATGGACTGAAAATCCTCAAATATGGGAAAAATATGTATAATAAAAGATAACGACATTGTACATTAAATCGACTTTTTATTAAGGAAAACAAAAAAAATACAATTTTACTTCGCTTCTGTTTCATTATTATTTGAATTACAGTATACAATTACATGTTTCTTTAAATTTTCAAAATTAAAACCCTTTCTGTTCGGACGAAACAATGCCTTGTACTGGCTGAATGATCTTTCAACATCACAGGATGTGATTGGAGCATATTTAAATTTGCATAATTCTTCAAGTGAGTAGGGTACATCTATGGTGCCTTCTAATGTTCCACACAGCATGCTGTTAATTTTCTTTAGGGTATTAAATCCTTTGTTTTTTTCCAGTACGTAGCTTAATTTTTGCCTCGCTACTTCAGCAACGGGACCTTCTGATGCTAAAACTTTTTTTTCGATATTTTCGATAATCTTCAAATTATCATTTAGAGAAGTAGAAGAATTTTCGAGTGCCTTTATCTCGTGTGATAAAAAGCAATAATTGCTTTTTATGTAAAGCAAATCGTTACGTAGAGTGTCATGTTCGAGAAGTTCTTTTGAGATTGAAATAGCAGCAGCCTCGTTCTCTAATTCAAAAATAATAGTTTTGATTTCAGTGTAATACTGGGTATAGTATTCAACTGCTGTCAGCCAAGTTCCCCAGCGAGTCAGCACTGGCTCTGGTGGTAAAGGAATGTCGGGATACATCTCTTTAAATTTTGAGATCCTGCTTGGTGCTTTCAAAAAAATTTTCTTTACGTTTGATACTAAACTGTCAACATTTTTAAACAGAGACCTTATGCATTCAGCTAATCTATTTATACCATGAGCCAAGCACGTCACATGAATCATTTTTGGATACAAAACTTGAAGGGCACTTGCAGCTTTTACCATATAAGGAGCAGCATCGCTAAGTAACAAGAAAACTTGTTCATGTTTAACTCCATCAGGCCACAAAACACTCATTGCATCATTAAAAAGCTTTGCTGACGTTTGGTGGTTGCATTTAGGAAGTTCTTCACATGCTAATAAAAAGGATTTGCTGGCATTTTCTTCATCTAGACGTCCGATAATCACATTGCCAATGCATCGGTTTTGAGAATCTGTAGTTTCGTCAATGGCAACCCATATAGGGCCATCCTTTATATATTCACGAATCGAAGCCAAACAATTTTCATAAATACCAGACACATAATTTTTTCTAAGTGTGGATTCATCAGGAATGCGTTTGCCAGAGTATTTTTCCAGGAATTGTTTAAAAGTAGGATTATTCAATTTCCATAAGGGTATATCTGCACATATCATAGCTTCACATAATTCTTTCGAGAAAGTAGAACTTTGGGAGCTGCTCGCGACTGCATCAGTAAAAAATTGTTGCTTAAATTTGTTCTTTCTTGTAATATTTTGCTTGTGTTTAACAGTAGACACATGTTGTGATATCAAAAAACGTTGCTCGGTGGATATAGATTTTTCACAAGCATTACAAAATAGTACTTTTCCATCTGTAGTTAGGCATTGGTTTGGGAAATCTTCGATATACTTTTCCAATTTGAACCGCAATGGTTGCTTATCCTTAGGCATTTTTGCAATGCGAGTAAGTAACAAAATACAATCACACGCGACAAATCGACACGGCAAGCAATTACGAGCGTCACTTACGAACTGTGGGGCACTAGTAATGGGCGTTGAATCAACGAACGGTTTAAATAGACGGTCTACGTTCAATCGACGCTTCGACGGTCTACAGTTCATTCGTTATCTAGTCGAATTCATAGACGGCTAAACTGAGAGTCCACAGCGTTCTTATCTACTAACAATGCGACGACGACGCCGTAAACATACCCGGTTAATATAAGTGCATGCGTTCGTTGAATTAGTATCATTGTACAAACCAATTTAAACCTTAAGTATATAACATAGGAGTTAATATTTCTTTTTTAATAGAATTGTTTGAGTGAAAAGGCAAGAGCATTCTGATATTGCGTGAAAGAGTATGTCGACGGTCTGGCGGACTATTGTTTACCTAAACTAGATAATATTACCGTGCCTAAACGTTGCCGTTGTTTAGAAATTTGAAATTAGTGTGTCGACTCGCGCCGCAAGGTCAAAGCTAAAGAAATTCTTCCAAGAAAGGACCAGAGAGGACATTTGGCGTGCCCCCTTGAATGGTGGAGAAAACACCAATACTTACCTACGTCCACCCAAATTAAAAAAAATATTTGTAATCCATTGTAACATTGTAGCAACATCTGTTCCTTACGAACGGATGTTTTCTAAAGCAGGTCTTATAAAAAAAAATATTTGTAATCCATTGTAACATTGTAGCAACATCTGTTCCTTGCGAACGGATGTTTTCTAAAGCAGGTCTTATAATGTTTTAATTAATGAAAGGCGAACGAGACTAACGACAAGCAAAGTTGAGCAAATTATGTCCTAAACGTAAATACACCTGAGGAGAGATTAAAAAAAGGAGAGGTTTTTTAATTCATTTATAAAATAATTTATGTGATTATTCTGTACATACATTAATAAAAAACGAAAACAAAGAAAAAAGCAAATAAAAATATTCCTTAAACACCTATCCATAAAAATATTTAAATAAAAAATGTAAATAATTAAATATGTACATAAAATCAGTTGATCTTCTAAATACGCCTGAAATACGATAGTAGTAAAATCTTTTAAAAACTTATTCACTAGTCCTAAGCCTGGAAAAGTACGAAGGGAAGTTTAAATCGATTGATTGTAAAATTCGATAGTAGGTACATAGATGTATGATTGGTCTCGCTGCGCTCGACTAGATACCGCCGGCGTACTTGACAAATGCGGCAACAAATACTACGCCGAAGTCGGCGTACCCGAGCCAGTCGCACTCCAAGCTGTCTGTGACGTCATTTGTGACCGTTGGACTGCTAAATTACGACTTAGTCGAGAAGAAAGTTGGTGGAACCCAAAAGAACGCAGTGTTATATGTTTATTTATTTATTTATTTATACTTTCATGCACAAAAAAAGAATAAAAGAATATGTTCCAATCATTTCAATGAGAGCGACTTGTACTTTACAAAAGGTGCTTTAAAAAGATTGTTTAAGGGAGTAAATTCCAAAAGGGACGTGTATCGTAAACTTGTACAAGTTAGTGGAATGTAATTTTAAATAATTAATACGTACTTAATAAATTTTATTCTTTTATTACCCTATTTTTCTTTTCTAAAGAAGAAACCTACTCCTAACCTATACACAAATGTATTTATATTATTTATTATTCGATTTTAATTCATTGTTCATTATTAAGTATTTTCTGAGACTTAACTAATAGACCACAGCACAAAATATTTTTCCCATTAACTCGGGTAACAGTTGAGCAGCTGGTAACAACTGACAATAGTCAAGTGACGATGTCTTACGCACACTACAATAATGAGTTGCCGCATTCACGGAGCTATTGTTCTTAGATAGCGCGGTATCTAGTCGAGCGCAGCGAGACCAATCATTCATCTATGAGTAGGTATTTATACACCACACACACCGTCAGAGTGCCTTGTGCTCAAATCAAATTTCTTTGAATTTTAACTAACTTTGCCGTTCATTCAACTGACGAATAGTGGGCAAAACCGTCGTCGTTGCGTTGCGCCCGTAGACACCGCGCTTTAATCGATTGAACGTCTGCCGTTATCGCGTTAACTAGTCGACGAATTCAACTAGTTGATCACCTAGTCGATAAACGGCAATAGACGGTCTAGTTTCGTTAAAGAAAATTACGTCGACGACCCACCTCTATGGGGCACGCACGACGCACGAGTCAGGTGAGGAAAGGCGGTGCGGGGCGGGTGACGCGAGCGCGATTCAGTGACCGCTGTCATCTTGGCGCAAAACTCATTTTTAGGTATTTTACAGAGCTGCTGATTCATCTAACATAAAATAATGAAGATATGGATAAATTTACTTAATTTCTTGTGAAATATGGATTTATACTTAAAATATGGAAAAATATGGAAAATAGAAATTGCATTTTCTTGATCTAAATATCATAATTTATGTAGAAAATATAATTAAGAACAAAAGCCATTTCAAATAAAAATATGGATTTACATATTAATCCGGGCCCTAGTAATAAGTATACCAGCAGTAGACCCAGAGTAACCAAGTTAGCCTAACATATCGGGAACCTTAATTGGAAATGAGTTGACTATATAGCTCGAGGAACCGTCCGCCGATTGCGAAGAAAAAATCTCAAGTGACAGCCTATTAACAGATATGATTATGATTATGATGATTATAATATTACAACAACTTACAGGAAGTCCCAAAAAGTTAAAAGTCCTATACTGTACGTGACATTTTAAAATATTTGTTTACAAGCCCGATATCAGTAAAGGGTGAATCGTAAGGAGAAAACGATTACATTTGATTCGTGGTGAATGTGATGATTGATTCTGTCATTGGTTTTCGATTTCGATTTTAGTTCTTATCAATTGACATCAGTCAGGAAATTCTGTAGTTTATTTTAATGAAATTCTCAATGAATTCAAATTGTTATAACATGGATATTTACCTTTGATTAAAACATATCATAATTTTAAATTATATTAAATTAATCTTTTCTATAGCATACTTAAAAGTTTATGATTAATTGTCACCAAGTCATTTTGTTTTGTTTATCGAATATGTAATTTACGCGTTCTATGGATGTCTCCCTTTCGCATCGGGTTTGAATACTTCAGTACTTCATTTAAAAAAAAACGTTCTCCATAACATAATTGCTAACAGTCGTGATAATGGTGACTCTTGTATGATATGTCAACTATCCACAAGATTGTTTTCATACCTTCTAGGGCCAACTTTTCAATCATTAGATTAAAATTGTTTATAGAATAAAATACAACATAAACTAATTTAAAATTACTGTTTTATGAATGTGTTTTATGAAAAAAAACAGTGCAATTGTTTCGCTTTTATTCAGTCAGGCTATAATATAATAACAGAGTTATAAACAGAAGTTATTATATTGAAAATGAAAAACGTTTTATTAACAGAAAAAAATACAATAGCTAATATCTGTTGGTTTCCTCACTAGGCAAGCCTGTATCGAGGAATCCTGAGACCAAAGTTCACTAGGCATTAGTTCAAATAGTTATAATATATATATATATATATATATATATATATATATATATATATATATATATATATATATATATATATATATATATATATATATGTATGTGTGTGTATATATATAATCGGAATCTCTGAAACGTCTCCAACGATTTTCATAAACTTTAGTGTTCAGGGGGTTTCGGGGGAAATAAATCGATCTAGCTAGGATTCATTCTTAGAAAATGTCCTTTTGTCCGTGTTTTAGGCAATGAAAAACTGCTACAATATAGGAAGGTAAATTTTGACATCGTTTAGACGATTGTAACAGCTCAAGTGAAGTTTTTTGAGAAAATCTATTATTTTGAGCCCTTTTTTAGTTTTTTTTTAAATACGAAAATTTAAATTAAACTAATTGCACTCATGATTTTTTATTCAAATAAACAATTCAGTTTTTTCTATTATGTCAATAAGATCAATAAATATTATTAATGTTTCATCAGTATGTGATTTGTATCTAAATATAATTTCCAAAAAAAAATACAAAGTAAAGCTCGGTTATCCATATACTACATATTCAGACAATCTATCATAATATACCTACACAAAACAGCAATAAAAGAACTGCTTAGTGCTCAAAATCTAAAAATATTAAAAAAAAAGCCGCCAAGAGCGTGTCGAGCCACGCCCAGTGTAGGGTTCCGTAGTTTCCCGTCCGTCACAATAAGTGTTCCCACTTATGAGTTTAAAGGTGGGTATCCATTACGTTCGCGCTCCAACAGCGCTCCGCGCTCCTGCAACTGCTCCCGGTAGTGGGTACTGTTGTTTCCATCCAAGTTCAAAATTATTTTCCTAGAAAGTCCTTATAAAGTTCTACTTTTCAGATTTTTTTCATATTTTCTAAACTTATGGTTCAAAAGTTAGAGGGGGGACACACATTGTTTTTTACTTTTGGAACGATTATTTCCGAAATTATTGACATTATCAAAAAATGATTTTAGTAAACCCCTATTCATTTTTAAATATCTTTCCAACAATATATCACACGTTAGGGTTGAAATTAAAAAAAAAATCACTTCCCACTTTACATATAGGGGGGCTACCCTAATAAAACATTTTTTTCCAATTTTTATTTTACCACTTTGTCGGCGTGATTGATACACATATTGGTACCAAATTTCACCTTTCTAGTGCTAACGGTCACAGAGATTAAGCGAGGACGGACAGACGGACAGACAGACATGGCGAAACTATAAGAGTTCCTAGTTGACTACGGAACCCTAAGAAAGAAACCTTCAACAACCAAGCCAAGTTTTATATAACTGGAATGCATTAACTATATACTACGTATTTACATTTAAAAAGAAAAATAAAATAAAATTAAAACAATAACAAAATTTACCTAAAAATTTCACAAATACCATCAGTTAGCCAAAGTCAGTTTTTAACAATTCTTCTGTTTCCTCATTTTTTTTTATTTATATAATATATTTTTATATATATTCAACGAGTACTATGTTTTTTAATTATGTTTACCAAGTTTTTGGAAACGACAATTCTTACTTAAATAAATAGGTTTACAAAATAGGCGAGATATTTTTTTTTCAATTTGTGATAAGTAAATAGGTAAAAATAACAATTTAGACGATATTCTAGTTGTTGTTGTTCTAGTTTTGAAGTCGGTTTGTACTTTTTAAAATTAAATTATTTAATGCATAACTTTTTTCCCACTCTTGAAAACTCATGTGGCGCAAGTTCAAAATGGATTTTAAGTGCATAAATTAGAAGATGAACACGATTAATTTAGTAAATACGAGTACTATTACATACCGCTTAAAATAAATATTTCTGCCGTTTTCAACCTAAAGGTAAAAACAAAATTTATATTTGAAAATTAATAATTTATTTTCAAACTAATTATTACATATTTTCTTTTATTATTTTAAATTGTTTTTAAAAAATCATCAAGCACACATAAAATGGGTTTTCCTCTATGGTGAAATGTTCTCTTAATACATCATTTTTCTGTTACTTGACGATATCTTTAGGTAACACATGTCATTAGAAAATATGTGCGGTTGAAAGTTATGCGGATTCTCTCCATCAAATGCTTTCCGTGATATTTCATATTATAATACTCTTCACTTTTCAATAACACGTACGACTTTGAAACGTGGATGTTTACGCAAACTTTTTGGCATAAAATGTAATACACGAAATACATAAATTTTAGAAGAGCCGTGAAGTGGCGTGCTGGATAATGGCTGTTGGAAGAGGGGACAGAGGGAATTAAAACACCACAGGAGATCCTGTTTCATTTTTCTACGTCGCTTCTTTGAACTGTTGACCAGCAATCTCTTTATGATAAGAGCAATATATATATAAATTAAGAAGTAAAGGGTCTTAAGAAAAAATTATCAATAAAATTAAAACAAATCAAATGATACTACTAAAGATAATTTAAGACGCTGTAAATTCGTTCAGCGTAGATTGGACAAAAAACTGATAATAAAGTATGAAGGTAGACTATGAAAGAAGATAGTATATTATAGGTTTAAATGTGCAAAAATCACATACTGGACTTGTGCAAGTAATATATCGAAAGGAAGATAAAATAGAATGAAACACGAAAAACTGATCATTTCTTTGAAGTGAAATCTTCTCCTCCTCCTTCACGAGTCTGTAAAAATCCATGGATGGACATGAGGCTCTCCCGTTGTAGGGAAGATTTGCCTCAATCGCCACACTTGACAGGAGGTTTGGCGATCGCAGATCCAGAAGTCCCGCATCTTTGATGCTGCTTTCTGTCGCCGTTTGGGTATTTTAAATTTGTCATTGTCGTCATCGATACGTAAAAGTTCACTCCTAGACTTTAGTCGTTCTCAAAAGTAGGATTTGTCTTCAAGGTCACGCTTGGCAGGCGGATTAACGATCACTGTACCAGGCTCGCACATTTTACACAAAGTAAAAGGTAAAAGTAAGAAAAAAGTACCTAGACGGGCGACGCGATGGGCGTCATAGATGTGAAACGACGAGATTTTAAATAGTATAATAAATGTTTTTTTTTAAGTACCTTGGAATCGCAGCAAGCGTTCACTCTACCGCGTGGAGTAGGACTGTAATTTTAGTTTTTCATTTAAGTTTTAGTCTTTGCCATGCCACGTAGAAAGAATTTATTTATTTATTTAATCTTTTTTATACACCTTATACTAAGTGATATAAAGGGCGGACTTAATTCCTTATAGCATTCTCTACCAGTCAATCCTGGATGATTTGAGATTCTGTGGCAGGTGTAAACAACCACTTCATAAATAAATAATAAGGATATAAAACAAAATAAAATGCAAATGAATTGAATAGATAGAGTTAGTAAAATATACATACTTACTAAATATCTTATATATGATATAGGATAAATAATAAATAAATAAACGGGTACTTCTATACAAAATCTATAAGTGAATAAAATATTATGAGACAAAAATAAAATAACACAATACATATTAAAATATATTATACAAAATATCACTTATAAAGTGAAAGAGAAAAAAAAACAATATTCGAATAGTCAGGTGGTATTATATGATGTAAATAAAATATTATGAGACAAAAATAAAATAACACAGTACAATTTAAAATATATTATACAAAATATCACTTATAAAGTGAAAGAGAAAAAAAAACAATATTCGAATAGTCAGGTGGTATTATAAGATATCAACAGGCAAGGCATTCCAAAGTAGTGTGTACTGCACAGATGTGGAGACGAGAGAGGTATGTCAGGATCGTGCTAAATGGAAGTCTGTAGTCTCTGCCTACCCCTCTGGGTGACAGGCGTGAGTGTTTATGTATATTTTTATGTATTTTATTCTTCATCTAAGGCATATTACATAATATTAAAGTTGTATGCAGTAAAAATGAATTTATATTTTAAATTACAACAGTGTTTTAAAATACACATTTGATAGAAAATAAAACTTTAATCCGAAAATGAAATGATTTCATAACGCAATGGTGGCTTTACTGTTCCATTTCGGATATTGCTCTTCAATATACACGATAAATGGAAGGGCGTTTATCAATATTTCCTTTTGTAGTAATTGCTTTTTCCCTCGTATATTTCACTAGAGTTCTTGTATTAAAAGCCTTAATTTGGAAACTTAAAATAATTCTACTAAAACAGAACATTTTATTACGTATTTTGCGATATTTAACCTTTAGATGTCTAAACGAAAATTAGAGTTTTACTAATTCTAACCTCATTAATATAATGATTTCTTATCTATAAATATTTATCGAATAATGTGACGAATACACACAGTCGGTATCCACATCAAGTGGATGCTGAGGCCTGATGGTTGGTAATCTAACACTGCGCAATACCTTAGAAATATCGCTTAAACTATAGACATCCGGTACTCACGTACGGTAGTGGGAGCGGGAGAGGGGGGGGGGGGTTCACGGGAAGCGCCCCTACCCTTCCTCCTTTGCGGAAATGTATAGTTTATGAATAATATTTTTTTTTTGTAAAATCATAACCTTACTTTTTACAATATTGACACATAGTTACTTCTGCAACGGCTTCGGCATTGCGGAAGTGCAGCCCCTTCACCCTTGCGTAGCAAATCACAGGCATCCATGCTCGCCTCCGCAGCTTCGGCTTATTGGTCACCTTCGGTGACCAGCCTCAGCCGCTACGCTCACTCAGGGGCCTGCGATTTGCTACAGCGGGCTTTGGGGCTGCTTTGCCTCAGTACAGACTAGACTACGTGAAGTCGGGACGTGATAATTCGGTTTTAGAACCGATTCGACCAATCGTATCTTTAAAGTCAGGTTGTGGTAATTTTTTTTATAGAATAGGGTGAAAAACGAGCACACAGTCCACCTGCAGGTAAGTCGTTGCTGCGGCCCATAGACATCTACATCTATCCTCCATTAAAAATCAAAATGCAGATGCGTTGTCACCCGTGAGGACTGAGACTGAATGCCTCGTTTCCAGTAAAAAGGGTCTCCGGTTCTCGACACTCACCATACGAAATACAGCAGCATTATGCTACTATTTCACGCTGGTATTCTGTGAGAGCGTGGTCTTTCCCCGGTCGAGCCAACCCATTCGTGCTACAACTATACTACTAATATAACTGCATCATGGCTCTACCACGTAGAGAAAAATAATGTAATGAAATAATGTAATGTGAATTGATATAAGTAATTTTGTTTTCTGAAACACCTCTTGACTGCTCTCCAATGCGACTCAAGTTGTTGTAAATGATTGCCGTCTTCACCCACGAGTGGATTATCCGGTTTCGAGAGATTATCTTTTTATGAGTGTATTTGTGCTAAAAAAACAAAATGACTTATTTGCGTTTCGTTATATGCAATTTTTCAAATTTATTTTTATCGTTATTAATTCAAACGGCATTTCCGAAATCCAAAAACAGTGTAAAAGGTTCGAGCTTAACCCTAAAAAACCTGCTAAATTGAAAACAAAATTAATAAATCAAGTACTGGACGTCTACTTCATAATAAGAGAACAAATTGACACATTTGCGCTTCATTATAAGCAATTTTTAGTGCAATTTTGTTTTTATCTTAATTAATACAAAACGCATTTCCGACATTCAAAAGCAGTGTAAAAGGTTCAAGCTTAACCCTGACAAGCCTCCTAAACTTAAAACCTAATTAAAATCAAGTACCGGATATCTATAGCCAACCCAAAATATCCTACTATGCAGGATTATGGTAAGGAGTTTACTTTCACCAGAGGGATCTCCAAAGAGCTTACTCCTTTTTAAAAGACCGGCGACGCACTTACTATTCCTCTGGAATTTCGTGGGCGGTAGTACTATTAAATAAGCCATATGCTCGTTTGCCCCCTCTACTATGGAAAAATCCCCTTAGAATCTTTTACATGTTTAACTATCTTTTTATGAAAACACATTTTGAGAACATTGTAATTCTTTGTGAATTCGTAATAAATTTCCCCTAGTCTCAGAATAAGAGCAAAAACTGTTAAATTATTTCTTGAATGTAAACCGCATTACTCAGTTGATAAATTTATTTCAAGAAAGGGGTATGAAAGTGAACGCTAGTAAGACGAAGGTTATGGTTTTTGAAAGAGAAGAAAGTAAAACGATTTGTGAAATAAGAATAGAAGGGGTGTTAATCGAGCAAGTAGACGAGTTTGTATATTTGGGCTGCGTATTTAGCAGGGATGGGAGATATGATAAGGATATAGAACGACGAGTGAATGCGGGAAATAGAGTAAATGGGGCCCTGCACTCTATTGTGAAGAGTCAAAATGTGTCGAAAAAGGCACGTATGGCAATTCACAATGCTGTGTTGGTCCCTACTTTAACGTATGGTAGTGAAAGTTGGGTGTGGCAGAAGAAGCACGAGAGTAGAATGAACGCAGTAGAAATGCGGTCGTTAAGGAGTATGTTAGGGCTGAATCTGAATGACAGTTTGCAAGATGATGTTGTGACCAGGATTAAGAAAGGAATGCTTCGGTGGTTTGGTCATGTATAAAGAATGGATGAGAAAAGACTGACAAAGAAAATTTATGTTGTAGAAGTGAATGGCAGAGTCGGAAAGGGACGTCCTAGGCGAAATTTTATCGACCAAATTGGCGATTTATTAAAAACGGGCCAAATTAGGAGTACCCTTAACCGACGAGCATGTATGCGTAGGTGTATGGATGTGAAGGAGGCGAGAGAGGTGTGTCAGGATCGTGCCAAATGGAAGTCTGTAGTCTCTGCCTACCCCTCTGGGTGACAGGCGTGAGTGTTTATGTATGTAAATTCATTTCAGTTTGGGTTTTTCAGATTTACTTAAAACACGTTAATTAAGCTCACAATAATATTGAAATTTCAAAAATTGTAATAATGAACATTTTATTTATTTTATTTTTATTTCATTTTATTTTTATTTTATAAAAAACGTTACCTCCACAGTAGGATTTTGTCCTGTATCGTGGGGGCAGTTTACAAGTTTCAGTTTACACACAATTTCACAATGACAAACATCCAGATCCGAAACATATACTTGTAGGCCATACAAATACTTATCCCGTGCGGGTTCGAACCCGCGGCCCTTAGCGCTGTAACTCATTGCTAAGCCACTGCGCCACGGAGCTGTCAATTTAAATAAATTAAGCTTTGAATATTATGCTGAAATATTAACCGACAACATGATTTAATAATTTCACGACTTCTATGTCTCTTAGGTTCAAATCCTAATTAAAAGTGGCGGGAAAAATAATTTGTTTTAGCGTTTATAAATGACAACTAATGCAACAATAAACTATCAAATATGTAGAGGTACACATATTTGATTTAGCTTAATTTTTAAGTGCATTTTATTCGATAAATAATATTGATAGAAGTTCTCCCAAATAAGACATTTTTTGTCTTCGTAGACTAGACATTCTGATATCAAATGACAATTTCAATAAAAAAGAGATAATATTGTGCCGCAATATTGGCATCACATAGCCGTATTCACTCATGCATTAATCGGACTATAAAATTCGTATACGGTACGAATTTTATAGTAGCGGGAAAGTTTTGCCATAATAAACACGTTTGGAGGGTGATCTCAATGCAGGGTATTTTTTTCTCTTCGAGTTATGCCGCGGCCTATTACCTGAAATTGAAATTGCACTCAATATTCAACGCAATTAAAAAAAATTACTTGTTCTCGCTCATAAATGATTGGAGAAAATGGCGAAAATCGAAAGAAAATTATTAGAATAAGATTCGAAAAAAATTGTAGGGTAGCACAGAGGTCAGAAAATAGAAATAGGACAATGTTGTGGACAAAAGAAAGCCGTTGTTGTACGCCACGTGCAATCTACTGGACTAATGGCTGGGATGAGTGCTCCTCGACGCGAGAAATGTCACATTTCATAAATTGATAAACATTTTAACTGAGTAATATGATTTCATACATGGTAATTATAGAAACTGAACTCTGCTCTAATACTTTTAAATATCAGTCTGAATCAGAAAGCAACATTTCTTACATAAAATAAATGAGTAATATCCGAAAACTAAAAGTTTTATTTAATGACTAGCAGAACTAATACTAATTCGGCAGAAGTTGCCCTTTCCGGTGGGTACGGGAATGAGTTTCACTCCGAACATTTTACAGTGTAAAATTTTATACATTAAAATTTTCTTATCTGTACCACAGCAGCACTTATATGAAACTATTTGTAATTTTTTTGTCACTACCAACATCTATTGAATATGAACCCAATCGGTCAAGTCATTTAGAAGTTTCACTAATATCACTAATAGGCGCACCGACGATTATTTGAAATATAGAGAAATACAAAGAACATATTTTTACATAAATCAATGACATCGTAGAAGTTTTAATTACATAAAAGTATATATATTAAGCAAAAATCCTTTCGTTTTGTTGTAAAGCATTATTAAGTAATTTTTTAAATCGTGAACTCACTGATCATAATATTTTAATGCCATTAAAACCTCTTATTTTTTGAAGAACTCAAATTTATACTTAATAAATTTGAATTCCAGCTCTGAAAATGATTTTAATCTATGGAGAAAAATTTAAATGAATTAAAAAAGTTTTACTGCTTAAAATATTACAAAACTTTACTTGATTCAAAAGTTAAACCAGTGAGGCGTAATGATTGATGTCCGCTCTAATTACTGTTATCTTTTAATTTTTTTTAATATCTTTCTTTATTTCGTATTTAACACTAATTTGACAAAAATTCTATTTCGTGGGTGTAGTAAAAGGTGACTGTGGGAAATGCCCGAAAATCTTATGATTTCTGACAGATGCCGGTGTACTCGTAACTATCGGGTTTACAAAAGACGTGGGTCAAAGATAGTTGATAGAGAATGGGAAACGGGATACCTTAATGTTCACTTGGACGGTCAGCTCAGTTATGACCATTATTTGTAAATACTTGACGTTTTTTTTTTTATAGAAGAGGGGGCAAACGAGCATGCGGCTCACCTGATGTTAAGTGTTACGTTACACACTATTTTAAATACAGGACGCTAAGGCTACGGTCTCCTATTAAATGCTATACGCGACGTCCGACTTCAGCGTAAACGTTCCGATCGGCGTCTGAACGCCAGGCACAGCGTCAGCGGTCAATACATATCTTATAAACGGACGACGTCTAGACTTTCGATCGAGCAACAATTAAGTAGCTGACAGTGCTCACGTGTGGTTGTGTGTGATATTTGTACATAAAATGGATATAAATTCAATACTATTGGGGGCGCTTGTGTTACTTGAAGAAGAGGCACAAGACGACCGTATACAAAGAAAAATAAATGCAACAAGGCACCGATTATTTATGAAGAGACATGAAGAAGGATGTTTCCAGCTATTGATAATAAAACACTTAAAAGACAGCAATTCTAAATTTACTGAATATTTTCGTATTAATCAGGAACAATTTAAACATAATAATAATACAGTAACTCGTCTTTTTCTTTATTAAATTTTGTCATTTTGTACTGACGCTAGACAAGACCTTCACGCTGCAATGGTTCGAAATAACCAGAGACGCAGCGCAAAGCGTCTTAACGCCGCCTACGACGTCCATACGCCGACATCAGCTTGTGATAGAGACCACAACAGTACATTTCTATAGTAAGCATCGTAACGCAGCGTACGGCGTGACGCTGTAAGCGGCCGATGGCGCTTATAGGAGACCACCGCCTAATGTACGCTAATCTTAATAACAGACTTTGGTGGACTTCGATATCTCTCAAAGTCGGTTTTATACAAACCTATGAGACGAATTCATAAGATACTTCTGTTTACTGTTGGACGCGGTTAGATCCGGTACAATTTGTTGTAACTGTCGCGCTCGATAGGCTATCGTGATATCACAGACATCACGCACCTTAAACGCACGCACTAATGAGATTATCATCGTGGCTATCGAAAAATTCTTTTATTCAACTCTTAAAAATCCACTTAATAAGGAAATATATGAATAAACAAAAAATATATAATGAAAAATATATGTTTGCGATAAAAAGTTTGCATTCAGACGAAGGAACCGTAACGAGCTAGACGAACCACATGAAGGCAGCTCTGAGGCGAGCACGTTTGGGAGTACAATAAAAGTCCGGAACAATGCAAGGTACTATAAATTTGACTGCCAAGAACCTAGTGCTGCCGTGAACATAGAAACTAAAGAAGCAATTTTATAATTTCATTTGTACTGTATTGTTAGAATTAAGGAAAACAACTCAGTTCATTTCTTTAATTGAGGAATTGTATACGAAGTCTGAATTATAAAATATAAATATAATTGATGGTTATGTAAGGATAAGAAGTAACGAAAGAGGACGCACGATGCCCTGTAAACGTTAACAGAATAGTGTCCTCCAGACCGCATTTCGATCATCACGGGCAGTCTTAACGGATATTAGCCATTTACGCAGAACAAGATAAAACGTACGTACAAACACATTATGCTCACAAGTACAGATGCTCTCTCTACTCCCTCACTCACATAGCTCGATTTGTTAATAATCTGACACTACCGAAATTATATTAGGGGAGGAGGAGGTGAAGTTCCACCAACGTCCCGACGTCATGTTACTTTAATTGTTACCCCATAAAATTATCAATAACATACGTACATTACAAGTATATTTATGAACGAAGCCTTTTCATTAAGAATTCCACAAAGTATGCCTACTTGCATACGTTAGATTGTAGCCGTAAAAGAAACTAATTGTGCAGTGGTGGTGTGTCCAATATCCACTACCCCACATTGTCCCATAGGTGTTGAAAGAGGAGATAGTAGGAAACCAGCCAGGAGATGGGCAACAGCGGTCTTCCTAGTTATAAATAAACATTAAAAAAAAACTACGGTTATCATCCCGTCTACCAAGCGTTGCATATATGGAAAGTATCAAGATCTAGAGGCTACCTATGGGGAGACACGTTTAGGGGTGGATTTTGATAGGTTTTAATAGGTACGTCGAATTTCTCTCTAAGGCTGTCACTTTTGGGTTGCCATCCTATACTTTTCTTGCAGGGCTGCTATTCAAGAATCCTTCTTCCTAAGCTTAAACGGCTCTACTACGAATAACCTTGTTATGGATTGTAGCTGAAACAAAGTAAACATACTCAATAATATTTGTCGTTTGATTTCCTTTTTTGAAAATAAACGAAATAGGGTTTTCTTTCGGAATTAATGAAAACACATTTTTATATTTCTTATTTGAAGGACTTTATTGCATTCACTTTAACACAGGGTAGCAAAGGGCGCACCTAATGCCAGTCGATACCTTCTGTCAGTCAACCCATGTTCACATAATAGTAAGTGCGTTATCACCTACAAGACAAAGACAACGGACAGACAGACAACCTAGCCACAGAGCGTTATTAAGAAATCTTCTATTATATTATATTTTAATTTCTTATTGATCACATTAGATTTTTTATTCAATTAACATTTTTAACAAAACATTTATATTTCTATCCTTATTACATAAAAAGCTATGAAATTTGATGCCTATTATTTTTAGTGATTAATCAAGGATTATTCAAAAATTAAGGTAAATAATTAAAACTCCGCCCTTGCCAGTATGATGTTACGAGAAACTTTTTTCCCATCGTTTAAGGATTATTCGAGCTATGTGATCAGCCTATGTCATACATAGGCTGACTACATAGCTCGACCTACACCTAAACTATTAATAAGTGATAAATTAATTATACTTTACAGCAACGCCATCAGTGCAAACAATTAAATCGTTCATATTTCACTGACTCTCAGTAATCGCTTGCTCGATGGTAATTAATTGTGTGAGCTAAATGCGGTCACACATTAATTATCATGTGAAATAGACCACATCAATGTTACGGGTTAGTTAAACAAAACATTGCTTGTTTAACAATTATAAGCCCAAAGTACCCGGCGAGTTTATGTAATAGTGGTGAGTGAGTTGCCTTACTTCGATAAAAAAGCCCAAGATAATGTTCAAATAATTGTTTTTATTATTATTATCATTAAAATATTAATTACTTCGTAACCATCCGCCAACTAAATACAATGATATGTCTTACCTGGGTTGAAGAGCACCTCCCGTCCTCCCTCAATTGCATGCACTAAGTCTGTCACCACTAGTCCCGGCACCACTACTCCCGGCACCACTACCTCCAACACCACTATTCTAGGTAAGACACACCATTGACGATAATACGACACGTGTTTCGCCTCTACACGAGGCATCCTCTGGTGATGTAGACTCTACGGCGGCTGACCGCTAAGCTTAGCGGTCAGCCGCCTATGGCCTATGTTTAGCAGTGGACTTTCATAAGCTATAACGGATGAAAGCACCAAACGTTGGTGTAAAGTTGTATAAGTCATTATTAACAAAAGTGAAGTATTTAATTAACTTTGCAATGGAATTACGTCGATGCACCAACCGAAAATGTAAGTTTGTTATTGAATTTTTTATGTTAAATAACTACAAAGTAACGAGATTTGTTCCTGTGCATGTGGAGTGAGATCATTCTTCTTCGTCAAATTTCATGCTTCTGCTTCATAAGGAAACGAACGTTTATGTGTGTAATGAGTCGACGACTTCTATGCTCTGCTATGCTCCTAAATTTAGGTCATCAGTAAAGTACATTCTTTTCTTTTTATACAATTAACGTGACAAACGAGCACACAGTCCACCTGATGGTAAGTGAAAGATGTTGCCCACAGACATCTATATCTACCTCGATTAAGAATCAAAATGTAAATGCGTTACCACCCCTGCCGGCTCTGCGATCCCTGAGGACTCAAATAGAATGCCTCGTTTATATAGCTGCAGCATGGCTCTACCACGTAAAACCTTATCAAAATATACAACATGTAACAAAAACCCTGTGGTTGCCGTTAACTGCGTTATCGGAATCAGTATACAAGCGTATAGAAATAACTTTTTTTAAAAAAAAACACATTTAAAAAAATTGATTTTAATGAAAAAAAAATAATCTGCAAGTTTCTCTTTTCTGTATTCAGAAAAGAGAAACGTATTATAGAGCTCTTGCACGTATGTTCAATTTTGATAAACGATTTGATATTGATTGTTTATGCACAATAACAACGTTTAAAAAGATTCACAGAAGTACAAAAAAGTTAAAAAATTAAGTACCTTTAATTAAGTGCGGAAGACGATCAATAAGCGCTTATCTAATGATAAACAGGAAGTCGTCGACTCATTACACACATAAACGTTCGTTTGTTCTTTATGATCCGATGCGATTATGGCCCAAGTTTAGCAACAAGTTGACAAATAATAAGAATAAAACAAAAATACACTCCTTCCCAATATTAAAAGAGAAAATATATTTAAAAAAACATGATTTGATATAAGTGTAAATGCATTTGAAACATGTTATAAACGTACTTTAAACTTAAAAGGTGCAACTGAATGGAATTGCTGAAGACGCATTCAAGTTGATTGAAAAACTGATTGAACTTAACTTCCGGTGAACAGAACGGTGCTTAGAATGAAAAAAATATTAGTCACTTGAATTAATATTCCTATTTAAACGAGAGGACATAAAGTGTGCTCTCTGACGTATATATGTATGTTTTTTTTATGGGATAGGATGACAAACGAGCACACAGTCCACCTGATGGTAAGTAGTTGCTGTGGCCCATAGACATCTACATCTATCCTCGATTACGAATCAAAATGCAGATGCGTTGTCATCCATGAGAACTTAGATAGAATGCCACGTTTCCAGTAAAAGGGTCTCTGGTTCTCTACATTCACCATACGAAACACATCAGCATTAAGCTACTATTTGACGCTGGTATTCTGTGAGAGCGTGGTCCTTCCGCAGTCGAGACGACCAATTCGTGCTACAAGTATATAAGTAATTAAAATATAATGAAGTAAAAATACTAAAACTAGTAATATGACATAATAAATAAACATAAACAAGTATTATATTGAAATTTGTAATGAATTTTTTTTAGAAAATAAATGTACGACAAATTCAAGGTTAGGTTATTTTAGCTCTAGTATGTTTTAGAAAATTGATGTAACTTACAATGATTGTTAGTTCCTTTAGATTTAGACTATTGGGCATTAATAATTACTACAGTATAGGTTGAATACCTAAATTTTACTAATAAAAAAAGAAATATGTATACAATAGTATATAATAAAATTTTTAATTTAAATTATATAATATATATTCCTTTAGGATCAAAAACTGCAAACTTCCCGGAGCATTGGTGTTTCACGTCAGCTACATGTTCTTTTACGCGGATATTTAAAGATCTTTTTTATTGCCCTATACATGAGAGACCAACTTTCCTCCAAAGAAAATAATAATAATAATAATAATAAAAATAATAATAATAATAATAAGAATCACTCGGCACCTGGAGCTAAACCAGGTGATGTCACGCGCTCAAAATGGATGTCGGGGCGGTGGTCGTGGAACCAAGGAACCACTCCTCATTGACGCGGTCATAGGCAAAGTGGTGAAACGCAACCGTCGGAACTTCTCTGCCGCCTGGATAGACTACAGAAAGGCGTTCGACTCGGTGCCCCATACATGGCTAAAGAGGGTCCTCGAGCTGTACAAGATTGACTGTACAGTTAGAGACTTCCTCGAGCAGTGTATGGGGCAGTGGAGTACGATCCTATGTCATCTGGGCGAGCGGATGATGGCTGCGGAGCACCACATAAGGATAAGAAGGGGTATCTTCCAGGGCGATTGTCTGAGTCCAATCTGGTTCTGCCTCTCTCTGAACCCTCTCAGTACCTTACTGGAGGGCTCCGGGAGGGGATTTCAGCTTAGGAAAGGAGGTACAAAAGTGACCCACCTTTTCTATATGGATGACCTCAAATTATTCGCCTCCAGTCGCTCCCATCTTATGGAATTGCTAAACATCACTTGTGAATTTAGCAATTCTATTGGAATGGAGCTGGGAACGGATAAGTGTGCGGTCCTCCATGTTGAAGGAGGGAGGGTTGCTAACTCTGAGGGCATAGACTTCTCTATGCCCGTCAACTTAAGGACCCTTTCCGAGGCTGAAACATACCGATACCTGGGTATGTCACAGAACATCGGTATCGATGAGGCTGGTATGAAACAGTCAGTTTGCGACGTGTTTTATGCACGCTTGACCAAAGTGCTTAACAGCCTTTTGTCCGGTGTGAATAAGACACACGCATATAACGGCTGGGTCATGCCTGTCCTCATGTATACCTTTGGCATACTCAGGTGGACTCAGACTGAACTTAACGCCCTGGATAGAAAAGTCCGCACTACCATGACGTCCCACAGGATGCATCATCCGAGATCGTCGGTAATGAGGCTGTACTTGCCGCGAAAGCATGGTGGGCGTGGCTTCTTGAGCGCGCTCACCATGCATAATCGCGAAGTGTGCAGCCTCCGTAATTACTTCCTGACGAGATCGGATGATCCATTCTATAATGACGTCATTTCTAGTGATAAAGGGCTTACCCCTCTATCCTTAGCCCACGAGCAATGGCAGGACCCAGCAGTGCTTAGCATTTCCGATCGGGAGACCGTATGGAAGGAGAAAGAGCTCCACGGGAGGTACTACAGGGCTCTTCATGAGCCCTTCGTAGATACAGTCGCCTCCCTCAACTGGCTACGTTTCGGTGACCTCTTCGGGGAAACCGAGGGTTTTGTCTGTGCAATACAGGATCAGGTTATTAAGACCAACAACTATCGGAGATACATCCTAAAGGATGGCACCGTCGACGTCTGTCGAGCTTGTCGCCATCCCGGTGAGTCACTTAGGCATGTCATCTCCGGTTGTTCGGCGCTTTCTAACTCTGAGTACTTGCACAGGCACAACCTAGTAGCCAGAATTCTACACCAGGAGCTCGCTCTGAAATACGGTCTCGTGGACCGGAAATTTCCGTATTACAAGTACTTGCCGGAAGCCGTGCTCGAAAATGACCGCGCCAGACTCTACTGGGACCGGGCCATCATCACAGACAGGACTATTCTTGCGAATAAGCCTGATATTGTGCTGATGGACCGGGCACAGTCAAGGATATTTTTGGTCGATATTACCATCCCGTATGACGAGAACCTCGTGAAAGCCGAAACAGATAAGCGATCAAAATATCTGGACCTGGCTCACGAGGTGACCGACATGTGGGGTGGTCTGCCGACCGAAATTATTCCTGTAGTCGTCTCTGCAAATGGGCTAATCCCAGTTAGCCTCTCTGGTCATCTGAGGCGACTGGGACTCCGTCACGGACCGCTCCGGGCTCAAATGCAGAAGGCGGTGCTCCTTGATACTGCCCGCATCGTCCGCCGGTTTCTTTCCCTTTCCCCCTAACCCTTGGCCGTTTGGTCTCCCCTGCCGAGGGCTTCCATCTGGTTGGGCTTTTATTTATTTTTGTATTTTTGTATTTATTTTATTTTATTGATATTTATGTATATTTATCTTTTCATTTTCATTTTCATTTATAATTATATATTTATACATCCCAACCAGATGAGAAAACTATATAGATACCCCAAATAATAATAATAATAATAATATTCCACAACAATGACACAACGCCATCTAGTCCCAAGCTAAGCAGAGCTTGTGTTATGGGTACTAGACAACTGATAAACATACTTATATATTTCTAAATACATACATATTATAGATAAATTACAGCCAGACACAGAACAAATGACCGTGCTCATCACACAAACATTTGTCCTGGGTGGGAATCGAACCCACGACCTCCGGCATAGCAGTCAGGGTCACTAACCACTAGACCAACAGGCCTGTCAAAATTCTCATGTATAGGAGACGAGGACTAGGAGAACTGACTAATTTTCTTCGGCGGTTTGTAGCATGTTCTAATAGAAGCTCGCTTCAGGATGTAGCCAATTTTGTATGTAAGACCTCTGAACATAATATAATAGTACAGTAGGCACTCGCTCGACTGTGGCCAGCTTCACTCAGTTACTGTGACGTAAGCGCGGGACCCAAAGCTTGTTATCGTGCAGATCCTGCTTGGCGTGCATCTTAGGCTCGGCGGCCAGGTTTTTGCTCCCACAAATCCCTCGTGCTCTCTGTAACAATAATTTACCCACGGTAGCTAACTGAGCAGGATGATAGTGACGGTGGTGATGTTATAAAAATACAATAAAATCTTTTTGTAATGAAGTAAAACCTGACTTTTGTTTTAGTTATGTTTAAGTATTAATGGTTTAAGGTGCTGTGGGTGGTGGGTCGCAAGCGACCACTCGGGATATGCCGATACCGGATCAGCAAGTTAAAGGGGTAGTTGGGCAGTCATAAAGTTCTAAGAACCGAAAACCGATGGGGATGAGAGGTTCTCGAGGGCAAGCGCAGCGTTAGAAGATCACCCACTAGATAGGGTGATGACAAGTTAAATACCAAGGCCGAGTTGAGGCTATGGATGCAAACTGTTTGGGACCGTACTTTGTGACAATTTTTGAGGAGGCATATGTTCAGCAGTGGACTTGTGATGGGCTGCAGTGATGATGAAGTTTCAGGCCATGTTGTAGCAGCGTAGGGGAATGAATAGTAATAGTTCATAGCCTAAGCCGCAGTAGACTTTAGACAAGTAATGAAGAAATGATAGTGTATATACTCCTCCGTAAGAGTGTATATACTTTTATATATACTCCTAACGAGCTGCCGTAACCAAGGAGGTAGACAAACATTTACGCTACCAGGCCCTAGACGTAAACCTAGCTCATTGCTATCGAACCTAAATCGTCATCGTCGCCATCGTTGGATGTCACAGTATATATTGGTGAATCTAACTATTCACTCTGGGTGATAGAGTTTGAAATGATGAAAATCCAGAAGAAGCTACGTATTTGTAATCTGAAGCGGTAATGGGCCGCAAGTATATAGCTTGAAATACAGATAGTTAATGAGGAAGAAGGATCACCAGCTGATTAGTGACCGCCAATACGGTTTTCGCCGTGGTCGGTCAGCTGGTGATCTTCTGGTCTACCTCACTCACAGATGGGCGGAGGCAGTAGAGTTCAAGGGGGAGGCATTGGCCGTTAGTTTGGACATTGCGAAGGCCTTCGATCGGGTTTGGCACACCAGCTTTCTTGTAGATCGAAACATCAAGATCGTTGTAGATGGTGCAAGCTCCGATTGCAAGCCTATTAATGCTGGTGTTCCATAGGGCCGCGTGCTATCGCAAACGCTGTTTCTTTTGCATATCAATGATATGTTGCATACCCGTAACATTCATTGCTATGCAGATGACAGCACTGGTGATGCTCTTTACACCGGCCGAGCCAATATTTCTCGGAAAACGTCTCCGAGTGCCGGGACAAACTTGTGTCTGAAGTCGAGTCTTTGCTGAACAGAGTCTCGGATTGGGGACGACTAAATCTAGTCCAGTTTAACCCTCAGAAGACACAAGTTTGCGCGTTAACCGCTAAAAAGAACCCCTTTGTCGTATCCCCTCAGTTTCAAGGCACTCCCCTTGTTGCCTCAGCCAGTATCGGAATCCTCGGCGTCGACATATCGAGTGACGTGCAGTTTCGTGGTCACTTGGAAGGGAAGGCCAAATTGGCCTCTAAGAAGCTTGGCGTGCTCAGCAGAGCGGGACAGAATTTCATGCCGGCACACCGCCTGCAACTTTACAAGGCGCAGGTTCGGCCGCACATGGAATACTGTTCCCATCTCTGGGCTGGGGCTCCCCAGTACCAGCTCCTTCCACTTGACCGCATCCAGCGTAGAGCGGCTCGAATCGTCGACGACCGAGTGCTTTCCGATCGGCTCGATTCACTGGCGCTGCGAAGAGATGTTGCATCTCTTTGCGTATTTTATCGCATCTATCACGGGGAGTGCTCTGAGGAATTGTTCGGATTAATCCTAGCCGCCAAATTTCGTGAACGCACTACACGGCAAACGTCCCGATACCATCCACACCATCTGGATGCTTGGCGGTCCACCACTGTACGTTTCACAAGTAGTTTTCTTCCACGTACAACCTCTCTGTGGAATAGTTTACCACCGGCGATTTTTCCGGACCGATACGACCTAGGGACCTTCAAGAAAAGAGCTTACTCCTTTCTAAAGGGCCGGCAACGCACCCGCGATTCTCCTGGTGTTGCGGTTGATCATGGGCGGTGGTAGTTACTTAACATCAGGTGAGCCGCATGCTCGTTTGCCCCTTCTTCTATAAAAAAAAGGATTCTCGAAGTATGAGGTGAAGGCGGCCTTCCATTAGATTGAGTAACAAACTGGTATATCTTAATATACGAGTATATAAATGGAAAGATAAGAATAGGATACGGTTTTAACATCAATGGCGAGTACATCACTCACCTTCGATATAGTCCTTATGGCAGAATCGCTGGAGGACTTAAGCACTATGCTCAATGACCTCAATAGTGCCTCCCAACGGATAGGTCTTAAGATGAACATGGACAAAACAAAGAACATGTTTAATGTCCATGTCACACCTATGCCGGTAGTTGTTGGGAGCACTATGCTCGAAGTTGTTGACGAGTACGTTTACCTGGGACAAATAGTCCGACTACGTAAGTCCAACTTCGACCGAGAGGTCAATCGACGGATTCAACTCGGCTGGGCAGTGTTCGGGAAATTACGACATATCTTCTCGTCAGGCATACCTCAATCTGGGGTGCGAAGTCAGAAGTCCTCCACGTGTGCCTGGTAGTTGCGGGTCCCTCTCGATACGTCTGGAGGGAAGAGCAGCAACTGGGCCGGTGCACCCTGGGCGCGGCGGTAATCTTCCTCGAGAAATGAGAAGAAATTCTTATTCCTTGGGGAATGTTACTGCCGCGGCTAATTATTCTGACATGGGGGGGTCCATCCCGGACCAACAGTGCGTTCTTCTGCGTGACCCTCTGATCAGCAGAGGGCATAGCAGAGGAGCGAGGGCGGGCTCGGTGTGCACTTACCCTGCCTCCGGGCAGACAGTGAAGGATTCATCCTTTGCTGTCACCACCGGTCTCGTAATCCCAGTCGAAGTGTCGTGGATCATGTCTCGCGGCTTTGATAAGGACCGAGGGTCTTGGCTTAATCGCCCGGAACGCGAGGTAGAAAACCTCTATAAAAAGTTACCCCGAATCCCAAGCGGCGACGCACCGCGAGGGGATGGATGGCTGACGGGGTTCTATGAACAAATCAGCCGCAAGTGCAGTCCTCGCCAGGGTACCTGCAGACCCCCTGGCGAGTAATAAATCCTCTAAATCTGCTTACCTTGGTAAAGGGGTCTCTGCCAAGGTGGACCTTTAATTCTCCCATACTCGTGGGTACAGAAATGGAAACACAGAAAACAAAAAACAAAACAAAAACCGCCGGCAACGGCAACGTAGAGGAGAGGAGAAACGATGCGGGGACTGAGTCCGACGCCGCATCGAGCAGCGTGGGAGGCTCAGAGAGCTCCCGACGCGTGGGGCCTGGGACCGCGGAGACCAGTAAGTTCTTCCGCAAGCGGTCCAGGCTGGATGGCGACCAGGGGCCGTCATCCGGTGAAGAGGAGGTTTCGGCCCGGAAAATCCCCACCAACAGGCGGGGCGGGCTGAGAGGCAAGGGGAGGGGGCTCTCTGATAAGCAGATGGCCGAACGAGCGGCAAAGCTTGCCGAGGAGGGGCGCCACCCGGGCGATACGGCTCGGGAATCAGGCGAAGAGACGAGTGCGACTGGCGGCTCCGAGGTGGAGCGTAAGGCCAGATTCGTAAAGGAGGTGAAGGCCGCGATCAAGGTCGTGGCCTGCAAGCAAAAGTCCTCCTCAAAGCTCAAGGCCATTCCCGGGGCCTCCGCCTCCATCATGGCGGCTGCGGAGGCCAACTTTGTTGGGGCCGGGCCTAATGCGGACGAGGTGGCGAAGCTGCGGGCGGACGTGGCCCGCCTGACGTCTGCCATGGAGACTCTCCAGAAGGAGAACGAGCAGCTCCGCGCAGACCTGGCCAGTCTACGTGAGCCTGCCTCGCACGCGGCGCCCCAGACGCAGCGCCCAAGCCAGCCCGTGCCGATGGAGAACCAGGTTCTGAACCTGGTCCGGCAGGAGCTGGCTGCCTTCCAGCACCGGTTTTCCGTGCTGGAGGGCATCGTCCTGCGCCCCCCCCCCCTAGGGGCAAACAAGACGGCGGCGAGGCCGGCAACGTACGCGGCGGCCACGGCTACCGCATCCAGGCTGGGGCCGTCCAGTCAGCACTCGGGCGGGGCTGCAGTTGCTCCTCCCCCCCCTGAAAAGCCGGCTCCGGCAAAACCGGTACCGGCTGAACCGGCTCCGGCTAAGCCGGCGACGGGAAAGAGAGGCAAGGCGAAGGCGAGAAAGGGCAAGGCGGCAGCACAGATGGTGGCTGCACCAGCCCCAGTGCCTGCGGCGAATGTGCCAGCGCCAGCGGCAAGCCAGCTGCCGCCGCCGTCACCACCCCCCCAGATCCCTACACCTCCCGCGGCTGAAGCCGGTTGGCAGGTGGTCGGGGATAAAAAGAAGGGGAAGAAGGCAGCCAAAAAGGCCAAAGAGCAGGAGCGGCAGCGCCAGTTCAGGGCGCGCAAGATCGCGGCAAGGCTCCGCGCCCCGAAGACCGCAGCTGTAGTGATTACACTACAGCCGGACGCGGAAAAGAAGGGCGTTACCTACCGCGATCTGCTCGCGAAGGCGAAGGAGGCGGTGGACCTCGGGGAGCTCGGGATCACTGGGGGCCTCCGGCTCAAAGTCACCCAGACGGGGGCCCGTATGCTGGAGGTCCCCGGGGAATCCAGTGGCGCAACCGCGGGCGCTCTGGCTGCGAAGCTCAGAGCGTCTCTGGACGCGGATGAGGCCCGAGTGTCAAGGCCCGTCAGATGCGCAGACCTGCGCATCATGGGTCTGGACGACTCGGTATTGGAGGAGGAGTTGGTGGCCGCCGTCGCCAGGTCCGGGGGGTGCACTACTGACCAAGTCAGGTCAGGCGCCATACGCTCGGACCAACAGGGTATGCATGCCGCTACGGTGCGCTGCCCTGTTACGGCGGCCAAAACCATAGTGGAGGGCCGAAGGCTTCTGGTGGGCTGGGTCTCAGCGCAGGTTAAGCTGCTGGAGCCCAGACCTCTGAGGTGCTATCGCTGTCTCGTGGGGCACCACGTATCAGTGAGATGCGCCTCGGAGGTTGACCGCAGTGGCCTTTGCTTCCGCTGCTGTCAGCCCGGACACATATCGGCGACCTGCTGCGCCACGCCGCACTGTGTTGCATGTGCGGCGACCGGCAAGCCAGCCGATCACCGGGCCGGAAGCAAGGCCTGCGTGCCACCCGCCAAGGCCAAGGCCGCGGGTAGGGTAGGGGCCAAAGCCGCCACCGCCTCTGTGGCCTCCGCCGCGGCCGCAACTGCCACCGCCACCGCTGTCACTGTCGCCGCCGCCGCCGCCGTGACACCGACGCCCGCAGAGGGGCCCCCCGTGGAGGAAGCTGAAATGGAATGCCTATAACGGCCCCATTAAGCTTCCTCCAGGCGAATATCAACCACTGCGCCTGCGCTCAGGATCTGTTGCTCCAGAGCATGGCGCAGTGGTCGATTAACATCGCTGTGGTCGCTGAGCCGTATTTTGTCTGGCCTAGTGAGGACTGGGTGGCGGACCTTAACGGCTCGGTGGCCATCATCTCTTCGGCCGCCGCCGGTACCCCGACCCTTGAAGGTGTCAGGAGGGGTCAGGGGTGCGTAGCAGCACGATTCGGGGAGTTCGTCGTTGTGGGGGTGTACTTCTCCCCGAACCGATCTCTCGCCGAGCTCCACAACTCTCTTGCAGAGCTGAGAGCAGTCGTCGTCGGAAGTTATCCCCTCCCCGTACTTGTCCTCGGGGACTTCAATGCCAAGAACTTGGCTTGGGGTTCTCGTCGTACAGATGTGCGGGGTAGGATGGTGGAAGACTGGGCTCTGGAGACAGGCCTGGTCGTCTTAAATCGGGGTTCTGTCCTCACGTGTGTGCGGATGCGGGGCGAGTCGGTGGTGGACATCTCGTTCGCTAGCCCCGCTCTGTCGCCGCGTGCCATTGACTGGCGTGTCATGGAGCGGGTGGAGACCTACTCCGACCACCGGTACATCCGGTTTGATGTCTCTACCCAGCCCTCGAGCGCGCCAGTCCAACAGGCCCCGAGTGGTCCGCGTTGGGCGCTAAAGCAGCTGGACCGGGAGCTCCTCCTGGAAGCCTCGATCGTGCAGGCCTGGGTGTCATCACCGGACAGGCCTGCCGACGTCAATGATGAGGCAGGGTGGTTCCAGGAGGCCATGTCTGAGATATGTGACGTGGCAATGCCCCGCGTCCGGCCAGGAAGCGCCCGGCGTCAGGTGTATTGGTGGTCGCGTGAGCTGACGTCTCTGCGCGAGGCGTGTGTCGCCGCGCGGCACCTGTACACCAGACATCGCAGGCTCCGCATTCGTCCACCGAACGCGGCAGCCATTGAGGCGGAGCTGTACGAGGGATACAGAGCGGCGAAAAACGCCCTCCGAGAGGCTGTCCTGCGGGCCCGGAATCGGGCCCGTGAGGAGATGCTGGAGACTCTCAACAGAGATCCGTGGGGGCGCCCTTACAAGATGGTGCGGGATAAACTCCGCACCTGGGCCCCCCCGCTGACGCAAAGTCTCCGGCCCCAGCTCGTGGAGGACGTGGTGAGCGCTCTGTTCCCTGCGCGACGGGAACATCCGCCCCCGCCTATGGCTCCGCCACCTGCGGTGCCGGACCACCAGGACGACGACGACGACATCCCGGAAGGGACCGGGGTAGACCTGAGAGTGGCGGTACGTAGGCTCAAGGCCAGGAATACCGCCCCAGGACCCGATGGCTTGCATGGCAAAGCCTGGGTCCTGGCCTCGGAGGCTCTCGGGCCCCGACTGCAGGGGCTCCTAAGCGCATGCTTGGAGAGAGGCCAATTCCCGCTTCGTTGGAAGACGGGGAAGCTGGTCCTCATTCGGAAGCCAGGGCGCCCTGCGGACTCTCCGTCCGCATACCGGCCCGTGGTGCTGCTCGACGAGGTGGGCAAGCTCTTTGAAAGAGTCATTGCAAACCGCCTCGCCGAGCACCTTGCGGGGACGGGGCCGGATCTTGCGGAACACCAGTTTGGTTTCCGCAAGAGGCGCTCTACGGTGGACGCCATCATGCGCGTGAGAGCCCTCACGACGGGGAATGCAGTGGCCAGAGGGGGGGTTGTCTTGGCGGTGTCTCTCGACATCGCCAACGCCTTCAACTCCATGCCCTGGAGCTGCATTAGGGAGGCACTCCGGTATCACCGGGTGCCGAACTATCTCCGTCGTATAGTCGGGGACTACCTGACGGACAGGGCCGTCATCTACCCTGGTCGCAACGGTGAGTGGAACCGGCGAGAGATGTCGTGCGGTGTCCCACAGGGTTCGGTTCTGGGGCCACCTCTGTGGAACATCGGTTACGACTGGGTGCTGCGCGCCGACCTCCCTACCGGCGTCAGCGTAGTTTGCTACGCTGACGACACGCTGGTACTGGCACAAGGGGGATCGTACGAGGCGGCGGCGGAAAATATGACACGCGGGGTTGCGATAGTCGTTGAGAGGATTCGGCAACTGGGTCTTGAGGTGGCTCTGCACAAGTCCGAGGCCATGCACTTCCATGGTCCTCGGAACAGGCCACCACCGGGATCCTCAGTGATGGTAGGAGGGGTATCCATCGACGTCGAGTCAACGCTGAAGTACCTAGGACTCGTCCTCGACGGCCGATGGAACTTCGTTGAGCACTTCCGACGTTTGGCTCCCAAACTGGAACGGACCGGGGCTGCCTTCAGGCGGCTCCTGCCGAACCTGGGAGGGCCAAACGCCTCCTGCCGGAGGCTCTACGCGGGGGTCGTGCGGTCCATGGCCCTTTACGGGGCCCCGGTGTGGGCGCGTGGTTTGGCGCGGCTTGCCGTCCACCACCTGAACGCGCCCCAAAGGGTGATAGCCGTGAAAATGGTTCGCGGCTACCGCACGATCTCCCGCGAGGCGGCGAGCCTCCTTGCCGGATTGCCGCCATGGGATCTGGAGGCGATAGTCCTCGCACGCCTGCACGAATGGCGTGCGGAGGCACTATGCCGTGGGGAAACCCCGCTGCCACGGCAAGTTGTCGCGCAGCGGACAGACTTCCGGCACGATCTCATGGCGACATGGAGACAGCGACTGTCGCAACCCCGTGCTGGGCACGCCACTATAGCGGCGATAAGACCCCTCTTTGAGGAGTGGCTTGAGAGACGCCACGGCATCCTCACCTTCCGCCTGACGCAGGTCCTCACCGGACACGGTGTGTTTGGGAGGTTCCTGCACTGAATCGGGCGGGAGGAAACGCCCGGGTGCTCCCACTGCGAGGATGGACCGGAGGACACGGTGGAACACACCGTGGAGGTGTGCCCTGCTTGGGCGGAGCACCGCCGTGTCCTCGTAGCGGCGATAGGCGGCGGCGACCTCTCGCGTCCGGCCCTGGTCGAAGCCATGGTCCGGAGCGAGACGGAATGGGATGCCGTCACCACCTTCTGCGAAGCAGTGATGCTAGCGAAGGAGGTGGCGGAGCGGGAGAAGGAGAGAGCAGCAGCTTTCCTCCCCGGCCGCCGCGGGAGACGCCCTGGGCGTCGGGGGCTACGTCGTGGCCCCCGGCCACCGTAGGCGCAGGCCTGTGGACGGCGAGCAATGGGTAGCTCGTCGTCCGTCCGTCTAATGACGACAGGCCGTGTCGACGGCGCGTTTTGTTCCACGCGCGCCTCAAAGAGCTGTCAGCAGCGTGAAGGGGCCCGCAAGGGCCGACGCCTGCCGGGGCTGCGGGCTGTTCGAAAGAGATACCGCGGCTCCGGAACGTAAGGGCACTGAAGGAACACGGATGGTTTTTAGTCAGTAAAAGTCTGACACTCCCTTACGCTCCACCCAGAGCGAAAGGGGTCATTAGATGATTTTCCATCCGCAAAAAAAAAAAAAAAAAAAAAAAAAAAAAAAAAAAAAAAAAAAAAAAAAAAAAGGCATACCTCAATCTCCAAAAACTAGATTGTAGAACCAATGCGTGTTGCCAGTGATGACTTATGGATCTGAGACGTGGTCCTTCACTGCTGGCCGTATGAGGACGCTCAAGGTCACTCAGCGAGCTATGGAGAGGGCTATGCTCGGAGTTTCTCTGCGTGATAGACTCAGAAATGAGGATATCCGCAATAAAACCAGAGTGACCAACATAGCCCAACGGATTAGTAAGCTGAAGTGGCAATGGGCCGGCCATATATATATATATATATATATATATATATATATATATATATATATATATATATATATATATATATATATATATATATATATATATATATACAGGAATTCAATGTATGCGGGTGGCTCAGGTCTGCGTTTTGTAGCTTTTCTTCCGAGGAAACCTATTTTCGGTAGTGGACTTGTAAGGGGTGGTAATGATAAAGACGAAGATGATGATGATGATGATTTACTTTGTAGTACTGGCATTTAAAACATACATATGCTATGATCGTAAGTCCACTGCTTAGCATATGCTTTTCCCATGTATAGTGGCAAAGCCCAGACTTGAATCACGTGTTTGTATGATAGCTCGGTAGCACAGCGACTAAGCATTTGATTTAATGCTGCGAGGCTGCTTGCTTAAATCCCGCTCGGAACAGCTATTTAATTTGACCTACAAATAATTGTTCTAAGTCTAGATGTTTGTCCACGTACAAGTCATGTATGTACATGATACATACAATCCGTCAGCTTTTACTTTAAACGTTGAAGTAAAAGATCGTGTAGATAGTCTGAAAAATATAATACTTGTATATAGAGGACCTGTTAATTCCGTAAATTGGCACTGAAGCAACGGTCTACGCCCTGTTACGCTCTCAAATATAATAAGTGCAAAATGGCATTATATGAAAACAAAGTTTTTATATGAAATAAAATCTACTATTACCTTGTACGAATTTAGTTTTACGTTATACAGAGCTGGCAAGTAGCCAAGCTCTCTATACTCTGAAACTTCATACATATCTTGATAAATTATTATTCAAACGCAAGCTAGACCAGTTACACCACTCTAAAGAGTAAGTAATTCCTTCATGGGATAATGTATGCTATTACAACAATGTTCCAGAAATATACAGTCTCTCTATTACAAAGTTAAACTTTTTTCAAAGTTCAAAGTTTAAGTATAGCCATTCAGCGAGGAAATCCAGCCAGCATTCTTGGCAGGATACCACGGGGAGGACTGTTTATAATTTAACATAATCCATTTTTCGTCGAACATATAATTGTTCTGGGTCTGGATGATTGTTCTCGTGCAATTTATTAAACATAAATGCAATTTATGTACGTACGCAGTTACTTTTTTTTTAAAAAATTGTACCTGAGTCGCAGCTACTTGTCTTAATATATATAAATTACGTGTCACATTGTTTATCCGCGATGGACTTCTAAACTACTTAACCGATTTTGATCAAATTTGCGCACCGTATGGGGATTAGTCTAACTTGAGAGATAGGATGGTTTTTTGCCCATGAATGACCCACAATTTTTTTTGCGGTTTTAAGGATTTTTAATAGGACATGACGAAGGTTCGTCGAAGAGGGCAGAACAACGTCTGCCTGGCAAGTTAGTATATAATATATCTTTATAAGTAATTTTTATCTTTCATTTGACGTTAAAAATGCACACGAATTACACACAAAATATTTTTGCCTTTTATGCACCTGCAATATACGTACATGTAAAAAATCTTTACGATGAAGGAGAAAATCATATAATCGTTTTTCTCTCTGCCAGCTCTTACGACATCCACGGTATGATTTGGGGTAGTGTACAAGTTCAATTTTACAAATCTTCAAACATTTGCGAAATAATTTTAAAATAAAACTTATTGTCCTGTTTATTTACCTAGGTCGCCCCTAACGACCGCTACGGGATAATGTCTGGTAGTAGAATCTCTTACGCCGCCACTAAGTATAAATAAAAATATGATTCACGACCTAAAATAAAATGAAAAATCATTGAAGTAATATGTACTTACGTACTAGAACAGCTATCTCAAACAAAAAATGTGCGGTACTCTGTGTTCGCGAGGATGTTTTTTATCATAGAATAAACATAGGTAGAATGACCCGTACGTAATAGTAGATTGTATTGTTAAATAGGTAAATTATATCGATAACAATATTTAAATTTTGTCGTTTATTTTGTATATTATATTTGTTTATTTAATATAATATTACATAATATTATATCACAATTACATTTTAATGATATTTTTATCTGAATATTTTAAAAGGTATCTAAGTCAAATATAAAAAAAACATACAAAATGTATGTTTAACTAAACTTATTAACATAACATTTAAATTACAAATATATTTATTTAAATTTGAATAAAAGTCGTTCATAAATGCTGGGTACGCGAGAGTTAATCATTCAGTTCATTAATTTTCAAATTAAAACGACAGTTATTAAATTACGACGAAGTAAATAATGCTATAGCTAAGTTAGTCAATTGGTTTAATGTTAATAATTTGCATTTGAATGGAACTAAAACTAAATGTATGAAATTCGTAACTCCTAATGTTAAACATGTCAATACTAATGTAATTTTAAATGGGGAGGAGCTGAGTCTTGTCGATACCACCATTTTTCTTGGAATCACACTGGACGCAAAGCTTCAATGGCTCCCCCATATATCAAAACTAGCTAGCAGACTTAGTTCTGCAGCATATGCTGTAAAAAAGATTAGAACTCTTACCAGTGTTGAAACAGCTAGAATAGTTTACTTCAGTTATTTCCATAGCATTATGTCGTATGGTATTTTGCTATGGGGACACGCGACTGACACTGAAATTATATTTATTTTACAGAAGAGGGCCATTCAAGCAATATATAATTTAAAACCAAAAGAGTCACTGAGACAAAAATTTAAAGAAATTAATATATTAACTCTGGCCTCTCAATACATTTATGAAAATGTAATGTACGTACACAAAAATAAAAGTAGTTTTGCGAAAATAAGTGATATTCATTCTGTAAATACTAGGAACAGACACAAGCTGGTAGTACCTGTTACTCGACTCCACCGAGTCAGTAATTCATTCTTGGGGCGATGTATACGCTTTTACAACAAAATCCCAGAAAATATACAAAATTTGTCATACACAAAGTTCAAAAATGTTATTAAACTAAGTTTGTATAAAAAGGGTTATTATAATATTAAGGAATTTATAGATGATAATAACCCCTGGGAAGGGTGATCGCTACCAAGCTATTTCTAATTTATCTTGTGTTGTTGATTGTAAACATGATTGTAAGCTATTATTAAAAAAAAAGTCCCGCTGGGTTTCTTGCTGGTTCTTCCCAGGACAGAGGTTTTTTTTTTGCGAACCAGTGGTAAATTAAAAAAGTGACGTTCAATAAGTATTTTTATAATCTACATTGAATAAAAAAGTTTATATTTCTATTTCTATTTCTATTAAAAATGGACGAATTTATACCACTTCGACTTTGATGTGAAAACATAAAAATAAAATAAAAGAATAATAAGCAGATTTAAACATGAAAAATTTTGCCAAATTATAATAACTTACATATGTTTCTACGAAAAAATGTGAATAATAATATATTCGTCCTATACTTAAGTACCCACAGAAATGTCGCATCTGAACATATTAATTTAATAATCTATATTCCATGACACGAGATGGCGTCTTGGGAATAATTTGTTTTATTATTATTACATAATACGTTTTTATTGATTAAGTATCTTATTAACTGATGAAAAGTAATTATTTGGTTTGTACTGACATTTCTTGAATTATTTGTGCAATATCTAAGTACACACGACGGCATATTTTTATCACGAGTTTTTTTTAAATCAACACAACACGTGACAACTCTATAAGCGCCTAGCGAGTGACTGATTTAAGTGCGGTGTATGCACCGCAGTTGAGTGGAACAGAGTAGCTGAATGCAGTGTTGCCTCTATTACGTAGTACATAATAGCTCAATGTGAAAAATAAATTATTTTTGGTTCGGAAAAGTTCTCTGTCCTGGTACGAACCAGTAAGAAACCAATTAGGACATTTTCTACCACTGTAAGGTTACACAATCTAAAATAGATTGCATAATTAATAACTTTACTCATTCAAGAAACAGTTTGGAAGCGATCATCTTATTCCGGGGTTATTACTCACTCATGTTATCATTTATAATATAATAACCCTACTTATAAAGAGTTTGTTTAATAAAAAAGTTTAACTTTGTAATAGAGAGACTGTATATTTCTGGAACATTGTTGTAATAGCATACATTATCCCATGAAGGAATTACTTACTCTTTAGAGTGGTGTAACTGGTCTAGCTTGCGTTTGAATAATAATTTATCAAGATATGTATGAAGTTTCAGAGTATAGAGAGCTTGGCTACTTGCCAGCTCTGTATAACGTAAAACTAAATTCGTACAAGGTAATAGTAGATTTTATTTCATATAAAAACTTTGTTTTCATATAATGCCATTTTGCACTTATTATATTTGAGAGCGTAACAGGGCGTAGACCGTTGCTTCAGTGCCAATTTACGGAATTAACAGGTCCTCTATATACAAGTATTATATTTTTCAGACTATCTACACGATCTTTTACTTCAACGTTTAAAGTAAAAGCTGACGGATTGTATGTATCATGTACATACATGACTTGTACGTGGACAAACATCTAGACTTAGAACAATTATTTGTAGGTCAAATTAAATAGCTGTTCCGAGCGGGATTTAAGCAAGCAGCCTCGCAGCATTAAATCAAATGCTTAGTCGCTGTGCTACCGAGCTATCATACAAACACGTGATTCAAGTCTGGGCTTTGCCACTATACATGGGAAAAGCATATGCTAAGCAGTGGACTTACGATCATAGCATATGTATGTTTTAAATGCCAGTACTACAAAGTAAATCATCATCATCATCATCTTCGTCTTTATCATTACCACCCCTTACAAGTCCACTACCGAAAATAGGTTTCCTCGGAAGAAAAGCTACAAAACGCAGACCTGAGCCACCCGCATACATTGAATTCCTGTATATCCTGTATATATATATATATATATATATATATATATACAGGAATTCAATGTATGCGGGTGGCTCAGGTCTGCGTTTTGTAGCTTTTCTTCCGAGGAAACCTATTTTCGGTAGTGGACTTGTAAGGGGTGGTAATGATAAAGACGAAGATGATCCTGTATATATATATATATATATATATATATATATATACAGGAATTCAATGTATGCGGGTGGCTCAGGTCTGCGTTTTGTAGCTTTTCTTCCGAGGAAACCTATTTTCGGTAGTGGACTTGTAAGGGGTGGTAATGATAAAGACGAAGATGATGATGATGATGATTTACTTTGTAGTACTGGCATTTAAAACATACATATGCTATGATCGTAAGTCCACTGCTTAGCATATGCTTTTCCCATGTATAGTGGCAAAGCCCAGACTTGAATCACGTGTTTGTATGATAGCTCGGTAGCACAGCGACTAAGCATTTGATTTAATGCTGCGAGGCTGCTTGCTTAAATCCCGCTCGGAACAGCTATTTAATTTGACCTACAAATAATTGTTCTAAGTCTAGATGTTTGTCCACGTACAAGTCATGTATGTACATGATACATACAATCCGTCAGCTTTTACTTTAAACGTTGAAGTAAAAGATCGTGTAGATAGTCTGAAAAATATAATACTTGTATATAGAGGACCTGTTAATTCCGTAAATTGGCACTGAAGCAACGGTCTACGCCCTGTTACGCTCTCAAATATAATAAGTGCAAAATGGCATTATATGAAAACAAAGTTTTTATATGAAATAAAATCTACTATTACCTTGTACGAATTTAGTTTTACGTTATACAGAGCTGGCAAGTAGCCAAGCTCTCTATACTCTGAAACTTCATACATATCTTGATAAATTATTATTCAAACGCAAGCTAGACCAGTTACACCACTCTAAAGAGTAAGTAATTCCTTCATGGGATAATGTATGCTATTACAACAATGTTCCAGAAATATACAGTCTCTCTATTACAAAGTTAAACTTTTTTATTAAACAAACTCTTTATAAGTAGGGTTATTATATTATAAATGATAACATGAGTGAGTAATAACCCCGGAATAAGATGATCGCTTCCAAACTGTTTCTTGAATGAGTAAAGTTATTAATTATGCAATCTATTTTAGATTGTGTAACCTTACAGTGGTAGAAAATGTCCTAATTGGTTTCTTACTGGTTCGTACCAGGACAGAGAACTTTTCCGAACCAAAAATAATTTATTTTTCACATTGAGCTATTATGTACTACGTAATAGAGGCAACACTGCATTCAGCTACTCTGTTCCACTCAACTGCGGTGCATACACCGCACTTAAATCAGTCACTCGCTAGGCGCTTATAGAGTTGTCACGTGTTGTGTTGATTTAAAAAAAACTCGTGATAAAAATATGCCGTCGTGTGTACTTAGATATTGCACAAATAATTCAAGAAATGTCAGTACAAACCAAATAATTACTTTTCATCAGTTAATAAGATACTTAATCAATAAAAACGTATTATGTAATAATAATAAAACAAATTATTCCCAAGACGCCATCTCGTGTCATGGAATATAGATTATTAAATTAATATGTTCAGATGCGACATTTCTGTGGGTACTTAAGTATAGGACGAATATATTATTATTCACATTTTTTCGTAGAAACATATGTAAGTTATTATAATTTGGCAAAATTTTTCATGTTTAAATCTGCTTATTATTCTTTTATTTTATTTTTATGTTTTCACATCAAAGTCGAAGTGGTATAAATTCGTCCATTTTTAATAGAAATAGAAATAGAAATATAAACTTTTTTATTCAATGTAGATTATAAAAATACTTATTGAACGTCACTTTTTTAATTTACCACTGGTTCGCAAAAAAAAACCTCTGTCCTGGGAAGAACCAGCAAGAAACCCAGCGGGACTTTTTTTTTAATAATAGCTTACAATCATGTTTACAATCAACAACACAAGATAAATTAGAAATAGCTTGGTAGCGATCACCCTTCCCAGGGGTTATTATCATCTATAAATTCCTTAATATTATAATAACCCTTTTTATACAAACTTAGTTTAATAACATTTTTGAACTTTGTGTATGACAAATTTTGTATATTTTCTGGGATTTTGTTGTAAAAGCGTATACATCGCCCCAAGAATGAATTACTGACTCGGTGGAGTCGAGTAACAGGTACTACCAGCTTGTGTCTGTTCCTAGTATTTACAGAATGAATATCACTTATTTTCGCAAAACTACTTTTATTTTTGTGTACGTACATTACATTTTCATAAATGTATTGAGAGGCCAGAGTTAATATATTAATTTCTTTAAATTTTTGTCTCAGTGACTCTTTTGGTTTTAAATTATATATTGCTTGAATGGCCCTCTTCTGTAAAATAAATATAATTTCAGTGTCAGTCGCGTGTCCCCATAGCAAAATACCATACGACATAATGCTATGGAAATAACTGAAGTAAACTATTCTAGCTGTTTCAACACTGGTAAGAGTTCTAATCTTTTTTACAGCATATGCTGCAGAACTAAGTCTGCTAGCTAGTTTTGATATATGGGGGAGCCATTGAAGCTTTGCGTCCAGTGTGATTCCAAGAAAAATGGTGGTATCGACAAGACTCAGCTCCTCCCCATTTAAAATTACATTAGTATTGACATGTTTAACATTAGGAGTTACGAATTTCATACATTTAGTTTTAGTTCCATTCAAATGCAAATTATTAACATTAAACCAATTGACTAACTTAGCTATAGCATTATTTACTTCGTCGTAATTTAATAACTGTCGTTTTAATTTGAAAATTAATGAACTGAATGATTAACTCTCGCGTACCCAGCATTTATGAACGACTTTTATTCAAATTTAAATAAATATATTTGTAATTTAAATGTTATGTTAATAAGTTTAGTTAAACATACATTTTGTATGTTTTTTTTATATTTGACTTAGATACCTTTTAAAATATTCAGATAAAAATATCATTAAAATGTAATTGTGATATAATATTATGTAATATTATATTAAATAAACAAATATAATATACAAAATAAACGACAAAATTTAAATATTGTTATCGATATAATTTACCTATTTAACAATACAATCTACTATTACGTACGGGTCATTCTACCTATGTTTATTCTATGATAAAAAACATCCTCGCGAACACAGAGTACCGCACATTTTTTGTTTGAGATAGCTGTTCTAGTACGTAAGTACATATTACTTCAATGATTTTTCATTTTATTTTAGGTCGTGAATCATATTTTTATTTATACTTAGTGGCGGCGTAAGAGATTCTACTACCAGACATTATCCCGTAGCGGTCGTTAGGGGCGACCTAGGTAAATAAACAGGACAATAAGTTTTATTTTAAAATTATTTCGCAAATGTTTGAAGATTTGTAAAATTGAACTTGTACACTACCCCAAATCATACCGTGGATGTCGTAAGAGCTGGCAGAGAGAAAAACGATTATATGATTTTCTCCTTCATCGTAAAGATTTTTTACATGTACGTATATTGCAGGTGCATAAAAGGCAAAAATATTTTGTGTGTAATTCGTGTGCATTTTTAACGTCAAATGAAAGATAAAAATTACTTATAAAGATATATTATATACTAACTTGCCAGGCAGACGTTGTTCTGCCCTCTTCGACGAACCTTCGTCATGTCCTATTAAAAATCCTTAAAACCGCAAAAAAAATTGTGGGTCATTCATGGGCAAAAAACCATCCTATCTCTCAAGTTAGACTAATCCCCATACGGTGCGCAAATTTGATCAAAATCGGTTAAGTAGTTTAGAAGTCCATCGCGGATAAACAATGTGACACGTAATTTATATATATTAAGACAAGTAGCTGCGACTCAGGTACAATTTTTTAAAAAAAAAGTAACTGCGTACGTACATAAATTGCATTTATGTTTAATAAATTGCACGAGAACAATCATCCAGACCCAGAACAATTATATGTTCGACGAAAAATGGATTATGTTAAATTATAAACAGTCCTCCCCGTGGTATCCTGCCAAGAATGCTGGCTGGATTTCCTCGCTGAATGGCTATACTTAAACTTTGAACGAGAAAAGAACCGGCCCTCTTTTCACTAGCAGCGACATGTTTAGCTAAAGATGTAGACAAATTTCATATACAAATAAATAAAAGGTCTTTACCATTGAAATCACCGTTCCCTATTACTGGCAATTCAAATCAAAATAATTTTTGTTTCGCCTTAGCCAATTCCACAAACAAAACATGGATTTTTTCTTTTCAAAATTAGTCTAGTTTTTTGATTAACGTTATGTTTTCATTGTCATCAAAAATATTCAAATGCGATGTTATTCGTCATTATGGATACGTTAAAAATTCGAAGCAGCAACGTGGCACAAGCGACACAAAACATAACGACGTTCATGCAGTGAATTCTACAAACGATCGCACCACCTGTTGTTGCCCGCTTTCGTTCTGGAAATTTCGACCTGAAAAGTAAACCCCGTGGTCGTCCAAAGACTTTGATCGAATTACTGCGACAGAATAAGCAGCAGCTTTCGACGTTAGCACCAAAATAATATTGGTCCATTTGTTTCAAATGGACAAGGTAAAAAAGCTCGACAAATGGGTGTTTTACGAACTCAATGATTGCCAGCGCGAAGTACGCGTGGAAACATGCCTTGCACTACTCGACAGGCACGCAAACGAAGTTGCAAGTGCTCTGCAAGTTGGTTAGATTTTGGTTCAGCACCTAAACAATGCCCTAAACAAAAACTTACCCCTATAAAAGTGATGGTCACTGTTTGGTGGTCTGGCGCTGGTGTGATTCGTCATAGCTTCTTACCAAATGAGATGAGCCTTACTGCAGATGTGTACTGTTGAAAACTGAACACAATGATGCAAGAGCACACACGTCTCCAACCAGCTTTGTTCAACCGCGTGTTCCCGCTGCTCCTGCACCACAACGCGCGATCTCATACTGAACAACAGACGGTCTCCAATTTACAAGACCTGGGGCCGGGGCCGGAAGCTCTCCATTCATTCGCCGTACTCACCATACCTTGCGCCTAAAGACTTCTACTTTTTCCAGAACTTGGATGGCAGTACAAAATGCATTTTAAGAATTTGTTGCCACCACCAACTGATTTCTTTAAGAAGGGCATCAATAAACTCCTACTGCGTTGGCAAAGATGCGTCGATTGCATGGGTGATTTATTTGAGTAATAGAAATAAAAAATCATAGACCTAATGTATAAACTAGTCTACAGTCGACTGTTGAATTCTTGGAACAATATAGGTATATTCTTCCAAGAATTCAACAATCGACTGTCGACTTATGTAAATAGGAACATATTTAGGTAAATATGTTCCTATTTACATAAGTGAAAATTATTTCATCATCATTACACATTTCATAACACACAGCATGCCACAGAAACCAATGTGAAATAGAAGCAGCTTAATGCTGCTGTTTCTTATGGTGAAAAGAGCATGAAGATATAGAGTAAATAAAGCATTCCATCTTAGTCCTCAAGTATAACAACGCATCCGAATTTTGATTCTCAATCGATGACAGATGTAGATGTCAATAAGCAACATCATCCAAATTCCATCAGTTAGACTATGTGCTCGGTACCCCATATTTTATAAAAAAAGCAAAAGTTTAAATATTAACATAATTATTAACACATGTATATAAAATTATTAAATCACATAGTGAATTAGTTTGTACATTTATTTTAGAGCTAGTAAGCTATTCCTTTGATACGAAAACACTTGTTTGAGTTTATGCTTGAGTTTAGGAACTGAAACATTATAACGTGTGCACTTGGTTCCAAACTTTGTGAATATTGCTAACTGCGGGCAGTATAATTAATCAAATTTAACAATGAAACGTGCAATTCTACATGACATTCACATAAAGGTGGTTATTCAATTGATTTGAATAATTTATATAAAATATATGGCACCTAGTATGGTTATGAGTTCTGCTACACAGTTAAATGTACCTTTTTTACAGAAATCAGTTTACTCGTATTACAATTAGAAATAACAATAAAGCTTACGTTTATATATTTTTCTATATTTTTGCAGGAACTGTTAGGGAATATCCTGTATATTGACAGGTTTTTTTAGAAATCTTTATTTCACGCAATAATAGTTGTTATTTTCCTATAGGTTTGCTTAGAATTTTAAAGCCTGTCAGAAGAATTGTTAGTGAACTCGACAATAGTCAATTTTATGCTTCGTAATTTATCAAACACGCTGAAAAATAATATTTAACCCCTCAGTCCCCAGCTAAAATGTTCGCACCACCCGCGCGCTTTGCGTGACGCGGCATCGCTATATAACCTAACATGGAATTTGTCGTACATTTATTTTCAATAAAATTCTTTATAAATTTCAATATAATACTTTTTTCTGTTTGGTAACGCCAGTTAACAATCTACTTTATCAACATTACATTACATATCGCATTGAGTTCGTCCTAAGTTATATCTACTTTATCAACATGACTAGTGCATATTTTTTGTTTCCTTCCTTCCTTCCCTTTCCTACCGCACGCGCTGCCGCCGAGGTGAAAAAGAGGATCTCGGCGCGCGTCAGTATACTAAGTGACATTACGTTCTCCGCACCGCACGGCCAGCCGTCGCGTCTTATATATATATTAACCGCAAACCGCGCAGGACGAACATTGAGTTCTCCTGTTTATCTTTAATACTCACCGCATCAGACATTGTGTCTTTGTAACTCATAAAAGTGTGAGACGCCCCCGTAAGGGCAAAGGTCGAGAGTGTGGGACTTCACGAAACTGTTAACCGAGAGTGCGTGTGCGCCGAACCACGTGGCGAGCTTGCTGTATAGCAGACACTCCAGGAGGAAGGCGCGGCAGCCCTCGTCAGGTCAGTGCGTGCTATCCCACCTATTTATTTTCCCCTTTGCCGTATGCACCAAAATTACAGTCCACTAAATCTTTATCGAAGATACCTTAAGTTACTGGCGTCTCCATTTTTAATGGTCCTTCGAGCCGGATTGACCTTGACTTTCCATTTTTAATGGTCACTTCTCGCTGGATTGACCTTGACTTTCCGCCCTTATTAGATCGTTATCGTAATAAGCGTTTATATAATTAATTATTTATATTTTAATCCGACTTCGGATTAACCCCGCCCTTATTAGAACACTAGAATAGGTCCTAATAGGTGACATTCATAGTAATTTTAAAACTATATTCATAGAATGAATAAGCATATAATTATCTATATAAATTATTTGTTGTATGTTCACATCACGTCATCAACTTTTAACTACATCTATAGATTATACTGTTAAATTACATTTATTATTTGCACATATATTTAAGCATTATATTCGTTATAAATAACTTCATAATTATTATAAAAGTTAACAATTAAAGTTCATCGTTAACGAAACTAATATCTAATAATTCAACCGCGTAGCGAGGTCGCTTACAGACTACCCGCTTATAATTATATTATTTTTGCCGCATAACTTAAGTTGTAATGCCGCCTAAAAAACAAATAGCATCGAATAATAGCGATTCTTCGGATAATGAGGGCACACCTGATGCTGAGTTGGTTTTATTGTTAGCTAAACGAGATGCTTTATTTGAAATAGTGCAAAAAATATATGATATGTCCTCAGACATCCACATAAACACTTCCACGATGGAGCGTTTTCTTGATGGAAGTTCTAATATTAATGCTTTACGTATTGAGTTTAAACAGGTCTTAGATAATTATAATTCACATTTATTAAAAATAAACCCTATTGCTAAACCTGATTATAACAGCCTCATTGCGTTTGAGTCTCTTTGCGGTAGAATAAATAGGCTTTATTTACAATATTCGCAATCTAATTCACAAAGTACTAGTACACCATCTAAAGCCAGATTCACACTTCCGCCTATCGAACTTATGCCATTTTCGGGTGACATTCGCTCATGGCCTTTATTTTATGCTAGCTTTAAATCAACCGTCCATGACAACACATCGCTTACCGACGCTGAAAAGTTATACTATTTGCTAGGTAAACTAACGGGCAAAGCCCTATCTGTATGCTCAGGTATAACTCCTTGCGCTGAAAATTATAAAATTTTATTGCAAGCACTCGTTGACAAATATGAAGACCGGCGTATGCTAGCATCTACATATATTAATCAGATGTTCGAATTTAAGCCATTGCAATCGGCCACCGCAAATAATTTTGATTTATTTACTGATAACTTTATAAGTGCAGTGCGCGCTTTACAAAACTTAAAGTTAGATAATCTCGCGGACTTAATTGTTCTTCATATCGCGCTTAAGAAGCTGGACCCGGATACCATTCGCTCTTTCGAATATAGTCATAACTCGATGGTACCTACCTTTGATGATTTAGTAAATTTTATTAAGACCCGCTCCAAAGTTTTGCAACGCACCGATTCTAGTACAAATTCTAATAGCGCACCAAACAATCGACGAGGTAACGGTAATAATCGTCGCTGTAATAATACTTCGTCGCCGAAGTATCAGGCGTACGTAAGCACGACGACTAGTTGCTCAGTGTCTGTGCGATAATATTGTGCATCAACACCTATTTAAGTGTGCAGACTTTAATAAAATGACGCCGCAGGAACGATTTAAATGCGTAAAGAGTAACAATGCATGTGTGAATTGTCTCAGTTTAAGTCATCGAGTGTCTAGTTGCTCTTCAAATTATAGTTGTCGAGTTTGTAAATTTAAACATCACACATTGTTGCACTTCCACCGCAGAAGCGATAATGCTTCCCCTGCGCTGGCGCGTTCTCCACCGCTTCAGCCAGTTACACTGAAGTCTACAACCCCCGCGCCCGCACACTCGCCACACCTCACCGCAGGTGCGCGTTCAGACGTCGCGTTGTGTACTTCGTTCAAGAATGTTTCTCAACGTTCACCGCCTCCCGCGCGCGCAAGTCGTTCGCAGAGAACTGTTTTATTATCAACCGCTCAAGTATTTGCTTACGATGCTAAGGGAGAGAAACAAATTATTCGTATATTATTAGACTCCGCGGCTCAAAGCCATTTTATGACTAAAGAGTGCTGTCATCGTTTAGGCGTTCAACAACACGATACCGAATGTACTGTAGTAAAGGGATTCGGTGGAGTTGAAAAAATTGTAAAATCGAAATCGATTGATATTAAAATTTTCTCACGATTCGACTCGAATATTAACTTCAATATTTCAACGCTAGTTGTTGATCAAATCACCGACCTTTTGCCCACTGCTGTGGTAGACACATCTGTCTTATCACACTTCCATGGCATAAGACTCGCTGATGAATGTTATAGCATGCCTAATAAAATTGATATTTTGATAGGCGCACCCCTTTTCCCGCACTTACTATGTCCAGACGTAATTTATTCGTCTAACGACTTGTCCGGGCCCTCGGCTTTGAATACGGTATTTGGTTACGTTATTATGGGCTCAGTGCCGACACTTCAGGTAAATCATTCTTTAACGTGCTGCTCAGTTCTAGAGTCTCCTATCGTTGACAAATTAGTGCAACGATTTTGGGAGCTTGAACAGCCACCCTCCGCACCGCCCATTCAGTGTCCTTCAGACATTGAATGTGAAGAGTTTTATAAATCTACGACATCCCGCGATCCTTTTACTGGTAGATATATTGTTGGCCTGCCATTTAAAGATGACGTTTACTCTCTCGGAGATTCTTATGAAACCTCTCGACGACGATTCATGTGCTTGGAGAGGAAACTTCAAGCCTCGCCTACATTAAGGTTAGCATATGATGACGTCATAAAGGAATACTTAGCTAAAAATTATATATCCCCCGCACGGCCGTATGACTCTCATGAACCCGCTCCAATATATGTCATACCGCATCATGGAGTCTTACGCGAAGATAAGAAGTCAACGCGTCTGCGCATCGTCCTGGACGCTAGCAGTAAGACTAGCACTGAGCGATCATTAAATGATATTCTTCATTCAGGACCAAATTTGCAAGGCGACTTGTTCAATATAATTTTAACTTTCCGCTTACATCCAATCGCTATGACAGCCGACTGTCGCCAACAATTTCTGCAAATAGTTGTTCGCGATTCTGATCGTCGTTACCAATGCTTCCTATACCGCTTCCGTCCACAAGACCCACTTGTGTTATACCACTTCAATCGCGTGTGCTTCGGTTTAACTTCGAGTCCATACCATGCATTGCGCACGGTAAGACGGCTCATTGATGACGACGGCGCAAAGTATCCGCTTGCGAGTCGTATCGCATTTACTTCGCTATATATGGACGACATCGCGTTCTCTATGCCCAGTGAATCCGAGGCCAGTGAGACCTCTCGGCAGCTGATAGACTTATTCAAGGGTGCCCAATGGGACCTGATAAAATGGCATAGCAACCGTCGATCTGTTTTAGATGACCTCCCTACTTCCCATAAAATTACAGGAGAAGTAGAGTTCGATAAATCAATGCCACATAAAATACTAGGCTTGCATTGGTCTACCGATAGTGACGCCTTTTATTTTAAGATATCTGTTCCCGCTGATGTGACGTGCACTAAGCGCGCCATCTTATCTACTGTCGCTCGCCTGTGGGACATAATGGGTTTCGTTGCTCCCACAGTCGCGTACGCCAAATTGTTAATAAAGCAGCTTTGGCAACTTAATTTAGATTGGGACGACATACCACCACCGCCAATTATTAAGATGTGGAGGCAATTCTGTGCTGAATTACCAGCTCTTAATGATTTACGTATCCCGCGACATGTTGGTGTATCCAAAAACTGTACTGCGTCACTCCTGGGGTTTTCCGACGCCAGCGAGCACGCATACGGTGCCGTAGTCTACATACATGTAAAGAGCGTCAATGGTAACACCGTCCAGTTGATTTGTGCAAAGACTAAAGTCGCACCGACGAAATCACTATCTATTGCACGCCTTGAGCTTTGTGGAGCGGTTTTACTCTCAAAATTGCTTCGCAGAGTACTTGACAATTATTCTCTTGACCTTGCAATATCAGTCTATGCCTTTGTAGATTCAAAAGTAGCTCTGTACTGGATAAAGAGTTCGCCACACAAGTGGCAGACCTTTGTTGCAAACCGCGTTGTTCAGATTACCGACAATATTCGCGCTGATAACTTTTATCATGTCGCAGGTACTGAGAATCCCGCTGACATACTTTCACGTGGCGTTACGCCAAGTAAATTAGTTTCAAACCCCCTGTGGCTCCATGGGCCTCAGTGGACTTCGTTAGATCCATCTCAATGGCCTCTTCGTACTTTAGACAATGAGGTTATTGCAAATATGCCTGAGAAGAAGATTTTGTCGCACACTGTGTGCACATCCGTCTGTAATTCTGCGATTTATGAGCTCGCACTCCGCATCTCTTCTTGGAGTAAACTTCTACGTATAATTGCGTACGTGTGTAAGTTTGCAAAATTATTGCCCCGCCGCAGCACTACTGTAGTGACTGCTGATGATCTCAGTTTCTCTGAGGTTATAACCCTCGGCGCCCTGCAAAAACAGCATTTTGCAGTGGAATATTTAAATATTGAAGGTAACAAACCTTGCTCGCCCGCTTTCAATCGTTTAAGGCCTTTTATTGAGAATGGTTTAATCCGCATTGGTGGTCGTCTTTCGAACTCCGCATTAGATTACACACAAAAACATCCAATTATACTCCCGCGCAGTGATCATGTAGTGAACATGATCATTGACTATTATCATATTAAAAATTTACACGCTGGGCCTGAATTGTTATTGTCATTACCCGCACCCAAAGTCAAATCTGGCTCTACCAGTCTGTTACACAGGCATTCTTTACTGGATAAATTAGTTCAGTCGTTTTGGGACCGGTGGAGGACGGAATACCTTCACGGATTACAAGTTCGTCAGAAGTGGAACACCCCGTCTACGGCTATCGTACCAGGCATGGTTGTAATTGTGATAAATGATAATGAACCGCCCCTTGCTTGGCCATTAGCGATTGTCGAGTCTGTTCATCCTTCGAAGGATGGCGTAGTTCGAGTAGTGACCGTGAGAACTACTAAGGGAACATATCTCCGTCCTGTTGCTCGTATTTGCCCTCTCCCAAAATAACAAATCACGATTATTTTGATTATTATTATTTATCTAAATTAGGAATTAAGTTTATATTTATATATATTAAAAAAGTATTAAACCGCAATATTATATTTATGTATACATTTTCTCGCTTACCAAGTAAGGTTAGTAGATGAGACATGCGCATTGAGCGCATCCTCTCACTTTATATACCGCTTATTTATTTGTTTTCCTTTTACTTTTTATATTACGGTTGTCTTTTAAAGGTGACCCTTTAAGGGCGGGAGGAAATGGTAACGCCAGTTAACAATCTACTTTATCAACATTACATTACATATCGCATTGAGTTCGTCCTAAGTTATATCTACTTTATCAACATGACTAGTGCATATTTTTTGTTTCCTTCCTTCCTTCCCTTTCCTACCGCACGCGCTGCCGCCGAGGTGAAAAAGAGGATCTCGGCGCGCGTCAGTATACTAAGTGACATTACGTTCTCCGCACCGCACGGCCAGCCGTCGCGTCTTATATATATATTAACCGCAAACCGCGCAGGACGAACATTGAGTTCTCCTGTTTATCTTTAATACTCACCGCATCAGACATTGTGTCTTTGTAACTCATAAAAGTGTGAGACGCCCCCGTAAGGGCAAAGGTCGAGAGTGTGGGACTTCACGAAACTGTTAACCGAGAGTGCGTGTGCGCCGAACCACGTGGCGAGCTTGCTGTATAGCAGACACTCCAGGAGGAAGGCGCGGCAGCCCTCGTCAGGTCAGTGCGTGCTATCCCACCTATTTATTTTCCCCTTTGCCGTATGCACCAAAATTACAGTCCACTAAATCTTTATCGAAGATACCTTAAGTTACTGGCGTCTCCACTGTTTATTTATTATGTTATATTACTTGTTTTAGTGATTTTACTTAATTACAAATAGGTTTTAATTGTATTTTTATAGTAAAAAATGTACATGTTCAGCGCAGGACAGCAGCGTGAATATCACAATTATTTCTATATATTACTCAGAATTATTTATGTAAAAAGATATATTATATTCACCCAAAAGCTTTTATAACAATTTTATAATAAAACACCATACTAAACACTTTTAACATACCAGAAAAATCCAAAAATCAACACAATAACACGCCACAGATAACAGTCGTACGAAATGAACGTAGATTGTAAATAAATACCATAGACTAACTGAGTTTTTTATTATATTAAAGGATAGAAAATTTTACATGGAGCCTATAATACAAACTTCTTCATAGACCAGTAGTCTCTAAATATAAGTTTTTATGGTTTAAAGTGCTGTAGGTGGATGTGGTCGGATCCGACCGCTTGGAATTTGACGGAATATCGCCGTGGTTGGATCCGACCATGTGAATATTGAAGGGTTAAAATCAATCGAAGTTTTATTCATAACGAACGTAACAGCATTTATAGTTTCTTACCTTTGGTTCGGAAATAAGCCTCTATTATCAATCATGTATTCTTTATATCATCATAACATTTTTGAAACAGCTTTTACTTTATTAATAACAAATTCTTTTCAAAAGAAAACTTGCTTATTTTCTGAGATTTTGTTGTAAATGCATCCCCATGAAAGAGTTACTGACTCGAGTGGCTTTACTTATCGTCTAGAAGGAACGTCTTGTCTTATGAAGCAGTCAGTTCGCCGAGCAGATTCTGTGCTTGTTGGCGAACTTTGCATAACTTCTTTCTTACCTCAGCCCACGATATTCCTTCACCGTCAAACACGTTGTTGATCAGAAACTAAAACTGCAATTTACAATTTCATTGATGCTAGCGGGCTTGTATGAATTTTACGGCGAATTTTCTTATAGTACTGAATGAAAATCATGAAAAAAGTTATAGTTATAAATTTACTTATGATGGCACGGCTTTGCTTAAAATCCTTTAAGAAATACATAGTTTTAAGTATTGTATGTGCTATCAGCAAACTAAATCTAATACAACTTGCACTAATTATTAGGATGAGATTGATACTTCTTGTTTTATTCTAATTTACATTTGTAGCTTTAGTAGTAGCAAAAATTAAATTTTCATTGCATAAAATGTTAATAATTTTAAGAAAACCTATTTTAAAGAAACCTATCGAAATTAAAATAATACGTATTCAATTAGCAGTATTTTTTTTTTTATAGGATAGGGTGACAAACGAGCACACAGTCCACCTGATGGTAAGTGGCTGCTGTGGCCCATAGACATCTACATCTACCCTCGATTACGAATCAAAACGCAGATGCGTTGTCACCCGTGAGGACTAAGATGGAATGCCTCGTTTCCAGTAAAAAGAGTCACCGGTTCTCTACACTCACCATACGAAATACAGCAGCATTAAGCTACTATTTCACGCTGGTATTCTGTGAGAGCGTGGTCCTTCCCCGGTCGAGCCGACCCATTCGTGCTACAACTATACTACTAATATAACTGCAGCGTGGCTCTACCACGTATCTACTATTTATCGATAGATCAATTTCATAATATATTATCTATTCCGTTCACCAAATTTACGTGTCATATTGTTTGTCCGTAATGAACTCCTCCTAAACTACTGAACTTATTTCAATGAAATTTTGTAAATACGTATTACTTGCTCCAATTTAAGAGATAGGATAGTTTTTATCCTGATAAAAAATGTAAACTTGGTAGGCCCATACTACAGCTATATTAAAGACCGGGGAAATATCACGCTCTCACAGAATACCAGCGTAAAATAGCAGCTTAATGCTCTGTTTTGTATGTTTAGTGTAAACCGAATACTGACCGAATTACTGGAAAAGAGGCAATCCATCTTAGTCCTCATGGCTGACAACTCATCTACAATTGGATACCCAAACTAGGATAGATGTAGATGTCTATGGGCCACAACAAGCACTTACTATCAGGTATATTGTGTGCTCGTTTGTTACCCTTATCACAAAAAATAAGAAAGAAAGTGACCACTCCCCAATTCTGTTATTTCAAAGAATTGCGAGTTTTTATACGACAAATGGAATGGAACAGGCAGAACGATGTCAGCCTGCAGCTGGTCGTAGAGATATATTACACTAGTAAATTAGTCAATTATAGTAGTTAATTTCTTGGCCCATTGAAATCAGTTTCGGGGAGTCAGTAAGCTTACGGGCCATGAAACTTTTCTTCTTATTCCTAAGATGTGACAACGCATTAGTCACAGATCAATGAGCTACAGCTCTCTAGAGTGTATATATATTTTGTGGGTCTTCAATAACCATCTACAATCAAGTAAGCTGTTAGTTCGTTCGTTAATTTGTATAAAAAAGAGGCATGGAGAAACTTGACACACAACGGTACTTGTGGCAATGTAGAATTCATAATAGACAAAAACCTCTGTATAAAGTGATTGCTTCCAAGCTTTTCCTAAATTTCTTTCTATTTGATATTATAAGGTACATCTTAAATTATCAATAAAGTCCCGCTGAGCTCGTTGATGGGTCTTTCCGGCACAGAAATTTCCGAATCAGTATAAAAGAATCAGTCAGAATAAAGGACCTACCTACACTAAGTACTTGTAATCTAGTAAATTAAATCTATTCTATTTTGTTTTATTCTATTCTATTCCGCTCTGGAGATACAAATGCTATAAATAATAGAATGTTGCGCGCCTTGTTGTCCACCAGTGGAAAGAAGAGAAATTAAATCTTGTAATAAATATATGCACACTCTTCGAAATAATCTTTTAGTGTTATTATAATCCCCTAATAGTCCTCAGTTCTCGGTTTCAGTGTCATTTGTCCCGTAAGGACTTAGGACGCTTGCAATTGGTCATGGCAGGACCAGACCTCTCACATCTCTATCGCTTCTTCTGGTTGCTCATCTGGGTATTTTAAATCAGTCATCCTGAGCCAGCTTTAGCTATCCGAGAGTCACGGGCTGGAACATATGCGCTCTTCCTATTATTTACTAAGCCAGTGCCTTGAATACAATCTCACTCTACTGGTATAATAAAAGGTGATGTAGCCCTGGATTGTATCTCTATTTGGATATAATATCAGATTTATCATACGGCCATAAGGCGCCTTCATGGCATTAATGCCCCTCAACCGATGCTGCGACCATCAACATTGAATATTGTAAAGTTATTAAGGAAGTATTTAAATTTTGTTAGGTAACATGTTAAGGCACGTTACATACCCTAATAGAAAATTAAATGACGGTGAACTGAGGATCCAAAATTTCATCAGCATCATCATTACAGCCCTTCACAAGTCCACTGCTGAACATAGGCCTCCCCCAAGTAATGCCACAAAGCACGGTCCTGAGCTACCTTCAACCATCGACTTCCTACATGTCTTACCAGGTCGTCACTCCATATAGTGGGGGGTTGCCCTACACTACGCCTACCGGTACGAGGCTGCCACTCGAGAATCTTTCTTCCCCATCGGTTATCGGTTCTTCGAGCTATATGGCCGGCCCATTGCCACTTCAGCTTACTAATCCGTTGGGCTATGTCAGTCACTCTGGTTTCACTGCGGATATCCTCATTTCTGAGTCTATCACGCAGAGAAACTCCGAGCATAGCCCTCTCCATAGCTCGCTGAGCGACCTTGAGCGTCATCATACGGCCAGCAGTGAAGGACCACGTCTCTGATCCGTAAGTCATCACAGGCAACACGCACTTGTATGGTACGGATCCAAAATTTAGGGCTGCAAAACTGTCATTTAACATATTAACATACTATAGAAGGATAAATAGGCTTTTAGGTGGAATTCAGGGATGGAGTGTAAGCGAAGCCGTCCGATTGCCCTTTCTAATCTTGAGTGGGTTTCAAACGCAGTAAGAATACTTTAACACGTTACAACTTTTTGAACGAAATATTTTAAAACATTGATGGATCAGTTGCGACAGGGAAATTGATGGTATTAATCAGTATCAATTTTACTAGGGTATCCCACTTTATGATAATATTGCCTTCAAAGTATATATTGGAAAGTCTCACGTAGTATATAATTATACACTGAAGCATTGTGCGGACTAAACTTGTCGGTTACGCGTACACAAAAATGCTAGTCCGTACAAGTTGACCACGCGTGACAACTCGCGGCGAGTCGTTGCCAGTCGGCTTTTGGTTACGTAATGAGAAGTGGTGCAGTTTTGGTGCACACGACAGTTGTGTTTCAAGACATGACGGATACTGGCTGGTGGCTGCGCCTGGCCGACTTGTGACTTGTCACCACTCACCACACGTTTATAATCCCGCCATGTATAACGCTGTAAGCGTATTCAACATACCTAGATTACGCGTACATTGAAACGTTTAGTCCATACAAGGCTTTCCAATCTCTAGTACGTACCGATCTTTTAACACAGCTGATGAGTACCGTTATTAACTCATTATAAAGATTAAAATATAATTTAATATTCTTTAGTGCTTCATATTTAAAATTGTCTGTACAACATACTTGAAAACTGCTGTCTCTGACCTCATTTCCTAAATTAAGAAAAATTAATGAATTTTAATATCTAATGCGATGAGGTTTGGATTCATGTTAACTATTTACATATGATTGTAACCTTATTAGCCATTAAGGCTTTTCGGATATCATCAATAGTTTATAATTTTCCTGATTAAGAAAAAAATATTAAAAGTAAGTTAATTACAAGGCTAAAACTATTTATTATCAATATATACTAGAGTCCCGCCCCAAATTCGCCTAGATAGGATCTATTAATGCGGTGTAAGATTTAAGATAATCAAAGACTATCTTTTATCTTTTTTCGAAAATAAATCTAGTTTCTCGGATAATATATAGCCTAGGTCACAGATTTTTATATATTTCTTTTGTTTTTTTTAGTATAAGGGTGACAAATGAGCACAGTCCATCTAATGTTGAGTAGATACTGTGGCCATAGACATCTACATTTATCTTCGATTATCGGATCAATACGGATATGCGTTGTTACCCTTGAGGACTAAGACAGTGGTGATGGTGGAAGATATAATGGTAAGTGGATACTGTGGCCCATAGACATCTACATCTACCCTTGATTAAGAATCTAAATACAGATGCGTTGTCACCCTTGAGGACTAAGATGTGACCTCGTATGGAGTAAAAAGTAAAAAGAGTCTCCGGTTCTCTACACTGAGGTACCGTATGAAACACAGAAGCAATAAGCTGTTATTTTACGCTGGTGTTCTCTGAGAGTGTAATCCTACCCGCTAAGGTTCAGGAAATAAACGTCAAGTAATCTTAACTGTGAATTTAATTCTCCTTGAATGTCTCTTAGCCTATCGTATAATGTATATGTATATATATATATATATATATATATATATATATATATATATATATTTATTTATACCTACACGATCATACACTACACCCTGGCGAACCCACCCATTCTTGTTAGAACCATAATATAGCTGCAGCATGTCTCTACCACGTCAAAAATCCTTCCCTCCTGGTCATTGATATCTAACTACCTACAAATGTTATTGGAAGAGAATATATAGTGTAATATTTATTAATTGAAGTCAGTCAATACTTTTTTGATCACATCATCATCATTACGATTTTATTTACCTACATGATTAATATAAGTAATTCACAATTATTATTTATTCATAATTACAATGTGGCATTGCAAACTGGCAGAAACGTCAAGTGGTAGAAGTATCTAACAAAAAATGTTTGATATAGTAGATTTAAACTTACTTTCATAATCCTGAGGAAGTAATACTTCATATAAGTATAACAGTATCTTGTATATTATTACGTAAAGTGATATAACAAGAAGCTTTGAAGTAAATAAGCGAGGGATGAAAATTGTTGAGAGCACTTACATGTGCGTCGGCTGAAACTCTGTGCAGTCTGTAATTGTGTCTAGAAAATAAAATGACGTAGATATTTATGCAATATTATTCATAATTATTTTTATTTTATCCATTAGCCTTGTGATGGCAGTGTCAGAAAATCAAAAAACCTGCGGTGTAAGAAAATGTTTCGTCGGGTGGGTGGCGTCGGTCACGGTGTGGTGACTTTGGGGTATGTCAGAAAGATCTTATGGCTGCTAAAACCGATAGATGGTGATATAACCATCTTGTTTACTTTAAGCGTAAATCCGCCTACCAAGTGTGATATTTAAGGCAAATATTTTCTGCAATGTGCTCCATATTCAGTGGTATATTTTCGAAAATATGTTCAACAACTGTTCGATAAATATTTAGCACCCGCGGCAGTATCTATACAGGACAGGATTTTACTAAGTCAGATGCCGTTATTTTAGGCATTCAGCCTAAACTGAAATATATTTAGATATATTTCACTCGTTCGTACTCTTCTCTCGCCGTGTAGTGGCAGCGTAAGCGAATCCACTCACCCTTGTTGTCCCGTAGGTGTCGCAAGAGGCGACGGAGGGAAACTGAAACAGGAGATGGGAAACTAAAGAGAAACTGAAACAACAGCATTTTTCTGTTAATAATCCAATAAAAATAAAAAACAACTACGAAGCTACCAATCCGCATGCCAAATGAGGCAATTTATGGGGGAGGCAATGTTCAGCGAACTTTATAGGCTGTCATTATGTAATAAACAAAAGTATGTTGTCTTATGTAGTGATGAGTATATTTCCTTTTTAATTAAAGGAAATGCTATAAGTTATTATAGAATTTGAGCGGAGATGATCTTACTTCGGTTTGTTCGTGCTTAATTATGATAAGTTTATTATTTTAAAATCAACACCAACCAATACACACTTGGCTCTATCTGTCTGCTCAATTAACGATTAACAAAAATGCTAAATAAGGTTTAACACAATTCAACTTTTGATTCAATCGTGTCTATTATCTGATAGATCAGTGCACGATAATACATATCATACAAAACAAGAAAATTATTCAATTGCATTTATATTCATAAAAAAGTTGAGATAGAAAAAATCTATTTTTTCCGGTCTATATTTAAGTTACTGCATTTTAACTCGTAGCTATGCCAAATTTCAAAAATCTTCGTAGTATAACTTCTGTGACCGACTATCGGATAGACACTGAAGTAATTCAATAAGTGATCCTTTTTGCTGTATTACGTTTTGAACGCAAAAAAATAAAATATAACCTAACTACAAACAATAATATACATAGAAATTTTTCTTATTTGTCAAAGCAAGGAGGAAATCAGATATTTGAACAGAATTGAGAAGGATGTTGTCGTACAGATGAGCTTCATTTAATTTTGGATGGACGGTGTCGTGTCTCAATTACGTAAATGTCAGATATATGAAATGATGGAGTGGAGAAAGGTTGATTTTCTACAAAATATTGTCAGTGCTTTTGTATAATTCCAACTTGTACGTGAATAAATATTTATAAAACAAAATCCTATTTATAAAACTTTGCTTTGAATTAAATTTAATACCAAAAACCTTAACCTATTAATATACATAAACATGTAATATTTTTTTTTTTATAGAAGAGGGGGCAAACGAGCATGCGGCTCACCTGATGTTAAGTGACTACCGCCGCCCATGATCAACCGCAACACCAGGAGAATATAAACACATCAAGACGGTATAGGAATATTTTAATAGCATTTACCAACTAAAAAATTACTGGTCACTTTAATATGTTTTTAGTATCAAATTGTTTGCGTTTGTTTCAAATTGATTCCAAAATTAAATTAAATAAAAAATAAAATGCGCTGGCGGCAGTGACGGCCCTAGCAAAATTTTTAGGTGGTGCGAGATATAATAGTGGCGCCCCCCTAAATACAAAACCTTAGTGTTCCTATACAATGCAGTTGCTCTTTCGTGATTTTAAATAGTATTGAACCTATCAAATATTTACAGGTGTATATGGGAGGCAAGTACAGTTGTGTCTGTCGCTTTTACCATAGCAGTTGTTCTGCTTAATCTTATTAAAGAAGTGTTGTCCATTCTTCGACAACGCCACTATGCTGGCCTTCCTGCGGTGACTAGTTGTACAGATTATTTATCATAATATGTAAGAGTTAATAATCTTGATATTTTTATTTAAACTGTTATTCTGTGTTGCAGACATTGTTAGAAAAGATAAAAAACAATCAACAAACAACTTAAAGAAAAGCCTAAATGGTCAGCTTTCTGGCCATTAGATGCTCTAGCAATTTTTTTATTAATTCGGAATAATTTAACTTCTGGGCAAAGAAGAGAATTTTTTGAACGGTATTTTTTTTTTTTGACATTGATGGATCAGTTGCGACAGGGAAATTTTTGGTATTAATCGGTATCAATTTAACTAGGATATCCCACTTTATGACAATATTGCTTTCAAAGTCTACATTGGAAAGTCTTACGTAGTATATGAGTATAGCCTGAAGCCAAGGGTGATCGCTACCAAGCTGTTTCTAACGGTGGCTCTACACGTTGGCCAACATAGTGGCGAATGTAGTGGCCAATACCATTGGCTATCGTGTAGAGCGGGTGTTTGTACTTACATTGGTATGTATTGGAATGATGGCCCACAAGTTGGCGCGAGATCCGTGTGGTGTCGGTTTTTTACAAAAGATCAAAGGATTGTTGGCTGAGTTTGGCCGCCGCGTCCACACTTTATACGCGCATTTGGTTTGCTGCGAGCTCCCAGAGTGATTCTACGTAGGCACCTGACTTAAATTTTATATTCACGCTTCGTATCGTGGATGATGACCTCGCCCCTATTACCAGACTTTGAGTGCCAATTTCAACTTTAAAAATTCATGCTACTTTAAATAGCGCACAATATTTTTAAACATTTGCTTCAATCGGTAAGCTATGTATCAAAAAAAATTATGAACATTTATTTACAATAAAATTATTACGAGTACAATTTTTAAAACGATGGTAAGCACTCGTAACAGTTTTTAATTTTAAATCATGCATGTCACAAGCATGAAATACGTGTTAATGCAGACGACAACAATTATTTTATTATAACGTTTTACTACTTACCTGATGTGTTTTAGTTTTGAGCAGTTCGATCTTTTTTTTTAACTAAACAATTAATAAAAGCAAAATATGAAAAAAAATGAAGCACATCGATTTCTTATAATTTAATCGTGCAAGTTTTCGAATCATCGTCATTATTACAGCCCTTTACAAGTTCACTACTGAACATCCTCCTCCACAGACTGCTGAAAATTAATAAGTATACAATTATTTTGTAAATTTATATAAATTGGTTGTATAATAAAATTTCCACTCCAATAAATGAAATTGTCTCCAAGCGTGTAACTTAGTTTTATTTTCCGAGAATTCTCTTAGACGTTGGGTCGTGTATCGATATATCCCATTGCAGACATTTTAACTTCGTGACATATTTATCTACCGAGGTTTGTGCTGTATCTATCGACTTTCGTTTTGCTAACGATTTTGGTTTTCCTCTTTAAAATAATGCCCTATTTTTCGTTTATTATGCTTATGGCTAAGATTAGATGTAACTGAAAGACTCAAATTTACAAGTCTTTCCTTATTTATTATAATTTTACTGCCATAGAAGCACTCATTGTACCTACATCATTTGTCTCTTCTATGTCTATCTTAGGATCAAATGCTAGCCGCGTTTAAAGAAAATAAGTTATTTGAGATAGAATTAGCTGTGCTTAACTTCTTCACTGGGTGGTAGAACTTCTTTTCTGCCTAGCAATCCGTCTGGACGTGTACTATACTCTTACTTATTCCTACCGTCAACTAGCAGTGCTTACAAACTTCAGTATTGAAGGGTCAGAGCCAGTATAACTACAGACTGTTAGGTATTCTAAAATAGTCCTCAGATTTGACAACGCAATTGTTGCCACCTTTGTATAAAGTTGGTTTCGTTTGTCCGAGAGCTGCGGTAGTCACTTACCATTAAGTAGACCGAAAGTTCGCCTGTCACTATGGTCTTATAAAAAAGCTTCGATTTGCAGACAATGCATGCATTATAACTTTAAATAGTTTTGTATTTCTATCTGATATCCTATTGTTAACCACACGTTAATTTCAGATTCCACAGACGCATTTCACCCCTAATTTGACTGTGGCTATAACATTATGCAAGCATCTTATGAAATGTAAGTTATTTATAAACGTTTTAACAAAAGCTGTAAACATAAGCTTGTAGAATGTACAATAAAGTTAACAGCGCTTAAATAATTTGAATTTTATTTCTTATCCTTTTATAAATTTAACGATCGTTTTCATTTGTTTTGCCAAAATTTTTATCTTTGTAAAACTTTCCTTTCAAGTGTATTTTTTGTTAATGTTTTCGCAGGTTTCTATATAAAAATATAAGACGTGTACGTATACTCTATAAAATTTCATTAATTTTTTAAACTGAATTCAAACGATTTTGCGGAAACGACTAAGCCGATTTTAATGATTCCTTTTTATTAAAAAGATTAATTATTAATAAAAGGACGAAATATTTTCATCCCTATCGTTGGTAAACCAGGGGATTTTAATGTACCTATTTAAATTACATTTTAGTCATCATCTTGAAATTGTGATCAGTTTTAGGCCACACAAAAAGGATTACACTATCATAGCAGCGATTTCATTTTTTTGAAGTAATTAATATTTTATATCAAAATTTATGTTATTATTTTTATAAATAAAAAAACTTCTCTTCGATTACTGTTAAGTCCATATTTAATTTAACCTTTGTAACCGTTGTACCTTTTCGGTCTTATTCCAAAAAATATTTTAGTACATGGTCTAAACCTGCACTAAAAGATCCAGGTTTGTTACAGTATAAGCGTTAATACCAGGATCAAAATGTGCGCTTATTCCAAAACGCAGACTATCTAAGGACTCGTTAGTACTAGTGTTGGGTACCGGTTTTAATACTAACCACAGATAATAAACAAAAATTGACACTCTTTCATTCGTCATACAGGTTTCATTCATTACAACGTTCGGTTTCATTAAATATTAATATTATTTTCACACTTAATTGTGCTTAAATAATTATGCATCAATATATCATACATTGTTATTTGTTTAAATTAAAATCTATTGAACAAGCATGACCTATACTTTTGACGCGCTTTTTATAATCAAGTTGTTTTCATTTTAACGACTCTATTGTGAAATTGCGTATGTGCGAAATTACATAGGTACCGCGAGAGCGGGATTTGAGACGTTTAAAATAGTTTATATTGCGTCCCTTAAGATTGCTCTTAAATGCTTCAATTCCGAGAATACTAAAGACAGAGCAAGACAAGTGGCTTATGTAATAATTTATGCTCACATTCTTATTACAAGCAAAGTTCCAACTGTTTTATAAGGCAATATACTATATATAGCACATTGAAATACGTGGGAGCCGATTGCGTTTGTTTACTCCAACATTTTAGGGGCCGGTGACAGATTAACTGATAATAAGTATAAATGCTCTTGTTATTTTAAATTTAATATATTGCTCTCAGTAACTCAGTATTGTGATATCATAGTTGGTGAGGTTTTCTTTATACGATTGCGTGAGGTTAAAGTGAGCTACGATCTACGAGCTTTTATTTATATAATAATGGAACAAAAGAAAAAAAGGTGTGAAAATAGGAGTTCTGAAGAAAAAGTTAGTGAAACATCGAAATTTATTTGTTAGTACGTAGCAATGCCCTTATCCTCCTATCATCCTTATTTCAACTAGTAAGAATGTTCTTTATATTATAGGAAATATTACGTACACTTATTGCTCAACGAGCACATATTATAGAGGATAAGTCGAAGAAAACGTCTGTAAATATGCAAAAAATAAAAGAGTGGAAGAATATAACTAATGCGCAACTACTTAGTGCATTTTTATGTGTACAGGTAGGTACGGTATTGTTTACGTGATTTCTTATCCTTTTTTTAGATTTAATTTTAATTTTTTAACAGGTAAATATCGATCAGATGGAGAATTGAAGTTAGCTTGAAAGAGGACGAAGTTATCTGCTAAATCAAACTTGGTATATAACCTATAGGAGGGAACAAACAAAGACGGTGGGTGGCGAAAAACCACCATCACCTCTTGAGGACTTGGAAATAATGGCAATTGCTCCACATGACTTTGTTGTTGAAGTTAACGAAAATAATTTTGAATTGTCAATTGTATGTTTTAATGATAGATTTCAGAGCACTACCTAGGTACTTAAGTAATGGAAATTAAAGTTATTTAATCTTAATTAAACGTGTAACACAAATAAGTAGATGATGATGAAGCGAAAACTAAGTTAGAGAGTTAGATATGCTTATTAATTAATTTATATAAAATATTTAAGGAAGGAGATCTTATTGTTATAGAAGACCAAAAAAGAAAAAGCAGACTTTAATAAAATTAAATAATACCTAAATATAGTATACTGTTAAAATTTTAACTCATTCGGTTCAAACCTCAAATCATAATGATGTCATACTAAAATATCAAATGAGAGACGAATAATATAAAATTAAAATTAAAAAAAAAATCCGCGGTCACCTTTTACTACACCCACGATATTGCAATTTTTAAAATGAGAGTTAAATATTAAAGAAATAAATATATTATAAAATACTTATATAATAACCGCCATATTATCTGACACTGTAATTTTAAAAAATATTAAAAAAGAACGGCAATAAGAGTGGACATCAATCGTTACGCCTCATTGGTTTAAAATTGGAACCAAGTAAAGTTTTGTAATATTTTAAACATTGAAACGGTTAACTCATTTACGTTTTTCTTCATAGATTGGAATCATTTCCAGATATTGAATTCAAATTTATTCTTATAATGAGGAGTTTTAATGGCATTAAAAATATTTATAATCAGTAAGTTCACGATTTAAAAAAAAGGCCTTTAATAACCCTTTCCAACAAAAGAAAAGTATTTTGTAAAGTTTTATGTCATAAAATCGTTTATGATGTTATTGATTTATGTTCATTAAAATATTCTTTGTATTTCTCTATATTATAAAAATCGTCGGTGCGCCTTATATTGATCATGAAACTTCTAAACGAGTTGAGTTCGTATTCAATAGATGTGGGTAGTGCTTAAAAAGAAAATCACAAATAGGACCCTATAAGTGCTGCTCTGGTAGAGATATTAAAAAAATATGTTTACACTGTAAAATGTTCGCGGTGAAACTCATTCCCCTACCCACCGGAAAGGGCAGTACAATGTCTGCCGAACTAGTTCTGCTAGTAACTCCACAAAACATTTAGTTTTCGGTTATTACTCATGTATTTTATATAAGTAATGTTGCTTTCTTATTCGGACAGTTATTACAAAGTACGAGAGCAGTGTTCAGTTTCTATAATATTCATGTAGGAAATCACATTGCTTAGTTGAAATATCAATTTATGATGTTTCGCGTCGAGAATTACTCATCCTATCAATTAATCCAGTAGATTGCACATCGCGTGCAATAACGGCTTACTGATCCATTGTCCTGTTTTATTTTTTCACGTCTGAGTTATCCTACAATGTTTTCGAATCCTATTCCAAGAATTTTCTTTCCACTTTCGCCACTGTCTCCAATCATTTATAAATGAGAACAAGTAAAGGTTTTTCTTTAATTGCATTAAATATTGAATGAAATGTCAACTCTAGGTAATTAGCCGCAGCATAACTTGAAGAGCAAAAAATAGCTTGCACGGAGATCACCCTCCAAGCGTGTTGGTTATGGCAAAACTTCTCCGCATACGGTACGACTTTTATAGTCTGATTGATGGGTGCATGAGAGAATACGGCTATGTGATGTCAATTTTTGCGGCACAATATTATAAAAATAGTCTTGTTTGATAGAACTTTCATCAATATTATTTATCGGATAAAATACACTTAAAAATTAAGCTGAATCAAACTTTCATTTCATAGTTTATGGTTGTTTTTCGTTTATAAACACGCTAAAACAAATTATTTTTCATGCTACTCTTAATTGGATTTGAACCTAAAAGACATAGAAGTCATGAAATCATTAAACCAAGCTGTCATCAACACGTTATTGTTAAAGCTAACAAACACAACTTTGAATATATTTAAAATACCTTATTATTTCGAATCCGCACTAAAGGAGACATGTCAAATATTTTATACACATAAATATTACAGCATAATATTTTTATTTATTTTTTTATTTATTTAATCTTCATTATACACCTTATACTAAGGGATATAAAGGGCGGACTTAATGCCTTATGGCATTCTCTGCCAGTCAACCCTGGATGATTTGAGAGACTGTGGCAGGTGTAATCAATCACTTCATAAATAAATAATAAGGATATAAAACAAAATAAAATGCAAATGAATAGAATAGATATATAGTTAGTAAAATATACATACTTACTTAATATATAATATAGGATAAATAATAAATATATAAACGGGTCCTTCTATACAAAACGATAAGTAAATAAAATATTATGAGACAAAAAATAATATAACACAACACATATTAAAATACATTATACAAAATATTACTTATAAAGTCAAAGAGAAAAAAAAACACAAAACCAATAGTCGGATAGTCAGGTGGTATTATTCTTACGACAGAATTCTCGAACTAGTCTTTTAAAATAATTCTTATTAGTTTTCTTGATATAAACAGGCAAGGCATTCCAGAGCAGTATAGACTGCACAGTAAAAGAGGAATTATGTGGTGGAATACGAATTTTAAGACAATTTTGGGAACGAGGAACTCTATCGTTAGTGGAATACAAATATTGAAAGTTATCCTTAAGATAAGAGGGAGAATTGGGGTCATTTAAAATTGAATGTAGTACTTGCAAAGTTCGGGAGCTACGCCTTTGACGAATAGATAGCCATTTAAGCTTAGATCGGTACTGGGAAATATGGCCGTACTTACGTAAGCTGAAAATGAATCTAATGCAATTGTTGAGAAGGCGCTCCAACTTATCGAGAAGATATTGAGATAGATCTGGGTAACACACATCTGCATAATCAATAATGGGTAATATCAAAGTCTGGATTATCAGAAGTTTAGTTTTAAAAGAAAGAAAGTTTTTGAGACGACAAAGAGAACGTAAGGTGGCAGTTACTTTTCGGCTTGTTTCGGCAACTTGAACTTCCCAGCTTAAAGTATGGTCTATATGTAAGCCAAGATTTTTGACAGACTTACAAAATGGCAACAACATGCCATTGTAAAATACGGGAGCAAGGTTATCGTTATTAATCTTAGCTAACATTCTGCTACTACCTATAACCATTGCTTTGCATTTGGTTGGGTTAACTGAAACACCATGTCTGTACGACCAATCTCTAATGGCATCGAGGTTGTGGTTGAGTTTATGAATATTATCATTAAGGTCGTTAACACTAGATTGCACATAGAGCTGAAGATCATCTGCATACAGATGGTACGCACAGTTGAGAACTGAAGTGATAGAATTTATGAATAAAGAAAACATTAAAGGAGAAAGTATTCCGCCTTGAGGCACGCCTGTTTCAATGTCAGCCCATCTTGAGAACTCTTGTCCTAATCATACTGATTGGCGGCCGCGAAGATAGGATGAAAACCATTCCAAAGCTGGGATTGAGAATCTAAGATTAGTTAGGAAGGCTATAAGGATATCGTGGAGGGTATTCAAAGCTTAATTGATTAAATAGTGTTCATTTTTACAATTTTTAAAATTTTATTATTTTTGTCGCCTTAATTGACATGTTTTAGTTAATCTGAAAAATCTTAAATGAATTCATTAGCTGGGTAATGCGGTTTGCATTCAATGAATGTGGATGTATGCAACATTCTTCACTTTTATTCTGAGACTAGAAAAAAAATATTACGAATTCACAAAGAAGTACAACTTTCTCAAACCTGAGAATATGTTTTCATAAATAGATAGTTAAACATATAGAAGATTCTCAGGGGATTTTTTAGAGTAGAGGGGGAAAACGAGCATGTGGCTTAATTGACGGTAGGTGACTACCACCACCCGCGCAATTCCAGAGAAATCGCAAGTGCGTCGTCGGTCTTTTAAAAAGGAGTGAACTTTTGAAGATCCCACGGGTGACGGTAAATTCCTCACCACAAACTTGGAATGAAGTATATTACCAACCATCTGGTTACAATAAGTGGATGCTGACTGTGTGTATTTGTCACCTTTATTGTGTATAAAAATCATTAAAACATAAACATGGATACAGAAACAAAACAGTTCTTTGAAAACACGGAGGACATGATTTTAATAGGTTTCCAACACTAACTATAAAAACATTCGCGCTAATGGAGTATCTCTTAAAGTTCTGGTAAGAAGAATTTTAATCACACGCTGCTCTTGCTTCATACAGGTTTCAACACACGACTATATGTCGTGAAAACAATATTTTTAAGAAATACATTTTGTGATGCAAAACATAATGGCGTGAATAATTGGATGAGTACGTTGTCGCATTTAAGTAGTGTAGAACCAACAACTATTAATTTCAGCAAAACCAATGCTGTATTTGGTTCCGTTGATTAATTGTAGGTTTTGAAAACTCATAACATTATATTTCTTATTTATCAGCCTGTAACAGTCCATTGCTGGTCTCTCCTATTGTGGGAAAAATACCACAGAAATAGTAATAATAAGGCAACGGAAATGAATTAGCGCTCGATTACTTCCAAAACCGATTTCGCCACATCTTAACACACACATTAAATATTACACACACATAAAGTATTATAAACATACGCAATGCACAATGATATGCTTTACATTACGTTGCTTGTCGAGCTTGTTAACGTCGCGTGCGTCACGTATTACGGTAGAACAAAAGCAGCAATGGTAATTGTAAATACGAAAAGTAATAAATGAAAGTTTACAAAGGTAAATATCATAGTAAAGTAATCATCTAGATGTAAGTTAGTTAAATCAATGATAATTAGTAAATAATCAACTTACCGATGAAATGTTATGCTTTTATTAGTTGATTTACACGTCCTTGGTGAGTTTTTACAAATGATTATGCTGCAGTTCACCTTTATAATAACGTAAATTCACGTACGACGTTACCCACGCAACTAAATCACAAAATGGTAAATAACATTTGTCAACACATCATAGCGGCGACAGGGTCACGCGTCTAAGCGACTTCTATTATCTTATTATCACAATTTCTGTGGAAAAATACCCTCGGTGGACTGACTAGCGTTCGCATTAACATCTTGCACCTTGCATGCTACCTTCCGTCGCTGGTCTGCTTATTTACAATCAAGTATGTAATATAATACTGACATCTATGAGAAGCTAGAGGGTCTTTCTTCTGGAATTCCTAAAAGTTCCCTCTTACGTCACCCACGGGACAAAATGGAATCATGGCTTCCCTTACACTGCTACCATATGGCTTAAACAAACTAAATAAAAAGTATTTGTACTCACTAAATCTGTTGTAGTGTTGAGCCGTCTAGTGGTGGTGTAGGATATTGCACAAAAGGCAATAGAAGGAAATGAAACATTAAACAGGCATCAGCATCTTCCTGACAACAATTTAAAAGGAGGGACATCTATAACAACTATCCCTCCTAGGAGCCAATCTATGGGTCATGCCTATGTTCAGCACTAGGCTACAATGAATGAATGAATTAATTAATTATGAAACTATTGTAATATCGATTTATGATTATTGTAATATAATTTAATATCGATTAAAGAATTAACGTCACGTTAATTACTATACATCGCAGTGTAATCAAATACAATTGCATTAAATCCCTTTGACTGACGCCGGTAATCGGTTGCATTGGAGAAACGTATAACCGCTAGCTACGGTCACATGGAGAAATGAAGATTAATTAGGAACTAGAAAACTAAGCTTTTCGTATAGGCATAAACTGTTAAAAATTTTATTCAGCAAAGTACGACAATATCGAGGGCCACGCACGGAGTTGTACGTAGTAGATTATGTTTCTTTTTCTTTTTCAAACACTTTACCACAGTAGGATTTTCTCCTGTATCGTGGAGGCAGTTCACAAACATAAATTACATAAGGACAAACATCCAGACCCGAAACAATTATTTGGGTGATCAATCGGGAAAGGACCACTCACGCACAGAATACGAGCGTAAAATAACAGCTTAATGTTCCTGTTATTCGCATAGTGAATGTTGAGAACCGGAAATTCTTCTTCTTGGCAACGATCAGCATCTCATCTTAGTACCTACTGGAAAGTGGAGTGTAGATTGTTCTGGGTACTAGTGGAACCGGAACTAGTGGTAAAAGTAAAAAGGATAATTTTAATTAGAATTACTTGTAATCTATATTGAATAAAATTATTATATTCTATTCTTTATAATATTTAATTCTATTATATCAGGTGGCCCCGTGAACATGTTTTAAAGCAACCTGGGAGAGGTTTATGCTCAGCAGCAACTAGCCTATTTTTTTTTCTTTCAAACATTTATTTACACTTAAATTTTGCATAATTTCTACTGATACGGGGTTCTGTGGTTTTTGGTGTCCGTCAATGTTCTTGGTTACTGTGAAATATGCCTGGAGCTTACCACCGTATTGTTTAATTATGTAATTATTAATAATTAAATAAATATATATTCCATTTCTATTTAAATACATAAATTTGATATGGCCCCTGTGTGAATCGAACCGGCAACCCGCGACGCCATAGCCAAGTACTCAGCTCTCATGTCGCCGACGCTAGTACTTATTAATTATAGCTTATCCTTAATAAATTAACGTTTTAAGAGATGATCGCAAAAACAATTTGAGAGGGTGCAGTCTTTTTTATTTATAGGATAGGGTGACAAACGAGCACACAGTCCACCTAATGGTAAGTGGTTGCTGCGGTCCATAGACATCCACATCTATCCTAGATTATAAATCAAAATGCAGATGTGTTGTCACCCGTGATGACTAAGATGGAATGCCTCGTTTCCAGTAAATAGGGTATCCGGTTCTCTACACTCACTACACGAAACACAACAGCATTAAGCTGTTATTTCACGGTGGTATTCTGTGAGAGCGTGGTCCTTCCCCGGTCGAGCCGACCCATTCGTGCCACAACTATACTACTAATATAACTGCAGCATGGCTCTACCACGTATAAAATACGTATAAATAAGTCTGAGTTTACAATACATTTTTAAATACTTTCTTATTAAAATAAATTATCACTTTGACTTTACTCGCCAAATTTAAAAGATTTTTATATTTAATAATAAAATTAAGCTTAATGTTATTCCAACGTTGTAAGACATACAAGTTGTAAAATTAAACTGCTTTTTTCCTTCGTTCATTCTATGCTAATATTGTTTCAATACCCCGAACTTTTACATTGCTTCCAAATAAAGTCAATTATGAATTTCTTAACTACTTGGTTTGTATAAACAATTTCGACAACTTTCAGATTTGATTTAAAAGCTTAAACATGAACGTTAAAATCGGATATTATTGAATGAAGCTTATTTAAAATGATCCTCTACTATAGATCGAACTTATCAGGTGAACAAGACTACTGTTACGTTGCGATTACTGAGGGTTAACAGGACGAAAAGCCCTATAGTCTGAAATCATATTGGCTCTCTTCTTCCAGTTGTAACATGGACATGTTAGCGGATGCGCTACTGCTTGGTTGCAAAAACAGTCTAGAGGATTACTTACATTATTTAGCACATTATATTATAATGCCTGCTTAATACTCCACAGTAAATAAATAATTTTAAATTCTCCTCTTCTCGTTAATATAACGCATCCCTTATTATGACGTGGGTGTCGTAAAAGGCGACGGAAGGCAACTAAAAAAGAGATGGATAGCAGCATCTTTTTAACAATAACTTATAATATTGAAAAAATACGGTCGCCAAACCATTTGCCAAGCCTGACGAGGCAATCTTTAAAAGCGTATGTTTAGCGGTAAACTTTTAGTAGGCTGTAATGAAAAATGATGATGATTCTACAGTTACACTTTTATTGAAAACCAATCATAAGGTTAAACATCTTAAATAGTACTTAATACTCGACAAAAGAAACTTTTAATATTACTTATTTATCACTGACAATCATTTACCCGATAAAAAGGTTGATGGTGAAGATAGTCATTACAAGGCGTATATAGTTTAGTGGTATATAGTAGTGTATAGAAGTATAAAATATTTTAATTTTATATATATATATATATATATATATATATATATATATATATATATATATATATATATATATATATATATATGAAATATTCTGTTCTTTTCAATTCTATTCGATTCTATTCTATTTATTTTGTTTTATTTTATTTTAATAAGGATTACAACAGCATACATTCCCTAAAACAATTTTCAAATTTACTTCAAATATGCCAATAACAGTTATTCACATATTAAATATAAAGGTAAGCTAAGTACAATTATAATGAACAAAAACGATGGAAATTAAACAATTAAAAAACAGATCAATAAAATAACAGTAATAAAATGAAGTAATTTTAGGTTTACTAACAATAAGATCTTACTGAAAAATTGATATGTAATTTTCTCTTTGAGTTCATTTTTTATAATTCATGTCTTTATATCATGGCATAATAAATATATAATATATATCATTACATATATACATATAAAAATATACGTACACACCGATACATTTACATAAATATTTAACCACGAAAAAACCGAAGTTAGAAGCCACGCACTAATGAAACTTAAATTACGCTTACTTGTACACAATAGTCTGTGGTAATTATGTTATGGGATCACAAATGTCTACATGGGGGATTCGCGCATCTCGACCATGTAACATACAACGCAGAATTAACCGTGAGAAAAGCACCATATTTACAAATTAACGTCCATATTCCCTAGCGCCCGCTACACGACTTGCTAATGATCAATGAAACAAATCGCTAGTGGGAATTGCATGTGCTTAATTTGAGGAGGAAGTGAGAGGGATCAGTGTTACTCTGGGGATGAATATTCCCTCCTTCTAACTATACCTAAATTCTAGGCTTTGAGAATTACCTAATAGAATAACCAATATCTGTTCATATTATGTTAGTACCTACATTTAACGCGTTAGTTCATCTGAGAAAGATTCTTTAATCATTGGTGATGTGGAGATGCTTTCCACAGTTTTCATGCATGGCAAGCGGTAACTGCAGATTTTTCTTCCTAAACCATTGACTGTCCCGTGCATTACATATAATGCACTGCTGCAGTCTTACTACCGTGTCTAAAAATCGGACAATGAATGTGTTAAGTTGTTATCAGGAAGATGTTGCTTCCCATCACATCGACCCTCTATCGCCTGTTGCGACACCCACGTGTTCATAGTTGACTACTTTACGGCACACATATGATTATGATGTAGTCATCATTATCATCAACACCCTTCACACTTCCACAGCTTACACAGACATATAGAAAAACAGATAATTCTGTATAAAAAATTACGTAACAGCTAGGATATTGTTGCGCGCCTAAGTTGATGTCTGGTACGTGGCACTAGCGCCATCTAGTGTCGGGAAACCTAGCGAGGAATGCTTTCTAGAGAATGCCATTCCTAAACTTTCCACCTCCAGCGCCATCTAGTATCGAATAGAAGAACTAAACTTTCTAGAAAGCCCCACACTCAAATTTTCTGCATCTGGTCGGTCGGGGCCGGTATTTGCTGGAATATTCTGAAAGTTTCGGTGGAGAAAACCTATATAAAGCCATTGAAAGCCGCGATCGGGGCAGTATTGAATATGCAATACGAGCGAAGCTTCGGAGCGAAATAAAGTGAACTAAAGTGGTCAGTGTGATTAATTATTAGTGTCTTTTAAGTTTTATTTGGTGTTCGGTAATTGAAGTGTTAATTTTGGTAATTTAATCGGTAGTTTTTATTGTCACGAACCCTAAGATCGTAACAATATTTATTAGCAGTTTCTACTAAATATGAATACACACAAGATCCTATTTCAATAGAGCATTTCTTGCCCAAGCTTACATGCTAAAAATAGCTAGTAGTTTCTAGGTCTTGCATTTGAAATCGTAAAATTGTAGCTATTTAGCCTAAACTTAAAAAAGAGCAGACGAATTTCCAATGCATGGTAAGAAGACTTGTAAGTCATAGGTGCACACGATCTTTGTGCTTTGAATCCAGTACCAGAGAAGTCGCCAATTGGAGATCCATATTGCTGTTTTGCTGGTGAATTTTCGTCATCAATAATAGCATTAATAAAAATGGATGGAGAGTATGGAGTTGATAAAACAGAGTTACTTTCACTTTTTTGTCGATATTAGGTGTTACTGAAGATTCGCCGGTTCAGCTCTTACTATATGGTGTTGTGGAACATGCCAAAAATACCAGATTTTTTTTCCCACGAAACATCATTTTATTTGATCCGAGAAAAACCTAAATGTATAAAATATTTGGTAGTAAGATATGGATTAGGTATTTTATTGAATTATTAGGATTTTTATTGTATTATATTGAAAAAAAATAAGGAACCTGTTTTGAAATTATACCAATACTAGCTTTCCGTCCGCGACTTTATTCACGTAGAAATCGGTTATATCACGCTGGTCTCAATTAAAAAGTAGCCTATGTCCTTCCCCAAGGTCTAATCTGTTTCATCAAAATCGATTCATATAATAGCGTAACAGGCAGACAGACAGACGAAGTTACTTTCACATTTATAATATTAGTATGTATAATGCAAAAAACTACATTAAAATCGGTTCAGTTGTTTTTGAGAAAAATGGCAACTGACTAATGTCAGTTTAATATTTATGATTTACAAACAATGAAAACACAAGGATTGGAGAAACAAAGTAATTTTTTATTAAAGTCATTGTAGTTACAAAACTGAACTTCCAAAGATATTCAAATTTTGGGGAAATAATAACACAACTGTATCTTCGGCCGTTATAACTCCACAATCAAAAAATATTAAGTCACAATTACCTTAGTAGCGTTGTATCTCCAAGGCACATTTGCAGCTGCGAGGGATCAGGCACACCAATAAAACGATGTTGCTCTTAGCGTTGCTGTGATTCCCGCCAAAACACTAACCCCTCACACGGAAATTATAAGTACTACAGCAGTGACACTGTCGCACCAAATAAAGGGGTGCTTAAGGACTATTATTACATATTTAACTCGTTTTTGCAATTTTGCATACAGGCCACTTCGAAATTCCAAAAAGTTATGTAACAGGGAAGAAACAAATTACTTTTAGAGTTCTTTTACCTTAGACGTAGTTCCGCATCTCTAGACTGTATGGAAAATTCCGCTGCTACATTGACCAATGAATTGGTTTTTAGCTGGCAAACAGCCAGCCTTCCTTGGATTGAAATTTCACAGCCATCTAATTTTCCGGCCCTCGACAACAGTCTTTATTTTAAAATTTTCGTTTTTCTTACTTTGATATTGCTGAACAGCAATTTTAGAAAAAGACGTGGTTTTGAATTTTTCTTTTATATTACCCTACATGTTTTAGTTATATTTTTATAGTACCCTACTGTGTATATTTATTGTTATATTTTGTGTGTTGTACTAATTTAGATAAATATTTGAACTCTTCTAGCGAGAGAGGACGTGAAAAATCAGTAAAGCTTCTGGGAGGTCGATGGATGCAGGTGGCTTAGGACGTCTTTTATGGCATTCCACACAGAGCGTTCAATGTTGAACTTTTATGGAATAGTAATCATGATGATGATAAATTATGCCACCATTGTTTGAATGGTAAAATCGGTATATTTCATTAAGGCGCTTCATACTACACTCCCGGGACGAGATAGAATAGTTCTAAATTACTTAGATCCCGTGACTGTGATAACTTTCTAACGTGCAAGGAGTATGAAACTTCAATTTCCAAACTTTAAAAACTTCTATCTATGAGCGTAAATTACATTAAAATTTACGAGAAAAGGATACCCACGCACATTTTTATAAAAGCCACAACAATAATTGTTTATAGATAAAGCTATTGTTTGGTCATTGTGAATTCATATGGCAGTCTGCCAATCTTATATTGAAAAATGTTTTAGGCAACGAGATTTAGCAGAGTTTTTTTTAATTTCTTTTCACCGTCCTTTCTTTTATAATTTGATCTCCAACGCTACATTGGACAACCGTTTTCAAGCTACTGCACCTGTGATTTGTCGACGATATATTCCTTATAGTACCTAAGCACTATGCTTAATGATGGCAATAGTGTCTCCTAACGGATAGGTCTTAAGAGCCCACTTACATTTCGGCCTTACGCAAATTTAGGTATTTTACGCTCCGAGCGGGCGACTACCTATGCAAGAGATACTTTGTTTCATATCTTTATTCACTCGCTCGCACTATAAGAGTGTGAGTATAGCAACTAAACGATCTTGATCTCCCATTATACAAGTTTTCTTAGAATGGAATTCAGTTGATGGAAAATTTTTGGTGTGTCATTTTTATGTTATCTAATCAATTTATTATAATCTATTTGATATATTTTTCTTGATCAATAATGAACTAAGATTAATTATGGCGAGTGTGCTATTATATATTAAGAGTGTGAGTATAGTATACTTAAATATATACTTGCTTATATACTTGCTTATATACTTGTTTGTATACTTGCTAATATAGTTGCTTATATACTTGCTTATGTACTTGCTTATTTACTTGCTTATATACTTGCTTATATATTTGCGTATATGCTTGCTTATACACTTGCTTATTTGCTTGCTTTTATACTTGCTTATTTACTTGCTTATATACTTGCTTATATACTTGCCTATATACTAGTTTATATACCTGCTTATATTCCTGCTTACACATTCCAATATACTTGGTTATATACTTGCTTGTTAACTTGCTTATATACTTGCATATTTACTTGCTTATATACTTGCCTATATACTTGTTTATATAATTGCATATATACTTGCCTATATACTTGCTTTATACTTGCTTATTTACTTGCTTATATACTTGCTCATGTACTTGCCTATATACTTGTTATTATACTTTGGGTATCATACATAAGAAAATGGGTATTCCTCATGTTACAAATGTGTCCTTAGTACATTGCCATTGAATTGGTGTTCAAAAGGATAATCGTTCACGTCCAATTCTTGTACAATTTCAAGAGCATAACACAAAGTCTGAGGTATGGAAAGCTAAAACTAAGTTAAAGGGCTCTCAAATATCTGTGTCTGAGTTTTTAACTTAAATGAGGCAATCTGTTCTTAAAAAAGCCTGTAAGCATTTTGAAATGAAGAAAATGTGGACCTTAGATGGAGCAATTTTTATCAAACTTCCCAATAATGAACGGGCAAAAATCTTCACTGAAGAGGAGATTGATACTCTCATTAAAAAGTTTCCTGTTGAGTTTTCATCAGCAAGTCCTAGCATGGCTTTTAACAGCAGTATTACTAATAGCGTAAAGAAACCCATACAAGCACTGCAAAGTTCTTCAAGCACAAACATTCTGTGTGAGACTTCTCCTCGCAATCAAGTTGGTGTGGTGGTGCAGAAAGAGGATTCTAAAAGGTCCCGCCGTTTAATTGCTAAAAAATAGCTTGCTTAATTTACATATTATGGTATTCCTAGGTATCCTTTATTTTTGTAATCCCTTGTTTTATATTATTGATTTACATATATTTACTTAAGTGTTTATAGTCCCGCATCTTCTTGGTTGTAATGACTGTAGCACAGAACAATATTGCCTGTACTGTAGTCATAATTTGTTCACTTTTTTACAGCAGTATAATTGCAAATTTTTTTAAGTTGTTTTCTTCTAATAGTATAGTCTGCATAGGAATGTTATACTTGATAGGATCGGTATCGAATAATGTTATACGTGCATAGGATCGTTTTACTTTCTTCTCTTTCAAAAACCATAACCTTCGTCTTACTTGCGTTCACTTTCATACCCCTTTCTTTTAATGATCTGTTCATTAATGTAACCATCATTTGCAACTCGGCCGCCGACGACGCAAGGATAACTTGATCATCGGCGTACAAAAGGCATTTGACGGTTAACTCACCAATTCTTAATCCGCATTCTTCAACTTTCAAATTTTGCAAACAACTGTCCATAAATAGGTTGAACAGCCACGGGGAAGCCACACAGCCCTGTCTGACACCTTTATGGATGTTAAACCAGTCCGAGTAGACCCCGTTGATCCTAACACAAGCACTAGAGTCCCTATAAAGAGACTCCAATGCCTGTATCAACCCAGCGCTTAACCCAAATGAGTTCAGTGTTTGCCATAGCACATCCCTATCCACACTGTCATAGGCCCTTTCCAAGTCCATGAACGCACAAAAAACCTTTTGGTTTTTGGCCAAAAACTTCTCCGCGATCATGCGCATGGAAAAGACTTGATCTGTACATCCCATTCCCTTTCTGAATCCCGCCTGCATATCCCAAATTTTTCCATCAGTTTCTTTCATGACCCTTTCAATCAGTACCTTAGCATACAGTTTTCCCACAATGCTAAGAAGGCTGATGCCACGGTAGTTTTTACAGTCCTGCTGCGACCCTTTTCCTTTATATACTGGGACTATCACGGCTTTGCACCAGTCTACCGGTACCTGCTTCAGTTCCCAGCATAAATTAAACAAGCCCTTAGCATTTCGAGTGAAACTCTATCATATCCGGCAGCCTTACCTGCTTTCATGCTTTTCATTGCTTTCATTATTTCATCTATACTTATCTCGCTACCTCTTTCCTCTTCTTTCGGAGTTTCTACTTCACTTAGTACACACGTTGTCTCCTCACTCATAAACACGCTTTCAAAATATTCCTTCCATCTCTTTAAACTCAAACCTTCATCTTTCAGAATAGAGCCATTCTCGTCTCTTATAACATTCATCATAGGCTGTTATGAATGTCCTCTGGCAGTTCTTATAAGTTTCCAGAACATTTTAATATTTGCCTGGAAGTATTCCGATATTCTTCTATCATTCTTATCCATTCTTTCTTTCTTTTTTCTTTCAACTACTTCTTTTACTCTCTTATTGGGATGTTTAAAGAGTGCCTTTTTTCTTTCAATATCATCATTCGTACCGCTAGAATTACCAGCCTTTGTTGCTAGTAAATCTAGCCATGCTCTCTTCTTTGCTTCAACTTCCATACGTATCTCATCATCCCACCATAACGTATAATTTTTCCTTTCATTCTTCCTCTTACTAACACCACATACTTTGGTAGCTGCATCCACTAAACCTTTCTTTACATTTTGCCATACATTCTCCAAGTCTAACTCCTTCATACATAATTCATCCGAACCACTTATATTTTCTTTCAGTCTACATTTTAACTTGTTTTTATCACCTTCATCTTGTAACCTTTCTGTTCTAATACGCTGTAACGCAGTGGTAGACACAGATGACCGATGGCGCCAACGCCTGAATAGACCATTAATTCGGCATAAAACCAAATAATGATCCATTCCTACGTTAGAACTCCGGTAAACCCTTGTATCTACCACTGCGCCCCTCAATCTTTCATCCACAATTATGAAATCTATCATGATTCTATCGTCACCTCTTTCCCAAGTATACATGTGAATCCTCTTGTGGCGAAAGCAAGTGTTCGTCACAAAAAGATTCTTTTCCATACATACGGTGAGGAGACTTTCACCATTCTCATTTATACTTTCATCACCAAACGTTCCCAATATCCTTTCATAACCAAGCCTCCTCACCCCAACCCTTCCATTAAAATCTCCTAGCATAATAATATTTTCATTTCCCTTACACTTCATTAACACCATCCTTACCATTTCCCAAAACTGCTCTCGGGCTTAGACATGTCTGGGGCGTAGATCACTAACACAAACAACTTCTTTAAGCCCACTTCCATTCGTATCCATAGCAGTCTTGGGCTTACACATTCATACTCTTTCACACATTGACCCATTCTTTCTGAAAGGATGATACCTACTCCCTGGCATGCCCGCTCGATCTCGTCTACACCAGACCAGTATGCGGTATACATGCCATGTGTAGTGTTATCCTTCCTCTTCCTTTTCGTCTCATTTACACATAACACATCTATTCCTCTATCATACATCATATCGCATACTTCATCCATTTTATCATTCATTGCCCCACATGCATTCAACGTAGCCAGACGGGCCTCTGCAATCCACTTTTCGCCTCTCCGGGAGACAGAACGTGACGGGTGGCGAACCTCGTCGCCGGTTTTCCTCTCAGAGATTCTTCGCACCCCTGCCCCATTAAAGGGGCGCCGGGAACTCGGGGCCATTTCTTTTATGTAGTTCCTCATGGTGCGAAAATATTGTGTAGTATGTTTTACGCCTCTCCCTAACAAGCCGGTTTCCGAAAAGGCTTCAGTGCCATAGACCACATACATACCCTGCTTCAGATTGTACAGAAGTCCGAAGAGTACAATCTGCCACTTTGCCTGGCATATGTGGACTATGAGAAAGCCTTTGATTCCGTCGAAATTTGGGCGGTGCTACAGTCCCTTCAGCGGTGCCAAGTTGACTGTCGGTATATCGAAGTGCTGAAGTGTTTGTTCAGTATGGCTACGATGGCTATCCGAGTACAGAACCAGAGAACGAAACCTATCCAACTGCAGAGAGGTGTAAGACAGTGTGATGTTATATCCCCGAAACTCTTCACCGCTGCGATGGAAGACGTTTTCAAGCTACTGGACTGGAAATGATACGGTATTAACATCAGTGGCGAGTACATCACTCACCTTCGATTTGCCGACGATATAGTCCTTATGGCAGAATCGCTGGAGGACTTTGGCACTATGCTCAATGACCTCAATAGTGTCTCCCAACGGATAGGTCTTAAGATGAACATGGACAAAACAAAGATCATGTTTAATGTCCATGTCACACCTATGCCGGTAGTTGTTTGGAGCACTATGCTCGAAGTTGTTGACGAGTACGTTTACCTGGGACAAATAGTCCGACTAGGTAAGTCCAACTTCGACCGAGAGGTCAATCGACGGATTCAACTCGGCTGGGCAGCGTTCGGGAAATTACGACACATCTTCTCGTCAGATATACCTCAATCTCTGAAAACTAAAGTGTATAACCAGTGCGTGTTGCCAGTGATGACTTACGGATCTGAGACGTGGTCCTTCACTGCTGACCGTATGAGGACGCTCAAGGTCGCTCAGCGACCTATGGAGAGGGCTATGCTCGGAGTTTCTCTACGTGATAGACTCAGAAATGAGGATATCCGCAGTAAAACCAGAGTGACCGACATAGCCCAACGGATTAGTAAGCTGAAGTTTCAATGGGCCGGCCATATAGGAGGAGGAAAGGTTCTCGAGTGGCAGCCTCGTACCGGTAGGCGTAGTGTAGGGCGACCCCCAACTAGATAGAGTGACGACCTGGTAAGACATGCAGGAAGTCGATGGATGCAGGTGGCTCAGGACCGTGCTTTGTGGCATTACTTGGGGGAGGCCTATGTTCAGCAGTGGACTTGTGAAGTGCTGTAATGATGATGATGATGATGATGTTTTACGCCGCTACCACGGCGTGGAGCCGAGTCTGTGGTATCGGCTTGTCGCTCATTTAGCACCACCCGGGGGACACGTGTAGGGTGGGCCTAGGAATAGGTGGTCATAGCCTACTGACGCGAGCGACTTATCCCCCTTTTTTATTATTTTTCTATATATTTATTTATTTATTTATTATTTTAGTATATGTAATATGTCTGATGTTGAGTCGTTTAGCTCTGCAAATGATTCTTCTACTTTGTCATTTCACTCTTGTAATGATTCTCTCAACGATAGCGTGCTTAATTTAAACGAAATACTCAAAGGAGTTTTTACGTCTTTTAACAACTCTGTGAACATACGTCATATTAACGCTCAAGGTATCCCGAGCCACTATTTCGAACTTGAAGCTTAATTTTTTTTACCGAGTATATTCATGCTATATTAGTGTCGGAAAGTTGGCTGAAACCTTCTTTACCGTCAACTTTATATCCCTTACCCGGCTTTGTACTTGTTAGGAATGATCGTGTTGGAAAAGGTTTAGGTTGTGTAGCAATCTACCTACACGCATCAATTCCTTATAAAATTGTTTTGGCATATCCCTCCTGCTATTCCGCTTCTTCCGAGTTTTTATTTTTGGAACTCGATAAAGGCATCAGGATGCCTCTAGGGGTAGTGTATTGCCCCCCATCTAGCGACTACTTCGCCACTTTAGATATGGCTCTTGTTGATATTTGTTCTGAGTACACTCACTGTATAATCATGGGTGATTTCAATACTGATCTGTTGAAAAACTGCCCTCGTTCCAAAAGGTTTCTTTCAATTATTGAGTCGGTTAATCTTTCTATTCTCCCTTTAAAGGCTACTCATCATAATATCGGAACCGATGACTCATTGATTTATCTAATCCTTGCTGCTTCTCCTGAACATGTGATGATGCATGGACAGTTACCCGCTTTTCAAATTAAAAAATTAATTAATTAATTCATTCATTGTAGCCTAGTGCTGAACATAGGCATGGCCCATAGATTGGCTCCTAGGGGGGATAGTTGTTATAGATGTCCCTCCTTTTAAATTGTTGTCAGGAAAATGCTGATGCCTGTTTACTGTTTCATTTCCTTCTACTGCCTTTTGTGCAATATCATACACCGCCACTAGACGGCTCAACACTACAACAGTTTTAGTGAGTACAAATACTTTTTATTTAGTTTGTTTAAGCCATATGGTAGCAGTGTAAGGGAAGCCATGATTCTATTTTGTTCCGTGGGTGATGTAAGAGGGAACTTTTAGTAATTCCAGAAGAAAGATCCTCTAGCTTCTTATAGATGTAGTAGTATATTGCATATAGTATACTTGATTCTAAATAAGCAGACCAGCGACGGAAGGTAGCGTGCAAGGTGCAAGATGTTAATGCGAACGCTAGTCAGCCCACCGAGGGTATTTTTCCACAGAAATCGTAATAATAAGATAATAGAAGTCGCCAGACGGGTTTCCGCAATCCACTTTTCGCCCCTCCGGCAGACAGAACGTGACGGGTGGCAAACCTCGTCGCCAGTTTTTCTCCCAGAGATTCTTCGCACCCCTGCCCCATTATAGGGGCGCCGGGAACTCGGGGCCATTCTTTTATTTCCTGAGTCATGGTGCGAACAAGGGGTGGTGGTACATTTTACGCCGCTACCACACGGTGAGGAGCCGAGTCTATTTATTTCTTTGTCGCTCGTTTAGCACCACCCGGAGGACACGTGTAGGGTGAGCCTAAGGTTAGGTAGTCGAAGCCTACGGACGCGAGCGACTCATCCCCCCTGACCATGGTTTGGTCATGTAAAAAGAATGAATGAGGAAAAAGTGACAAAGCATATGGCAGATGTGGACGGCCGAGTCGGGAAGGGCCGCCCTAGAAAAAAGTTTATCGACCAAATTGGCGATATTTTGAAAATGGGCCACGTTAGAAGTACCCTTAACCGACGAGCATGTATGCGTAGATATATGGATGTAAAGGAGGTGAAAGAGGTATGTCAGGATCGTGCCAAATGGAAGTCCGTAGTCTCTGCCTACCCCTCTGGGTGACAGGCATGAGTGTTTATGTATTTATGTATATGTAGAAGTCGCATAGACGCGTGACCTTGTCGCCGTTATGATGTGTTGACAAACATTAATCACCATTTTGTGATTTAGTTGCGTGGGTAACGTCGTACGTGAATTCATGTTATTATAAACGTGAACAGCAGCACAATCATTTGTAAAAACTCACCAATGACGTGTAATTCAACTAATAAAAGCATAACATTTCATCGGTAAGTTGATTATTTACTAATTATCATTGATTTAACTAACTTACATCTAGATGATTACTTTACTTTGATATTTACCATTGTAAACTTTCATTTATTACTTTTCGTATTTACAATTACCATTGCTGCTTTTGTTCTATCGTAATACGTGACGCACGCGACGTTGACAAGCTCGACAAGCAACGTAATGTAAAGCATGAGATATCATTGTGCATTGCGTATGTTTAAAATACGGCTGCAGGCATCGGTCGTTTAATGTGTGTGTTAAGATGTGGCGACATCGGTTTTGGAAGTAATCGAGCGCTAATTCATTTCCGTTGTCTTATTATTACTATTTCTGTGGTATTTTTCCCACAATAGGAGAGACCAGCAATGGACTGTTACAGGCTGATAAATAAGAAGTTTAATGTTATGTGTTTTCAAAACCTACAATCAATCAACGGAACCAAATACAGCATTGGTTTTGCTGAAATTAATAGTTGTTAGTTCTACACTACTTAAGTGCGACAACTTACTCATCCAATTATTCACGCCATTATGTTTTGCATCACAAAATGTATTTGTTACAAATATTGTTTTCACGACATATAGTCGTGTGTTGAAAACTGTATAAAGCAAGAGCAGCGTGTGATTAAAATTCTGCTTTCCAGAACATTAAGAGATACTCCATTAGCGCGGATGTTTTTATAGTTAGTGTGGTAAACCTGTTATAATCATAAGTCCTCCATGTTTTCAAAGATCTGTTTTGTTTCTGTATCCATGTTTATGTTTTAACAATTTTTGTACACAATAAAGGTGACAAATACACACAGTCAGCGTCCACTTATTGTAACCAGATGGTTGGTAATATCCTTCATTCCAAGTTTATGGTGAGGAACCTACCGTCACCCGTGGGATCTTCAAAAGCTCACTCCTTTTTAAAAGACCGACGACGCACTTGCGATTTCTCTGGAATTGCGGGGGTGGTAGTCACCTACCGTCAATTAAGCCACATCCTCGTTTTCCCCCTCTACTATAAAAATACCCTGAGAATCTTCTATATGTTTAACTACTTATTTATGAAAACATATTCTTAGGTTTTAGAATTCGTAATATTTTTTTCTAGTCTCAGAATAAAAGTGAAGAATGTTTAAATACATCCACATTCATTGAATGCAAACCGCATTATCCAGCTGATGAATTCATTTCAGATTTTGGACTTTTCAGATTTACTAAAACATGTCAATTAAGGCGACAAAAATAATAAAATTTTAAAAATTGTAAAAATGAACACCATTTAATTTAAATCTATTAAGCTTTGAATATTATGCTCAAATATTTATGTGTATAAAATATTTGACATGTCTCCTTTAGTGCGGATTCGAAATAATAAGGTATTTTTAATATATTCAAAGTTGTGTTTATTAGCTTTAACAATAACGTGTTGATGACAGCTTGGTTTAATGATTTCATGACTTCTATGTCTTTTGGGTTCAAATCCAATTAAGAGTAGCACGAAAAATAATTTGTTTTCGCGGGTTTATAAACGACAAACAGTACAACCATAAACTATTAAATTTAAGTTTGATTCAGCTTAAATTTTTAAGTGTATTTTATTCCGATAAATAATATTGATGAAAGTTCTCTCAAAATTTAAGGATAACTCAGACGTGAAAAAATAAAATAGAACAATGGTTCAGTAAGCCGTTGTTGCACGCCTTGCGCAATCTACTGGACTAATGGATGGTATGAGTACTCCTCGACGCGAGACATCATAAATTGACAAACATTTAAACTAAGCATTGTGATTTCCTACATGAATATTATACAAACTGAACACTGCTCTTATACTTTGTAATATCTGTCCGAATCTGAAAGCAACATTACTTATATAAAATACATGAGTAATATCCGAAAACCAAATGTTTTATTGATTTACTAGCACAACTAGTACTGCAGACGTTGTACTGCCCTTTCCGGTGGGTAGGGGAATGAGTTTCACTCCGAACATTTTACAGTGTAAACATATATTTTTTAATATCTCTACCAGAGCAGCACTTATAGGGTACTATTTGTGATTTTCTTTTTTGGCACTACCAACATCTACTGACTATGAACTCAATCGGTCAAGTCATTTAGAAGTTTCACGATCAATATAAGGCGCACCGACGTTTTTTATAATATAGAGAAATACAAATAATATTTTTATCAACATAAATCAACTAAGTACATCATAAAAGATTTTATGACATAAAACTTTACGAAGTACTTTTCTTTTGTTGGAAAGGGATATTAAAGGCCATTTTTTTAAATCGTGAACTTACTGATTATAAATATTTTTAATGCCATTAAAACTCCTCATTTTAAGAATAAATTTGAATTCAATATCTGGAAATGATTCCAATCTATGAAGAAAAATGTAAATGAGTTAACCGTTTCAACGTTTAAAATATTACAAAACTTTACTTGGTTCCAATTTTAAACCAATGAGGCGTAACGATTGATGTCCACTCTTATTGGCGTTCTTTTTTAATATTTTTAGGGTTCCGTAGTCAACTAGGAACCCTTACAGTTTCACCATGTTTGTCTTTCCGTCTGTCCGTCCTCGCTTAATCTCTGTGACCGTTAGTATTAGAAAGCTGAAATTTGGTACCAATATGTGTATCAATCACGCCGACAAAGTGGTAAAATAAAAATTGGAAAAAAATGTTTTATTAGGGTATATGTAAAGTGGGAAGTGATTTTTTTTAATTGCAACCCTAACGTGTGATATATTGCTGGAAAGGTATTTAAAAATGAATAGGGGTTTACTGCAATCATTTTTTGATTACGTCAATAATTTTGGAAATAATCCAAAAGTAAAAACAATGTGTTTGTTTAATATTTAATGAAACCGAACGTTGTAATGAATGAAACCTGTATGACGAATGAAAGAGTGTCATTTTTTGTTTATTATCTGTGGTTAGTATTAAAACCAGTACCCAACACTAGTACTAACGAGTCCTTAGATAGTCTGCGTTTTGGAATAAGCACACATTTTGATCCTGGTATTAACGCTTATACTGTAATAAACCTGGATCTTTTAGTGCAGGTTTAGACCATGTACTAAAATATTTTTTGGAATAAGACCGAAAAGGTACAGTGATTACAAAGGTTAAATTAAATATGGACTTAACAGTAATCGAAGAGAATTTTTTTATTTATAGAAATAATAATATAAATTTTAAAATAAAATATTAATTACTTCAAAAAAATGAAATCGCTGTTATGATATGGTAATACTTTTCGTGTGGCTTAAAGCTCATCACAATTTCAAGATGATGACTAAAATTTAATTTAAATAGGTACATTGAAACGTTTATCCCCTGGTTTACCAACGATAGGAATGAAAATATTTCTTTAAATTTATAGTATATTCTTTTTAATAAAAAGAAATCATTAAAATTGGTTTAGTCGTTTCCGCAAAATCGTTTGAATTCAGTTAAAAAAATTAATGAAATTTTATAGAGTATACGTACACGTCTTATATTTTTATATAGAAAACTGTGAAAACATTGATAAAAAATACACTTGAAAGGAAAGTTTTACAAAGATAAAAATTATGGCAAAACAAATAAAAACAACCGTTAAATTTATAAAAGGTTAAGAAATAAAATTCTAATTATTTAAGCGCTGTTATAAAAAAAAATATAACTTTATTGTACATTCTACAAGCTTATGTTTACAGCTTTTGTTAAAATAAATCACTTACATTTCATAAGATGCTTGCATAATGTTATAGCTTTAGTCAAATTAGGGGTGAAATGCGTCCATGGAATCAGAAGTTACCGTATGGTTAACAAGAGGATATCAGATAGTAATACAAAACTATTTAAAGTTATAATGCATGCATTGTCTGCAAAACGAAGCTTTTTTATAAGACCATAGTGACAGACGAACTTTCGGTCTACTTAATGGTAAGTGACTACCGCAGCTCACGGACAAACGTATCCAACTTTATACAAAGGCGGCAACAATTGCGTTGTCAAATCTGAGGACTATTTTAGAATACCTAACAGTCTGTATTTATACTGGCTCTGTATACCCTTCAATACTGATTTTGTAAGCACGAAAAGGAGTTCTACCACCTAGTGAAGAAGTTAAGCTTAGCTAATTCTATCTCAAATAACTTATTTTCAGAAGAGTACAACAACATTAGAAGAGACAAATGATGTACAATGCGTGCTTCTATGGCAGTACAATTATAATAAATAAGCAAAAACTTGTAAATTTGAGTCTTTCAGTTACATCTAATCTTAGCCATAAGCTTAATAAACGAAAAATTGGGCATTATTTTAAAGACGAAAACCAAAATCGTTAGGAAAACGAAAGTAGATAGATATATAGCACAAACCTCGGTAGATAAATATGTCACGAAGTTAAAATGTCTGCAATGGGATATATCGATACACGACCCAACGTCTAAGAGAATTCTCGGAAAATAAAACTAAGTTACACGCTTGGAGACAATTCCATTTATTGGAGTGGAAATTTTATTATACAACCAATTTATATATAAATTTACAAAATAATTGTTTATTAATTTTCAGCAGTCTGTGGAGGAGGATGTTCAGTAGTGAACTTGTAAAGGGCTGTAATAATGATGATGATTCGAAAACTTGCACGATTAAACTATAAGAAATCAATGTGCTTCATTTTTTTTTTCATATTTTGCTTTAATTAATTGTTTAGTTAAAAAAAGATCGAACTGCTCAAAACTAAAACACATCAGGTAAGTAGTAAAACGTCGTTATAATAAAATAATTGTTGTCGTCTGCATTAACACGTATTTCATGCTTGCGACATGCATGATTTAAAATTAAAAGATATTACGAGTGCTTACCATCGTTTTTAAAATTGTACTCGTAATCATTTGATGGTAAATAAATGCTCATATTTTTTTTGATATATAGCTTACCGATTGAAGCAAGTGTTTAAAAATATTGTGCGCTATTTAAAGTAGCATGAATTTTTAAATTTGAAATTGGCACTAAAAGGCTGGTAATAGGGGCGGGGTCAACATCCACCATACGAAGCGTGAATATAAAACTGAAGTCAGGTACGTACAATCACTCGGAGTTCGCAGGAAACTAAATGCGCGTACAACGTGTGGACGCGGCGGCCAAACTCAGCCAACATTCCTTTGATCTTTTGTAAAAAACCGACACCACGCGGACCTCGTGCCAACTTGTGGGCCATCATTCCAATACATACCAATGTAAACACAAACACCTGCTCTACACGATGGCCAATGCTATTGGCCACTACATTCGCCACTATGTTGGCCAACGTGTAGAGCCTAGCTTGGTAGCGATCACTCTTGGCTTCAGGCCATACTTATATACTACGTAAGAATTTCCAATGTAGACTTTGAAAGCAATACTGTCATAAAGTGGGATATCTTAGCTAAATTGATACTGATTAATACCATAAATTTCCCTGTCGCAACTGATCCATCAATGTCCCAAAATATTCCGTTCAAAAAGTTGTAACTTACGAGTACGAGTACTAGTACTCGTACGTGTTAAAATATTCTTACTGCGTTTGAAATCCATCACTCAAGATTAGAAAGGAAAATCGGACGGCTTCGCTCCCACTCCATCCCCGAATTCCACTTAAAAGTATCTACACGCCTGTGTAACCTTCTATCGTCTTTTTCATAGAAAATTCTCTTCTTTGCCCAGAAGTTAAATTGTTCCGAATTAATAAAAAAATTGCTAATCATCTGATAGCCAGAAAGCTGGCCATTTAGGCTTTTAATTAAGTTGTTTCTTGGTAGTTATTTTTTTTATCTTTTTAACACTGACTGCAACACAGAACAACAGTTTAAATAAAAGTTGTCAATCAAGATTATCAACTCTTACTTAGCAAATGGCTGATGCTTAATTATCAAAATGAATATCGCAGTTTTCACTTGCCTTCGTATTTTTAAGAATGTTGAAGATGCAGGAATACAGACTCCGGAACTAGTTGAACTATGTTCAGGTATTTACTTCAGAATTCTGCCATGCCAGCTCTTGTGGAGTGCCGCAGGGTATGAATCAGTTTAAAATTATATCTGAATTTACTTACACTCGTAAGTTGACGTGCTATTATAAATCTTATCTTTAAGCTATATGACTATCGTATATTCTTTCATTGATTTGTTTAAATATTAAAATTTTCAATTAAATACATGTTAAAACAAGGCCCGCAGGAACGGTTAACTCTATATCTTCCATCTTTGAATTCCACTCCGGTAATGAGACATTTCAGAGCATATCATTTTGACTTACAATCTCGATACAGTTGTTTATCTCACTCACTATGTGCATTAAAAGGTCATATTATTCTTGTTCATCGTAAAGTACAATGCAAGATTCAGCCTGAGACTCCATCTATCTGTGAGATGAATGAAGTACCTCAGCCTCGAATGTTCCATGAAGCAGTGAAATAGTAACGTCAATATTATGAGAAATAATCTGTACAACTATGTATGTGTATGTGCTGTATGGAAAAATGTGTCAAATTTCGCGGAGAATACTTCGAAAAGCAATACATACATTTTTAAATAGTAATGATGTCCTTCTTCCTTGATTCCCGAAATTTTCAGTGCCGCTCTCGTAGTGTATGGTCATTTAGGTATATATACGATAGACTAAGAGATATTCAAGGAGAATTAAATCTACGGTTAAGATCACTTGACGTATTATTTATTTCATGAACCTTAAGGGGAAGGGTTACGCTCTCAGAGAACATCAGCGTAAATAGCAGCTTAATGCTTCTGTGTTCCGTATGGTACCTCAGTGTAGAGAACCGGAGATTCTTTTTACTTTTTACTGCATACTAAGTCACATCTTAGTCCTCAGGGGTGACAACGCATCTGTATTTAGATTCTTAATCGAGGATAGATGTAGATGTCTATGGCCCGCAGCATCCACTTACTATTATATCCTCCACCATCACCACCGTCTTAGTCCTCAAGGATGACAACGTATCTGTATATTGATTCGATAATTGAAGATAAATGTAAGTGTCTACGGACCACAGTGTCTACTCACCATTAGACGGACTGTGCTCATTTGTCACCTTATATATCCGAGAAACTAGTTTTGTTTTCGAAAAAACGTATAAGAGTCTTTGATTATCTTAAATCTTACACCACATTAATAGATCCTACTTAGGCGCTTTCGGGGCCTAATAAATAGTTTTAGTCTCGTAATTAACTTACTTTTAATATTTTTTTCTAAATCAAGGAAATTATATAGTAATGTTGATATCGGAAAAGCCTAAATGGCTAAATCAAGGTAACAATCATACGTAAATAGTTAACATGCATCCAAACCAAATCGCATTAGATATGAAAATTCATTAATTTTTCTTAATTTAGGAAATGAGGTCAGAGACAGCAGTTTTCAAGTATGTTTTACAGACAATTTTAAACATGGAGCACTAAAGAATATTAATTTATATTTTAATCTTTATAATGAATTAATAACGGTACTCATCAACTGTGTTAAAAGATCGGTACATACTAGAGATTGTAAAGCCTTGTACGGACTAAGCGTTCCAGTGTACGCGTAATCTAGGTGTCTTGAATACGCTTACAGCATTTTGCATGGCGGGATTATAAACGCGTGGTGACAAGTCACAAGTCGGCCAGGTCCAGCCACAAGCCAGTATCCGTCATGTCTTGAAACACAACTGTCGTGTGCACAACCACTGCGGCACTTCTCGTTACGCAACCAAAAGTCGACTGCCGACAACTCGCCGCGAGTTGACACGCGTGCTGAAATTGTACGGACTACCGTATATGTGTACGCGTAACCGACAAGTTTAGTACGTAAAATGCTTCAATGTATAATTATATACTACGTGAGACTTTCCAACGAAGACTTTGAAGGCAATATTATCATAAAGGGATACCCATAGAATACGAAGTTTGGCGTCGCTGGGGTGGCCCCATACAAGCAATTACGTCATATTATCACTACTACAAATCTAATTCTCTGTGTTTACAAACAGTAAAATTACACATTTTAGACTTTTAATTAATGTTCAAGATCAACATTAAAAAAATCGTTTGAATTTTAATACAATTTATTTGTAAATAGGGTGCAATTTTGCATCTCAAAGACCCATCAACGAGCTCAGCGAAATTTTATTGATAATTTAAGATGTACCTTATAAAATCAAATATAAAGAAATTTAAGAAAAGTTGGAAGCAATCACTTTATACAGAGGTTTTTGTCTATTACGAATTCTACATTGCCACAAGTACCGTTGTAAGTGAAGTTTCTCCATGCTTCTTCTTTATACAAATTAACGAACGAGCTAACAGCCTACTTGATTGTAGATGGCTACTGAAGATCCACAGAACATATATACACTCTAATGAGAGCTGTAGCTCGTTGAAATCTGTGACTAATACGTTGTCACATCTTAGGAATAAGAAGAAATGTTTCATGGCCTGTAAGTTTACTGGCTCCCCAAAACTGATTTCATTGGGCCAAAAAATTAACTACTGTAATTGTCTAATTTACTAGTATAATATATTTCTACAACCAGCTGCAGGCAGACATCGTTCTACCTGTTCCGTTCCATTTGTCGTATGAAAACTCGTAGTACTTTGAAATAAAAGAATTGGGGGTGGTCACATTCTTTCTTATTTTTTAGGATGAGGGTAACAAACGAGCACACAGTATACCTGATGCTAAGTTCTTGCTGTGGCCCATAGACATCTAAATATATCCTCGTTTGCGTATCTAATTGTAGATGAGTTGTCAGCCATGAGGACTAAGATGGAATGCCTATTTTCTAGTAAAAAGTGTATTCGGTCTAGACTCACTTTTCTTGGTCTTCAATACAGCTGTAGCATGGCTCTACCAAGTTTTTATTTTTTTAGGGATAAAAACTATCCTATCTCTTAAATTGGAGCATGTAATACATATTTACAAAATTTCATCTTATATAACTTGTTTCATGAGTTTCATTGAATACTAAAAGAAAATTCGCCGTAAAATTCATACAAGCCCGTTAGCACCACTAAAATTGCAAATTGCAGTTTTAGTTTCTGATTAACAACGTGTTTAACGGTGAAGGAACATCGTGGGGTAAGGTGAGAAAGAAGTTATGCATAGTTGGCCAACAAGCACAGGATCTGCTCGGCGAACTGACTGCTTAATAAGACAAGACGTTCCTTCAAGACAAAAAGTAACGCCACTCGAGTTAGAAACTCTTTCATGGGGATGCATTTACAACGAAATCCCAGAAAATAAGCAAGATGTCTTATAAAGGTTTTTTCTTATAAAGTAAAAGCTGTCTCATGGAGGTTATTGTGATATAAAGAATACATGATTGATAATAGAGGCTTATTTCCGAACCAAAGGTAAGAAACCATAAATGCTGTTACAATCTACGAAGTTCTTTTTTGTAGATTATGAATAAAACTTCGATTGATTTCGAATATTATTTTTCAGTGTGTTTGTTAAATTACGAAGCATAAAATTGACTATTATCAAGTTCACCAACAATTCTTCTGACAGGCTTTAAAATTCGAAGCAAACCAATAGGAAAATAACAACTGATTGCACGGAAAACCATTCGTATTTTTAATTTTATTCGAAGGTAAGCTTGCCAAGCATTCCTTTCCTTCACCTATCGTCCCTTCGTACACACCGGGGTGGTGGGGTGAGAGGAGAAAGAAGAAAATAATAGAATGTCGCATGACTCTCGCAAACCAATGAGAAGCGCGCCCTCCCAAGACACCTTGAGAGAAGGACCGAAGTAATATAAGCGCGCGCACGGCCCTCGTGCGCCCTCTTTCATCGCAACACCGACCAGGACCGCATCCCTGGGGCCCCAGGAGATCCGCCAGAAGTTGCACCACAGCAACAAAGCGTCCAAGCCGCAGCGAAGTAACACCCCGGTAAGTGCGCTTCCTTTATTACGACGCCTGCTTGAGTATTTGTGTTTTGTGAGTTAATCCGCCCCAATTTCATTTCATTTCTCCTAATGTGATCAAGCAGGATTCCTTCATAAACCTTGGCAAGCAATAGGTTTTTTTGGAAGAGCGATTATGGGATGTCATGGATTTCGTAGCTCTGGTGGTACATACGCTAAGCATTTGATTAAACAACTTAGGTTATGTGAATGCGATTGGGATGACTCGCCGCCTGACAGCATTGTTCGGTTGTGGCAGCGTTTTCTATTCGCGTCGCGACTTGCTTATATACTTGTTTATATACATGCTTTATATAAACAAAAACGTGTAAGCAGGTCTAAAAGCAAGTATATAAGCAAGTAAATAAGCAAGTATAAAAGCAAGTTATAAGCAAGTATATAAGCAAGTATATAGGCAAGTATTTAAGCAAGTTTATAAGCAAGTAAATAATCAAGTATATAGGCAAGTATTTTTTTTCTTTTTTAAAAAACGTTACCCCTACACTAGGATTTTCTCCTGTATCGCGGGGGCAGTTTACAAACATAAATTGCACAAGGACAAACATCCAGACCCGAAACAATAATTTGTAGGCTATACAAATTCTTGTTCCGTGCGGGATTAGAACCGAGTATATAAGCACGTATATATTTAAGTATATAAGCAAGTACATGAGCAAGTATATAAGCAAGCAAATAAGCAAGTATATAAGCACGTGAATTGGAAAGTGTATATGCAGGTCTACAAGCAAGATATAAGGAAGTAAATAAGCAAGTATAAAAGCAAGTATATAAGCAAGTATATAAGCAACAATATAGGCAACTATTTAAACAAGTATAAAAGCGAGTTAATAAGCAAGTATATAAACAAGCAAGTATACAAGTTAGTAAATAAGTTAGTATAAAAGCAAGTATATAAGCAAGTAAATAAACAAGTATAAAAGCAAGTAAATAAGCAAGTATAAAGGCTAGTATATAAGCAAGTATATAAGCACGTATATAAGCAAGTATAAAAGCAAGGTTATAAGCAAGTATATAAGCAAGTATATAAGCAAGTATATTAGCCAGTATATAAGCAAGTCTATAAGGTATTTAATATAAGCAAGTATACAAAATAAGTAAATAAGCAAGTATATAAGCAAGTATATAAGCAAGTATATAAGCAAGTTTATAAGCAAGTTTATAAGCAAGTATATAGGCAAGTATATAAGCAAGTAAATAAGCAAGTATATAAGCAAGTTTATAAGCAATTATATAAGGAATTATATATAGGCAAATAAATAAGCAAGTAAATAAGCAACTATATAAGCACGTATAAAAGCAAGTACATAAGCAAGTATATAAGCATGTTTATAAGCAAGTATATCACCAAGTATATAAGCAAGTATATAAGCAAGTATATAAGCAAGTAAATAAGCATGTATATAAGCAAGTATATAAGCAACTTTATAAGCAAGTAAATACTCAAGAATATAAGCAAGTATATAAGCAAGTAAATAAGCAAGTTTATAAGCAAGTATATAAGCAAATAAATAAGCAAGTATATAAGCAATTAAATAAGCAAGTAAATAAGCTTGTATATAAGCAAGTATATAAGCAAATTTATAAGCAAGTATATAAACAAGTAAACACTCTAGAATATAATCAAGAATATAAGCAAGTAAATAAGCAAGTTTATAAGCAAGTATATAAGCAAGTAAATAAGCAAGTATATTAGCAAGTATATACGCAAGTATATAAGCAAAGATAAAGCAAGTTTATAAGCAAGTATATACGGATTAGGCAATATATATAGGCAAGTAAATAACCAAGTAAATAAGCAAGTAAATAAGCAAGTATAAAAGCAAGTATATAAGCAAGTAAATAAGCAAGTATATAAGCAAGTAAATACTCAAGAATATAAGCAAGTATATAAGCAAGTAAATAAGCAAGTTTATAAGCAAGTATATAAGCAAGTAAATAAGCAAGTATATAAGCAATTAAATAAGCAAGTAAATAAGCATGTATATAAGCAAGTATATAAGCAAGTTTATAAGCAAGTATATAAGCAAGTAAATAAGCAAGTATATAAGCAAGTATATAAGCAAGTATATACGCAAGTATATAAGCAAAGATAAAGCAAGTTTATAAGCAAGTATATAGGGAATTATATATAGAAAAGTAAATAAGCAAGTAAATAAGCAAGTATAAAAGCAAGTATATAAGCAAGTAAATAAGCAAGTATATAAGCAAGTATCTAAGCACGTATATAAGCAAGTATATAAGCAAGTTTATAAGCAATGTATATAAGCAAGTATATAAGCAAGTATTTTAGCGAGTATATAAGCAAGTATATAAGGTATTTTATATAAGCAAGTAAATAAGCAATTAAATAAGCAAGTATGTAAGCAAGTATGTAAGCAAGTATATTAGCGAGTATATAAGCAAGTATATAAGGTATTTTATATAAGCAAGTAATAAAAGAAAGTAAATAAGCAAGTATGTAAGCAAGTATATAAGGAAGTAAATAAGCAAGTAAATAAGCAAGTAAATAGGCAAGTATATAAGCAAGTATATAAGCAAGTAAATAAACAAGTATAAAAGCAAGTAAATAAGCAAGTATAAAAGCTAGTATATAAGCAAGTAAATAAGCAAGTATATAAGCAGGTATATAAGCAAGTATATAAGCAAGTATGTAAGCAAGTTTATAAGCAGGTATATAAGCAAGTATATAAGCGTGTTTATAAGCAAGTATATAAGCAAGTAAATAAGCAAGAATATAAGCAAGTATATAAGCAAGTTTATAAGCAAGAATATAAGCAAGTAAATACTCAAGTATATAGGCAAGTATATAAGCAAGTATATAAGCAAGTATATAAGCAAGTAAATAAGCAAGTATAAAAGCAAGTATATAAGCAAGTAAATAAGCAAGTATATAAGCAAGTATATAAGCAAGTTTATAAGCAAGTATAAAAGCAAGTATATAAGCAAATAAATATGCAAGTATATAAGCAAGTTTATAAGCAAGTAAATAAGGATTTATATATAGGCAAATAAATAAGCAAGTAAATAAGCAAGTAAATAAGCAAGTTTATAAGTAAGTATATAAGCAAGTATATAACAAGTATATAAGCAAATATAAAGCAAGTTTATAAGCAAGTATATAAGGAATTATATATAGGCAAGTAAATAAGCAAGTAAATAAGCAATTAAATAAGCAAGTACAAAAGCAAGTGTATAAGCAAGTAAAAAAGCAAGTATATAAGCAAGTATATAAGCACGTATATAAGCAAGTATATAAGCAAGTTTATAAGCAAGTATATAAGCAAGTATATAAGCAAGTATATAAGCAAGTATATTAGCAAGTATATAAGCAAGTATATAAGGTATTTTATATAAGCAAGTATATAAGGTATTTTATATAAGCAAGTATATAAGCAAGTTTATAAGCAAGTATATCAGCAAGTATATAAGCAAGTAAATAAGCAAATTTTTAAGCAAGTATATAAGCAAGTATATTTGAAGTATATAAGAAAGTTTATAAGCAAGTATATAAGGAATTATATATAGGCAAGTAAATAAGCAAGTAAATAAGCAAGTTTTTAAGCAAGTATATAAGCAAGCATATAAGTAAGTATATAAGCAAGTATATAAGAAAGTATATAAGCAAGCATAGAGGCAAGTTTATAAGCAATTATATAAGCAAGTATATAAGCAAGTAAATAAGCAAGTATATAAGCAAGTATATAACCAAGTAAATAAGCAAGTAAATAAGCAAGTATATTAGCAAGTATATAAGCAAGTATTTTATATAAGCAAGTAAATAAGCAAGTAAATAAGCAAGTATTTAAGCAAGTATATAAGCAAGTATTAAAGCAAGTATATAAGCAAGTACATAAGCAAGTATATAAGCAAATATAAAGCAAATATAAAGCAAGTGTATAAGGAATTATATATAGGCAAGTAAATAAGCAAGTACATAAGCAAGTATATAAGCAAGTATATAAGCAAGTATATAAGCAAGTATATATGCAAGTTTAAAAGCAAGTATATAAGGAATTATATATAGGCAAGTAAATAAGCAAGTAAATAAGCAAGTAAATAAGCAAGTATATAAGCAAGTATATAAGCAAGTATATAAGCAAGTATATAAGCAAGTATATAAGCAAGTATATTAGCAAGTATTTTATATAAGCAAGTAAATAAGCAAGTATATAAGCAAGTACATAAGCAAGTATATAAGCAAATATAAAGCAAATACAAAGCAAGTATATTAGGAATTATATATAGGCAAGTAAATAAGCAAGTAAATAAGCAAGTATAAAAGCAAGTATATAAGCAAGTAAATAAGCAAGTATATAAGCAGGTATATAAGCAAGTATATAAGCAAGTATATAAGCAAGTATATGTGCAAGTTTATAAGCAAGTATATAAGCAATTAAATAAGCAAGTATATAAGCAAATATAAAAGCAAGTATATAAGCAAGTATATAAGCAAATATATAATCAAGTTTATAAGCAAGTATATAAGCAAGTATATAAGCAAGTTTATAAGCAAGTATATAAGCAAGTATATAAGCAAGTATATAAGCAAGTATATTAGCAAGTATATAAGCAAGTATATAAGCAAATATATAACCAAGTATATAAGCAAGTATATAAGCAAGTATATAAGCAAGTTTATAAGCAAGTATATAAGCAAGTATATAAGCAAGTATATAAACAAATATATAATTAAGTTTATAAGCAAGTTTATAAGCAAGTATATAAGCAAGTATATAAGCAAGTATGTATGCAAGTTTATAAGCAATTATATAAGCAAGTAAATAAGCAAGTATATAAGCAAGTATATAAGCTAGTATATAATCAAGTATATAAGCAAGTTTATAAGCAAGTATATAAGCAAGTAAGTACTCAAGTATATAAGCAAGTATATAAGCAAGTATATAAGCAAGTATTTAAGCAAGTATATAAGCAAGTACATAAGCAAGTATATAAGCAAGTAAATAAGCTAGTATAAAAGCAAGTATACAAGCAAGTATATAAGGAAGTATTTATAAGCAGGTAAATAAGCAAGTAAATAAGCAAGTAAATAAGCAAGTAAATAGGCAAGTATATAAGCAAGTATATAAGCAAGTATATTAGCAAGTATATAAACAAGTATATAAGCAAGTATATAAGCAAGTATATAAGCAAGTAAATAAGCAAGTATATAAGCAGTATATAAGCAAGTATATAAGCAAGTATATATGCAAGTATATAAGCAAATATATAATCAAGTTTATAAGCAAGTATATAAGCAAGTATATAAGCAAGTTTATAAGCAAGTAAATAAGTAAGTATATAAGCAAGTAAATAAGCAAGTATATAAGCAAGTATATTAGCAAGTATAAAAGCAAGTATATTAGCAAGTATGTAAGCAAGTATATAAGCAAGTAAATAAGCAAATATAAATGCAAGTATATAAGCAAGTAAATAAGCAAGATTATAAGCAAGTATATAAGCTAGTATATAAGCAAGTATATTAGCAAGTTTATAAGCAGGTATATAAGCAAGTATATAAGCAAGTATATAAGCAAGAAAATAAGCAAATATAAATGCAAGTATATAAGCAAGTAAATAAGCAAGATTATAAGCAAGTAAATCAGCAAGTAAATAAGATAGTATATAAGCAAGTATATAAGCAAGCATATAAGCAAGTATATAAGCAAATATATAAGCAAGTTTATAAGCAAGTATATAAGCAAGTATTTAAGCAAGTATATAAGCAAGTATATAAGCAGGTATATAAGGAATTATATATAAGCAAGTAAATAAGCAAGTACAAAAGCAAGTAGTATAAAAGCAAGGCTGGACGCGCTACTGGCCAAAGTAGCGCTATCCCAGCATGGAGAAGAAGAATTGAGGAACGTATCGCAAAGGCTCTCATCGGCAGACTGATATGCTTCAGATCAGGCAATAACAGGCCAAGAATAGTGCGCACCGTCAGGATCGCGTTTGCTGGGACAAATGTCAGTTTGTCCCAGCCGGATATAACGCAAAAACTGACGGAGCGCATAGACGACTTGAAGCAGAGAATCGCTGCTTTGGGAAAGCGGATTCGGCGATATACCGAGAGGCCGTAGGGCCTGAACTGGAAAAGTCCGGGACTCGACGGGCTGCATCACTACTGGCTGAAGGGGTTCGTGGTGTGTCACACTGTGCTCGCCCGACAGTTTCAAGAGGCTCTCAACTAGATGTCGCTCCCAAGCCTCTTCACTACTGGGATCACCCATTTGGTTCCTAAAGACCAGGGTACCACAAACCCGAGCAAATACCGCCCCATCACGTGTCTACCGACCATATACAAGACACTAACATCCTTTTTTAGCGCGAGAATCACTCGTCACCTGACTCAAATCAGGTGATATCGCGCGCTCAAAATGAATGTCGGGGCGGTGGTCGTAGAACGAAGGAACCACTCCTCATTGACGCGGTCATTGGCAAAGTGGTGTAACGCAACCGTCGAAACTTCTCCGCCGCCTGGATAGACTACAGAAAGGCATTCGACTCGGTGCCCCATACATGGCTAAAGAGAGTCCTCGAGCTGTACAAGATAGACTGCACAGTTAGAGACTTCCTCGAGCAGTGTATGGGGCAGTTGAGTATGATCCTTTGTCATCTGGGCAAGCGGATGATGGCTGCGGAGAAGCACATAAGGATAAGAAGGGGTATCTTCCAGGGCGATTGTCTGAGTCCAATCTGGTTCTGCCTCTCTCTGAACCCTCTCAGTACCTTACTGGAGGGCTCCGGGAGGGGATTTCAGCTACGGAAAGGAGGGACAAAAGTGACCCACCTTTTCTATATGGATGACCTCAAGTTATTCGCCTCCAGTCGCTCCCATCTTATGGAATTGCTAAACATCACTTGTGAATTTAGCAATTCCATTGGAATGGAGCTGGGGACGGATAAGTGTGCGGTCCTCCATGTTGAAAGGGGAAGGTTTGCTAACTCTGAGGGCATAGACTTATCCCGTCAACTTAAGAACCCTTTCCGAGGCTGAAACATACCGATACCTGGGTTTGTCACAGAACGTCGGTAACGAAGAGGCTGGTATGAAACATTCAGTTTGCGACGTATTTTATGCACGCTTGACCAAAGTGCTTAACAGCCTTTTGCCCGCACACGCATATAACGGCCCGTCCTCATGTATACCTTTGGCATACTCAGGTGGACTCAGACTGAACTTAACGCCCTGGATAGAAAAATCCGCACTACCACGACGTCCCATAGGATGCATCATCCGAGATCGTCGGTATTGAGGCTGTACTTGCCGCGAAAGCATGGTGGGCGTGGCTTCTTGATCGCATTCACCATGCATAATCGCGAAGTGTGCAGCCTCCGTGATTACTTCCTGGCGAGATCGGATGATTCATTCTATAAGGACGTCATTTCTTGTGATAAAGGACTTCCCCTCTATCCTTAGCCAACGAGCAATGGCAAGACCCGGCAGTGCAGAGTATTTCCGACCGGGAGACCGTATGGAAGGAGAAGGAGCTCCATGGGAGGTTCTACAAGCTCTAGCCTTTGCGATACGTTCCTCTATTCTTCTTCTCCATGCTGGGATAGCGCTACTTTGGCCAGTAGCGCGTCCAGCCGTGGAAACCTTGGCGCCTATGATACAGCAGACTGCCAGCGCGGCGCCATAAAGAATTGAGTCGCAAAGGTCCCGGCTGGCTTTCAAATAGGTCACCAGCATTGGGTTCAGAGCCCTCACGACAGCCCGATTCTGCTTGTTTAGGGCTATGCGGAGAAGTCGCGGTCGATTTTCGAGAGGCGTACTGCGCGTTTCCAATCGCCTCTTCCAATTGTAACGCTCCCCCCCCCCCCCCTGTATATAAAAATTTTATATTATTAAAAATATCCCCTTTTCAATAACATTATATATATATCTATATATATATATATATATATATATATATATATATATATATATATATATATATATATATATATATATATATATATATATTTATATATATATATATATATATGTGTGTGACCAGGATTAATAAATTATGTTTTGATCTTTCTAAATGATCTTTCAAAAGGTTTATTAATAGGCCGTTTTTAATATTTTGGCGTGATCGTCTTAGTTAGGACCCTTATTTACGTTGTGTTTGTTTAGTAACTTAGTTCTTTTAGGTGTCCTTTGGAAGAATGAATATTCACTAGAGCAATTGAAAGCTGTTGGTAGTGCCTTATAAGCTAAGTGAACCCCGTTCACGAAGACAGGGCTCGAGAAAGGTTAAGAACGTAAAACGTTTTTATTCCACTTGTATCAGGTTGACATTATTAATTTATTATTATTTATCCCTTCCCGCTTGGAAAAGGCTCACAATATATTTATACAAAAATACCCGATACAAGGGCTTCGCTCTCCTACATTTATTTAAAAAAAATGTAGGGGAGGTAAACGGCCCCACACACGCCGTGCACGGTGAGCGCCAACCATTTTGATGCACTCCCCCCGAAGGGAACGCTAATTCGGGAACTGGACCGTAGTCCACAGCAAAATAACTGGCGAACCAGTAAAAGAGGCTTGGCCCCTTGTTAGTGCGTAAGCACAAACATCGACCGAAGTCGCGCATGTCAATGCGTGTAAACGCCATACAGAATACGAACGAATCCAGCCACAGCGAATGTACGTCACACGGTTTAGGCAAATAGGCACACTGGCCGTAAACCCTCCGTGAGCGCCACCACCTGCCAGACCGCCGCTCCTGCAGACGTGATGTAAGTGTATGGCATCACCACCAATTGCATGATCAGCACGGCTACTAGCCGCAGAGCGTGTCATGAGACTACTGCTCACCTCAAGGGAATGGGGTCCCACGTTGTGCGGCTTTCGGCCGCAGCCTTGAGAGTCTCCTCAGATCCTCCCGCCAGCTACCACCCGCATGAGGTCGACACATATGCTCCACCAACCAATACAACGGCAGATATAGCCAAAAGGCAGTTATAAGATAAGAGTAATAATTCGCCATCAGAAAGGGTTTGTGTCACTGACGTTGAGTAAATGCATTTTCGATCATGTTTGTCTCACCCACCAACAAGTTGCCTTCAATCATTCAAAGGTGGGAAAGTTACAGAGATATAATATTATGTTGTTATATAAAACATCGTGGAGGGCAGACAGTCTGCAGTCCCGCAATGAAGGGACCCGACTTGGGCAAAGCTACTTAGGCGTGAGTCAAACCAAGATGCAGAGAGCGCCACTGAGAATAGCGTCCCACCAAACAACCATTGCAGAGACGCAATGCTGCAGAACGCAACAAGCATCAATACGACTATCGTCGGGCTTACACTATTCCAAGGTCCCCCATACATCTCAGCATACATCACCACCCGCATACCTCCGTCGACCAGAACCACAAGAGAGCGTCGAATCAGGCGCAGCACACCCGCAGATCCATCACAAGACGCAATACCGCAAGTAGCAGTAAGCATCAATGCAATTATCATACGGATGGCGCCCCCTCACAACACATCCCCACATGATCCCCATCGACTTTGGTAACAAAATTGGTATTGTTGTTATATAAAAAATATCACCAACGTATCATAGTAGCACGCTACTAAGACGCCAATGAACAAAACTCCACGTATCATAGCGCTAATGCACTAAGACATGAAGCTGAATATACCTGTTACACTTAAAAGTGCTACCAAACACACTCAACATCCCCATCCGAAAGATAGACGACGCATCGCTATGCGCTACGACGCCGCCCACAAACGGTATGGGTGTGCGATGTCCACGGGAAAGCCGTATTGCTACAACAAACCCGCTTACCACCGACACTAAGATGTTAATTGTATACCTCCATCGACCAGAACAACAGGAATGCGTCGAATCAGGCGCAGCACACCCGCAGATCCATCACAAGACGCAATACCGCAAGTAGCAGTAAGCATCAATGCAACTATCATACGGGCGGCGCACCCTCACAACACACCCACATGACTCCTATCGACTTTGGCAACAAAGTTAGTATTGTTGTTATATAAAAAATATCACTAACGTATCATAGTAGCACGCTACTAAGACGTCAATGAACAAAACTCCACGTATCATAGCGCTAATGCACTAAGACATGAAGTTGAGTATGCCTGTTACACTTAAAAGTGCTACCAAACACACTCATCATCCCAATCCGAAATATAGACGACGCATCGCCATGCGCTACTACGCCGCCCACAAACGGTATGGGTGTGCGATGTCCACGGGAAAGCCGTATTGCTACAACAAACCCGCTTACCACCGACACTAAGATGTTAATTGTATACCTCCATCGACCAGAACAACAGGAATGCGTCGAATCAGGCGCAGCACACCCGCAGATCCATCACAAGACGCAATACCGCAAGTAGCAGTAAGCATCAATGCAACTATCATACGGGCGGCGCACCCTCACAACACACCCACATGACTCCTATCGACTTTGGCAACAAAGTTAGTATTGTTGTTATATAAAAAATATCACTAACGTATCATAGTAGCACGCTACTAAGACGCCAGTGGACAAAACTTCACGTATCATAGCGCTAATGCACTAAGACATGAAGTTGAGTATGCCCGTTACACTTAAAAGTGCTACCAAACACACTCATCATCCCAATCCGAAATATAGACGACGCTTCGCTATGCGCTACTACGCCGCCCACAAACGGTATGGGTGTGCGATGTCCACGGGAAAGCCGTATTGCTACAACAAACCCGCTTACCACCGGCACTAAGATGATATGTCTAGGACACATCGGTTAGCGAGTCCAAGTTTACCTCGGACCAATTGCTCGTGAAGCAGCACACACGCCACCATAATATTCCTTTTCAAGTCCCTAATAAGGACTAGTCATTTTGCTACAGTACTAGGAGCAGTCAGTCACCCGACCACCCCATACAATGCTTATGCATCAAGGAGACCTCCTATAATATTGCTTTTGTATCATAGACCTTACTTTCATAAGTCATTCATATATAGGGTTCGAACCCACGACCCTACTATTGTAATGCATATTAATCATAGAGACCTTCTATAGTATTGCTTTTGAATCATAGACCTTACTTTCATAAGTCATTCATATATAGGGTTCGAACCCACGACCCTACTATTGTAATGCATATTAATCACAGAGACCTTCTATAGTATTGCTTTTGAATCATAGACCTTACTTTCATAAGTCATTCATATATAGGGTTCGAACCCACGACCCTACTATTGTAATGCAAATTCATCATGGAGACCTTCTATAGTATTGCTTTTGTATCATTGAGTTTAATATCACAAGTCCCTAATATAGGACTAATCATTGTGCTACAGTACTTCAGGCAGTCGGGCTCCCGACCACCCCATATATATGTAGAACTGCAGGAATGTATCTCCGGCAGCTCATCCATACAAGACGTCTATACATGAACACCTTCAACAACTTAGGAAAATTTTCTTTAATACATGAACTCCTTCAACAACTTAGGAAAATTTTCTTTAATACATGAACTCCTTCAACAACTTAGGAAATTTCATCTATACGTGAACTCCTTCCACAACTTAGAAAAATTTTCTTTTATACACGAACACCTCCCATGACTTAAACAATTTTTAACAAATTTTCTAATTATTTTATAAACGTTATTTAACTTAATTTTATAATATTTTTTGACTTGTATTTCTATTATTTATCTTATTTTAAATATTTTTTCAAGTTTTTAAATAAATTTGTTTATTACGAAAAACCAATAATTTTGCCTTTAATTTACTATGTTATTGGGATAATGTCTGAAATATATTAACTTTATGTTTATTAATTTGACTTAAATGCTTAATATATATCTTTTAAGACTATTTTTGACGCCCCTTTATATTGAATTTAATTATTAATAATAATATTGGGCCGTCACAATATGTACTCCTCATATGCTCTAATTCCAGTTCCTGGGCGACTGTTCCATCATCGTTTGAATCAACCACAACTGGGGTATTCACGGCGGCATCCACGTTTGCGGGTTGCTCTACAATTTGTGGCGCCGCATCCCCAGCCGTAGCATTTTCATCCGATAACAGAACAGCCTCACGTCGTAGCCGTTCGAGTTCGGCGACATCAAATATATTTGAGCGCAAGATATACCGAACTCGGTCTGCCAGGTTTTGCTCTGTGACGGTTAAAGATGGCTCCAGCTCAGCAAAAAGACGATGCATCCTAGCCCGATACGCCAAACATCCAGTTTATTTCCCTTTTACCCTAAAGTTCGCCCGCAGTGCGTTTGCGTTCATTGCTTGTGACCAACGCATGCGACGTGCTCCACCAGCGGCGGGTGCCGCTTGCTGAGTCCGAGAAGACCCAGCCGACACCAAGCCTTCTGGTGGGGATGATGGATGCAGAGGGCTGCTAGGTGACCATGCAGCTCCTCGCACTCGGCTGGCGGCCCGCATGCTGCCGCGTCCAGCGCCAGCTCCAGACGCACCCCGGCGCCCCCAGGCAGCGGCCCTTTGCGCACTATCTTTTTATCCATCATCCATTATTTGGGCGTCCATAAACGGGAGACGCCCAGGCCCGGCACCGTATCGTGTGTGGCCATAAGCACAAACGGGCCTTTGCACCCTAAATTCTGCCGAGGCACGGCGCTCACACCTCTCGGAAGGCGCTGACTGACTGCGTTGACGTTGCAGTTTTGTCATTTAACTGTTACGTTAGCGAGCGATGGGGTCGTCAATTCGCCATTATTATTTTTATTAATGATTCGGCGACGACAGGAGAAGAATTCAGTGACTTAGTGGTTAAGATCGTAATATCAGTTAAATATTTCTCAAAAACCACTGCAACGTCCTGATCTGATTTAGTTAATTTATAGTTAAAACTTAACCACCAGTTAATTAATTTATATATATTATATAAAAAATATATATATAAATTAACTAAATCAGATCAGGACGTTTTTTTTTCATTCAGGATTGTTTGATTCAGGACGATCATATAAAATTTAATATTCTTATAAAATTGTACATACATTCAATATGTTTTTGATTACATAATATGTTAAGCTATATTATCAAATTTCAAATATGAAAAATAGATTTAATGTAGATTTAGTACGTAGGTAAGAATATAACTAATGGTGATAGGTTGATAAAAATATGTTTGTATTATATTAAATAATTAATTAAATTTTTATCAGAATTTTATAAACAAATCCTTATTTAAAAATTGTTTTTGTAATTCTGTGCTGTGTTAGTACCTACTTTAACATATTGTTACGCGCATAAGTCGACGGCACTAGCGCCATCTAGTCTCGAACCGAAGAACCAAAGTTCTTGAAGTTGAAACTCGAACTCTCGGTACCTTGCGCGTGTTTATTTGAATATTCTGGATATTTCGGTGCTAATTTATATTTATAGGCGCTGCAAGATGCGATCGGGATATTGAATTCGGCGAGACAAGCTAAGCTTCGGAGCGAAATAAAGTGAATTAGTGTGATTAATTATTAGTGTTTAAGGTTTTAATTTGTGTAAAGAAAATTAAAGTGTTAATTTAGGTAATTTTATCGGCAATTTTTATAGTCACGAACCTCAAGCTCGTAACAATTGGTGTCAGAAGTGGGATAAAATCATGCCGATTTTACCTAAGGACGAGATGGAGGGTGTCCGTACCCGAAGTCAACGCCAGAAGGAGACGGACCAGAAGAGATTTGGTGCTGCAACGCCGCAGATGTCTGAGGGCCAGCCGCTGGCCACGGAAGCCGGCCCGTCAGCAGCTCCTACGTCTGTAGCACCTGACTTAGGTGCTCTGGTGGTGATGCTGCAGCAGCTGCAGCGTGGACAGGAGGAACAGGCCCGCCGATTGGAAGAGCAGCTGCGGGGCGGACAGGAGGAACAGGCCCGCCGGCAGGAGGAACAGGCCCGTCGTTCAGAAGAGCAACTCCAACGCGATAAGGAAGAGCAGATGCTCCTTATGAAGGACCTTCACGCTACCTTCGGAAAAGAGATACGGAGATACTTCACGCTACAACACCTTCGCTACGTGGATTCAAAGTGCCGCCGTTCGATGGGACTTCTTCCTGGTCGGCCTACAAAATCCAGTTCGAGGCCGTCATGGAGGCGAACGGCTGGAATAAAAGCCAAGCCATGACCGCACTCACCCTGGCCTGCGCGACCAAGCCTTAACTGTGTTGGAAGCTCTCGGTAAGAAAGCGACCTACGAGCAAATCCTTGCGGCGTTTGAGGCGAGATATGGCGACCCTCACCTGGAACACGTCTTTCGCGCGCAGCTTAAAGATCGCGTGCAACGCAGCAACGAAAAACTGCAGCAGTGAGCCCTTAAGGTGGAGAAGATGGTTCGAAAAGCATACCAGTCTGTACCTGCGCTCATTGAGGGAAACCTGGTGCAGACATTCATCGACGGCATCCGCGACCTTGAAGTCAGAGCTGCTGTGAGGCTGGGGCACCACGAGACGCTTAAGGACGCCTTGGCCCATGCACTGGAGGTGGAAGCCGTACGGCAGGATCTTCGCTCCCATTGCATCAGGGAGATAGCAGCAGCTACGGTACGCGACCGCAATAAAGGATACAGCCCTAGGTGCTATGGCTGTGGGAAAAGGGGCCATCTTCGATCCAGCTGCCCTAAGCGAACCGTAGAAAGGGAAGGTGAACGATATCAGGAAGGTGGTGCGGCTACCAGCCCCGCCCAGCAGCAGCAGGGAAACGAGTAAAAGCCAGAACTGCGGGGCGGGTGCTGGCTGATGTTAAAAGAGCCCCAAGGATCTCGATCTCACAAACCCATGATGGGAACAGCCTAATCATCAAGGGCGAGAGACCGTAGACACTGGAGCCTCTCGCACGGTTGTTAGTTCCCAACTTATAAGACAGTTCCTTGGGGACTCCGCATACAACCGGGAACGCATTAATTTGGTAACAGCCACCGGTCAGCGTATACCCGTCCGTGGAGAGAAGGAGATGGAGTTGAAGCTAGGCAACGTAATCTACCTGCATAATGTCATCGTGGCTGATATAATAGACGACTGCATCCTAGGCCTAGACTTTATGAGGAATAATTGTTGTGAGATCGACGTTAAGCAAGGTGTTTTGAAATGTGGACAGGAGGAACTTTTTATGGAAGGTGCGTTACCAGGGAACGTGTACAGCATTAAGAAGATTGTTCTTCCGCCGAGATCGGAAACGATTGTTCCTGTTAGTCTTCCTCGAAACGCTGGGCAAGCTCACCGTTGTGTACTTGTGGAAAGGGTAAACAATGACCTTCCATGGAAAGTAGCTCGAACCTTGGTCAGAACCACTGACATCTCAAGAGTACGTGTGCTGAACCTTTGTGACCGGGAACAGATTATAGAAAAAGGCACACTGGTTGGTACTTGTGAGGAAGTGGATTGGTTACGTCGGTGCCAATATATATCGAGTGCGACCCCCAGCAAGGATTCAGAAACGAGAGTGACCACACTTTTGGAAGACTGTCGCAGTGTTCTCTCTCCGAACGAATTGGTCAAGGCGAAGAAGTTGTTACTCAAGTACGCCGATGTATTCTCATCAAACGATGCTGACATAGGAAAGACTGGCTTAGTTCAACACAAAATAAACACAGGAGAGAAATTGCCTATCCGTCAGCGGCCAAGAAGATTGCCGGTAGCACGTGAAAAGGAAGTGGAAACCATGATTGAGGGAATGGTGAAGGATGGTGTTATTTAACCTTCATCTAGTCCATGGTGCTCACCCGTGGTGCTGGTAAAGAAGAAGGATGGCAGCATGTGGTTCTGTGTTGATTACCGCCGTCTGAACGACGTTACAAAGAAAGACAGCTATCCCTTGCCAAGACACGCTGGACATGCTTACAGGAGTAAAATGGTTTAGCACGCTGGATCTAAAAAGTGGCTACTGGCAAGTTGAAATTGACCCTAAGGACAAGGAGAAAACTGCGTTCTCGACGGGAAAGGGTCTGTGGCAATTCAAAGTAATGCCGTTTGGGTTGTGCAATGCTCCAGCAACGTTTGAAAGGCTGATGGAGCTTGTACTTACTGGGCTAATTGGCGATGCCTGTCTGGTCTACTTGGATGACATCATCATCGAGGGCCGTACGTTTGAGGAACATCTTCAGAACCTGGAACGCGTGCTCATGAAGATTCAGAGTGCCAACCGCAAGTTGAGTCTGAAGAAATGTTCACTATTCAAACGGCAAGTCAACTTTTTGGGGTATGTAGTGTCGGAAGAAGGTATCCGTACGGATCCGGAGAAAATCGCCGCTGTCAAAGATTGGCCGGTTCCAAAAGACAAGACGCAGGTTAGAGCATTTTTGGGTTTGTGCTCCTATTATCGGCGATTTGTGAAGAACTTTGCAGATATAGCCAAACCTCTGCACACGCTAACCGAGGAGAAGCGACATTTCTGCTGGGATGAAAGTTGCAATATCGCATTCCAGGAGCTCAAGGACCGTCTGTGGAAAACACCTATTTTGGGATACCCTGATGCAAGCAAAGAATTTATAGTTGACACAGACGCAAGTGATATAGGACTTGGCGGTGTGTTGTCTTAACGGAATGGTGACCAAGAGGTCGTGATAGCGTACTTCAGCAAGTCATTGTAAAAACCGAAAGGAACTATTGTGTCACAAGACGCGAATTGCTAGCTGTGGTAAAGTCGTTGCAGCATTTTAGCAAATATCTTCTGGGGCGGAAATTTCACTTACGAACTGACCATGCTGCTCTAAAATGGCTATTGCAGTTTAAAAATCCAGAAGGACAAGTTGCGAGGTGGATTGAACTACTGCAGGAATATGACTTTGAGATCGAACATCGCAGCGTGAAATCTCATGGCAACGCAGATGCATTGTCAAGAAGACCTTGTCCTGAAGATTGCAAGCATTGTACTAGGCAAGAGAATAAAGAAGTGGTATCATTGAGGATGCTCAGGGCAGACCACCTCAGCAACGAGTGGAAGGAAGGACAGCTTACAACGTGCACAGCAGGAAGATCCGGACATCAAGCCGATTCTGGAGTGGATGAAGGCCAGTGCTCCCAAGCCCAAGTGAAGCGACGTCTCAGCGATGAGTTCAACCACTAAAAGCTATTGGGCCCAATGGGACAGCTTGTTGTTTCAGTATGGAGTTCTCTGCCGTAAATGGGAAAGTGTTCGGGGAGACAGCTGTCATTTGCAAATGGTTGTCCCTAAAGCTAAAGTACCGGATGTTCTACAGCTGTACCATAATGATTATTCAGGAGGCCATCTGGGAGTTAAACGAACTCTACTGAAGTTTCGAGAACGGTTTTACTGGGTCCACTGTCGAAATGATATCGAGGACTGGTGTCGCAAATGTACAAGTTGTGCGGCTGCAAAGGGACCTCAGACTCGTAGTAGAGGTGCATTGAAGTTGTACAATGTTGGTGCACCATGGGAGAGAATAGCCATTGACGTGGCGGGGCCGTTTCTGGAGAGTGAAAGCGGTAACAAGTATTTCATGGTTGTGATGGATTACTTTACTAAGTGGCAAGAAGTCTTCGCCATTCCGAATCAAGAAGCTTCAACAGTTGCAGATAAACTAGTTCATGAAGTCTTCTGTCGTTTTGGAGTACCCTTAGAGATTCACAGCGATCAAGGAAGGAATTTTGAGTCTCAAATATTCCAGGAAACTTGCCGAGTTATGGGTACTCATAAAACAAGAACGACTTCTTATCACCCGCAATCTGATGGAATGGTAGAACGATTTAATCAGACATTGGAGAGGTACCTAGCAATAGTTGTAGACAATCGGCAACGAGATTGGGACAAGCACATACGACCGTTTTTGTTGTCATATCGAAGCGCTGTTCACGAAAGTACAGCAGTGACACCAGCTTTCGCAAACTTTGGAAGAGAATTACGGCTGCCTGCAGACCTGATCACCGGGATACCACGTGATGCCCCACGCAGTATAACCGATTATGCAAATGACTTGCGGAACAAAATGAATGACGTTTATGAGCACGTCAGACAATCGGGCCAGCAAATGTCTGAAAAGATGAAAACCAGGTACGACCGCAAAATGAACAACAAAGGGTTCGACGAAGGTTCACTTGTGTGGTTGCACAATCCATTCCGCAGCAAAGGGAAATCTCCTAAGCTTCAAGCTAAATGGGACGGCCCGTACCGGATTGTGACCAAGATCAACGATGTAACCTACCGGATACAGAAAAGCGCAAGAGGGACTCCTAAGATCGTCCATGTGGATCGCCTGGCGCGTTATTATGGGGCCGATAATGCTCGGGACGAGCATGTCTTAGGAGGGGGCAGTGTTACGCGCATAAGTCGACGGCACTAGCGCCATCTATTCTCGAGCCGAAGAACTAAACTTCTTGAAGTTGAAACTCGAACTCTCGGTACCTTGCGCGTGTTTACTTGAATATTCTGGATATTTCGGTGCTAATTTATATTTATAGGCGCTACAAGATGCGATCGGGGAAGTATTGAATTCGGGGAGATAAGCGAAGCTTCGGAGCGAAATAAAGTGAATTAGTGTGATTAATTATTAGTGTTTAAGGTTTTAATTTGTGTAAAGAAAATTAAAGTGTTAATTTAGGTAATTTTATCGGCAATTTTTATTGTCACGAACCTCAAGCTCGTAACAATATGGTAGTGGAAGTTGGGTGTGGCAGAAGAAGCACAAAAGTAGAATAAACGCAGTAGAAATGCAGTCATTAAGGAGTATGTTAGGGCTGAATCTGAGTGAGAGGGTGAGAAATTGTGTGATAAGAGTGTGGTTTGCAAGATGATGTGACCAGGGTTAAGAAAGGAATGCTTCTGTGGTATGGTCATATACAAAAAATGAATGAGGAACAAGTGACAAACCAAATTTATGTTGCAGAAGTGAGCGGCAGAGTTGGAAAGGGATGTTCTAGGCGAAAGAATACCGAAATTGGCAATATATTGAAAATGGGCCAAATTAAGGGTACCATTAACCGATGAACATGTATGTGTGGGTATAATGATGTGGAGGAGACGAGAGAGATGTGTCAGGATCGTGCCAAATGGAAGTATGTAGTCTGCCCACCCCTCTGAGTGAAGGGCGTGAGTGTTTATGTTTTGTTAAGTTATATCTTATTAAAATTACATTAGCTATTTAATCTTATTTTAAATTCTTATAAAATTGTACATTTTTTATATTCATATTTCCTTTACGTGTGAAACCCGCCAATAAACCTCTCAGGCAAGATACGAGACTTTTGCCGAGCAGTGGGATGCTTTAGATCATACTTGAGATATCTAAACATTCTTCTTTAAACCTTTGCGCCGCATTACTTCTTCTTCTACCAAACAACCACTTTAAAACAAATTAAAAATAAAGGCTGTAACTCTTGGACCCAGAAGACGAAGAAAGCCTAACACCGAACCACCTTCTGCTGGGAAGATCATGCGGAGCGATGGAGCCGGGAGAATTCAGTGACACGGAGCTGATCGGAAAGGCAAATTGGAGGACCACCCAAAGACTCGCAGACCATTTCTGGAAAAGATGGATAAAAGAATATTTACCCCTCCTGATGCCAAGAAAACTTGAAAAGAGGGAAACCAAAGACCCAAGAGAAGGAGACATTGTGCTGATAGTGGACACTACGTTACCACGAAACTCATGGCCTCGCGGAGAAGTTATCAAGACCTATCCCGGACCAGACGGAAGAACCACAGTGCTGGACGTGCGGACATCTGGAGGAATACTTCGCCGCCCAACTCGACGTGTAATCGTGCTGGTACCAGCGGAATCGTCGCCTCCGGAAGATTACGTGCTACGCACCGTGGGGGAGAATGTTAGCGACGACAAGTGAATTTAATTATTTAATTTCAATTTATTCTTATTTGTGATCTAAAAAGACAGATAGTGTTTGTTAGCAACGACAAGTTAATTTAATTATTTAATTTCAATTTATTCTTGTTTGTGATCTAAAAAGACAGATAGTGTTAATAACAAAAAGTGAATTAATTACTAGCTTCAATTCTTATTTGCAATCTAAAAATACGTATCGAAAGTTAGTAACGAAAGTCAGTAACGAAATGTGAGTCTAATTACTTATTTGAGTTTAATTAGAATATTATTAGAAACGAAATATGAATCTAGTTACTCATTGGAACTTACTCTTATTACAATCTAAAGAACTACATTAGAAACATTAACATCTAAGTGTGAATTTAATTACTTGTTTAATTCTTTTTCTTTTAATGTAATCTAAAACTACGCAAATACGTCAACTAACCACATGTACTCGTATAATCTCGTATCTTATTATAAAAATAGATTTAGTTCAGTAAGAAGTTCAAATGTATAGTTTCTTAAGATTAAGCATAATATTATGACGATAAGTATTGTGCATTCCTGCCGCCTGGCGGCGCCACATGTATGTTTTTTTTGCGCCCGAAGCAATTAAAGGGCTACCCTATACGTAGGGAGGCGGAAAATGCATTACGCATACCACGATAGCCGGTCTATCGTGGTTATGAAGGACTCACTGTCCTACCGGGGACCCTAAGTGATACCCTCTAAAAACCGCCTTTGGGGACAGGCCGCCGGCTGATTAAGCTGTATTTTGCCTTATCGTGAGCGACCCTCTTTTGGGAAAAGAGGGCGGAGGCGGCTACGAGCCGCTGAGGGAGTGCCTACGAAGGCAAATTAATATTAGTTAATATAATAATTTAATTTAATTAGAGTTGGCCTGAGCCGCCAGGAGGCAGTTCAGGTCGTTTGTTAGTTTATTAGGCGGGTCCGACAGAGAGTTTCTCGGCCTGCGGACTCGATAGCGAGAGGGGGGTGGGGCTGCATAAGTAGCTGCCTCACGAATTAAATGATTTGGGTGCGACTCTGAGGCTTTGAAGAAGTTCTCAGAGAGTTTTTGGAGAAATTGTTGGATTGTGGGGAGCTCTAGGTCCCGATGAAGGTCAGCATTACGGACGTACCAAGGTGCGTTCGCAGCTCGACGACAGAAGAGGTTTTGAACTATTTGGAGTTCATTAATGATTTTAGGGTTGGCGTGGGCAAAAACGGGGCCCGCGTATGACATGACTGGTCGTATACAGACCTTATAAGGGGTACGCTTGTTTCTAAGGGACATTTTACTGTGTCGGCCCAACATACTGTTGAGCCTACTCAGATAGAACCGTGCGTGACGGGTTACTCTTTTGACGTGGGGCCTAAAAGTGAGCCCTGTGTCTAGAGTGACACCTAAATATTTGGCGGTCGTATGCCAGGGGATAGGGGTCCCTAGCATACGTATTGGTGGGGTGTTTTTAAGACGGCGTCGTTTATAGTCGAAGTGAACGGCGCAGCTCTTCTCCGGGTTCACATCGATGCGCCATTTTTTGAACCAAGCTCCTAGGTCATCGACTGAATTTTGGATCTTGTTCCGTATGAAGGGTAGTGAGATGCCTTTACAGTATATAGCAGTGTCATCTGCGAAGAGGGAGAGCTGAACACCTTTCGACGGGATGGGAATGTCGTTGGTGAACAGGATGTACAGCAGAGGAGCAAGTACTGAGCCCTGAGGGACACCAGCCTTGATAGTTCGCTGTGAAGATAGCGTGCCTTCGTGTCTAAAACGATAGGTACAATGATTTAAGTAGGAGGCCACGAGACGTACTAGACGATCGGGGAGACCTATTTTGTAGAGCTTGTAGATAAGGCCTGTATGCCAGACTCTATCGAAAGCTTTAGCTATGTCGAAAAAGACCGCGATGGTCTTATGACGACGAGGATAGAAACCGCTGAGGATGTATTCCACAATGCGGTGAACTTGTTGGGGACATAAGTGTTGGCCCCGGAAGCCGAATTGATGGGGAATGATAAGAGGGTCACCGTCTGTGGGAAACAGATAGCGCCTCGTACGTGTTTGGATGACTCTTTCGAAGAGCTTGCCCATTGCCTTGAGGAGGCTAATGGGGCGATGACTGGAGGGGAGGTTGAGAGGCTTGCCTGGCTTGGGATTTCCAATCACAGTTGCCTCTTTCCACGTAGAGGGAAAGTAACTAAGGTTGAAGCAGGCGTTGAAGATAATAGATAAAAAGGTTAACACCTGCTCAGGAAAGTGTTTTAGGGCTTGGTTGGAGATGCCATCCGCGCCCGGAGCCTTTTTAGGCTTAAGTCCTTTGATGAGGGATGAAATCTCATCATTGGACACAGAGGTAGGTTCGGAGGTCGTGGGGGGTGAGTTTCGGCGGCGGACCTCATCCTCCACTGCCTGGACGTGTGAGGGGTCAACGGGTTGAGAGCTAGGAGAGCATTGAGCGGCAATGCTATCTGCAAAGCACTCAGCCTTTTCCTCGTCCTCGAAGGCAACCGTGTCGTCGGGACGGGAGAGAGGGGGAGTGTGGGTGATAGCGTCTATGCGGAGGGCTCTGGCCATCTGATAGTACGCTGTATGAGATGGAGAGATATTCTCCATGAGTTTACTCTTTTCGAGGTCTCGAAATTCAGAGAGGCGAAAACGGAGTTCTCGTTGAAGACGATTGGCCGCGCGCCTATATTCGGGGGTGGGATAGTTTGCTGCTCTCCGGAAAGCAGCTTTTTTGGCTTTTAATAGGTTGCTAATATGTAGGGGAAGCCCACTATTGTTAGCAACCGTGATGACCCTTTCGTTCTCCTTAAGGGAGGATTTAATAAGGGTGGAGAGTGAATCGACCACGGTGTCAATTTTTTCGGGACTGTCTAAATCCGTAGAGATGGTATATGTATAGGTATGGATGGGAGGGAGATGGTAGAGTCCTGTGAGTCCAGAGCTTTAGCTAGGGACTCCTTGAATCCCTTCCAGTTAGTGAAGGTTTTCGCGTGTGTTGGAGGAGGTGGCTGATGGCCAAGAATGAGGGAGACCGGTCTGTGATCAGATCCTAGATCGTCTAGTGTCTCGATTGCTCTGAGGTTGAGAGAAACTCCTTGGAGTAACTCAAAATCTAGTACATCGGGGGCGTGATCGGTGTTATCGGGAAAGTGGGTAACACCGAGGGGACACATGTATGTTACGCGGAAAAAGCTTAGCTACTACGGAGCTATACCGTAGGAAGACCGCTCCACTATTTTTATTTTTTAAAGGTGTAAATTAAGGGTTTTAGTAATGATTAATGTTTGAAATAATAAAGATAAGCTATTTCTTTTACCTGGAATATATAAAAACATTGTAAGAGATGTTTTACCACTAAAATAAAAGAAATTTGTAAATTTCCCTTACAAAAGGTTGTTCTGCGATCTGATTGGTCGACAGAAATCATTAGTGCCGTGTGCAAATTCGTTAGTGCCGTGTGCAAAATTTAACTATTTTGATTGGTCGAAATTGCCTATAAAAAGAGGCGTTTTTGTGGTAAAACATTCCAAATCCGGCAATGTAAGAATAAAGCGTCAAGAAAATAAATAAGAAGAAACTCTGAAGAAGTGTTATTTATTGCTCATCTAACTGCTACTGCATGTTCTCCAGTTAACATCCCGCCAGCATAACCCGCTCCATTACTAACATTCTTACACACGAGCAACAACAGAAGCTATGGGAAGTACTTACTGATATTATAGGTAACATGAAAAACAAAGGGTATAACAGAGAACTGTTAAATATATCCAGCACGCCGCAAATATCTGTTAACCTTATTAATGATTATTTTGTAAATGTAGGTAAAAGTTTGGCAGAGAGTTTTAAGGTAGGAAATAATAATAGTGAAGTTTTATGAGTAACGTTGGTGAAGAATCAAACTATTATTTAAATTCATTTGATTTATTGGACACGGATGAAAGCGAAGTAGAACATTTCGATCGGATCGTATTATTGACATAACTAAATATGTTTTTATTCAGTCTAGCAACATTAGTTTGCGTTGCTATTGCGAGGAATCCCCGCTGCAAGGCGACCAGTATATATACAGTAATCAATGGTGCGACAATGGCTGAGGATTCCTCGTTCTGTTTGTTAGACATAGAACACTGACTTTATTCCATCTTGGGCGCGTGGCAATCTAGTAAAGAGTGCGGTACAGGAGCCCACTTGACTGCTTTAGGTATATTTTCGCGCACATGAGTAGATAAACGGAACCGACACAAAGCTTCTTAAGAACTTGCAAAATTTTTACTATATTAGGGAAATAGAGTGTGCACCTGTGCTTACGCACACGCTTATGCACTATATGTAATTCTGTGTGGCGCAAATGACCAGTCTCCATTGAGACTGGCCACTTGGACCGAAATTAGGTCTGCAGGATATTTATTATTATCATTTTATCCACGTGTATGTATACAAAATGTATTATTGAAAATATAGACATGAAAATACAATAACAAGTCATTGCAATAGGCAAGCTTAAATCAAAATGTTATTTGTAAAATATTAACACTCCCTGATGAGCAGCAACACTGAAGATTGAATTTTAAGCCAGCGTCGTCTCTTCGACTCGTTTGTAATTCAATTTGTCTGCCTCAAGATCGACGCTCAGAAATACTTTCCGTCGGTTGACAAATCCTTGATGGAAAAAATACAGTAAATAATAAATTTTAGCCGACTTTCGGTCACGGCGGCAAGTATCAACGTAGACTTGCCATCTACGCAGGATAGTATTAAAGAGAAAAAGGGAAGTGCCCGAGTGTAAGCACAGGTGCACACTCACTCTATTCCTTCACTTTCCATAGTGAGATGAGACAGTAATCCGACATAACCATCAGGCGTAGGGCCATCGACTTTCCGTCCTTTCCGAGGCACAGAGGTGAAACACCATCGACTTCAGAACTCGGGGCTTCTACTGAGGATATACGTGGTAGAGCCACGCTGCAGCTATTATGGTTGTAGCACAAATGGTCTCTTGGAACTCGACCGGGGAAGGACCCCGCTCCCACAGAATACCTGTGTAAAATAGCAGCTTGATGCTACTGTGTTTCGTATGGTGAGTGTAGAGAACGGGAGACCCGTTTTACTGGAATCGAGGCATTCTATCTTAGTCCTCAAGGGTGATAACGCATATGCATTTCTATTCTTAATCGAGATTAAATGTAGATGTCTATGGGCCGCAGCATCCATTTACCATCAAGTGGACTGTGTGCTCGTTTGTCACCCTTATCCTATTAAAAAAACCTTGAGAGAAAATTCTGTAATTGATTTGTGGCCCGATCCGGAATTCGAACTCGGGACCTCATGATCAGGAGTCGTGTTTACGACAACTAGACCAACAAACAAAGCAGTCAGTTTCCGTATAGCTGTCATTACACAGCCCACCATCGTTCTACAGCTAGGCAGTGGCGGCCCTAGAGCGGTGCGAGGGACGCCACCGCACCGGGCTGGCGCCGAAATCAACTGAAACGCTACCACCGGGCACCGGTCACCAATTCACTCACTCTTATCACTAACATTCCGTTTTATTTATGCTAATTAGGAAGTCAAAGCACGAGTATTTTGTTACTTACAAGCCAGTAAGTGACTTCGGAAAAAGGACTTACTGGCCGCTTCCTTTGATGCAATTGTACAAGTATTTGACTTAGACAAAAATTGTCGAGGTCAAGGGTACAATAATGGTGCGAACATGGCAGGAAAATTAAAGGTGTTCAAACTAAAATTCGACTCAATATTCTCGCGCATTTTTCAATCCATGTGGTTGAAGTTATTATAACTTAATTTGCTCATATTCGCGTAATAAAATAGAATGATGTGTCCTACTCAGTCTGAAGAGCATCCCCAACCCCCCTCAGTCGCATGCATTACCCCCGTAGCCACCACTCCCAGTACCATACTACCACAGGCACTAGGCAAGACAAACCACTCTCGATAATACGATACATATTTCGCCTCTACACGAAGCATCAACGGGTGAAGGAAGTGGCTGAAGACTAAGTGAACGGCGAGCCGAAACAGCGTGTGGAGAGCGGAGAGAGTGCTAGGATTGGTGGTGGTATTCTGTGAGAGCATGCTCCTTCCCCGGTCTTCCAGGGATTCGTGCTACAACTACACTACTAACATAGCTGCAGCATGGCTCTATGTTTTATAATATGTATCCCTTGTTATTTTAATCTTGGAGTAAATTATTGTATTTAAACATTTTTATATTAATTTAAGTACACGTTTAAATGTTTAATATTTATACTTTATTATATATTAAGTATTTAGTACGTTTATTTTACTAACTAGATTCTGTTTATCCGCACTTTATTGGACCTTTATTACTTATTTTATTAAGTAAATTATTTGCACCTGCCACAGTTTCTCAAATCAACTAGGGTTGACCGGTAGGGAATGCCATAATGCGTTAAGCTCGCCCTTAATATAAGGTATATAAAAATGATTAACTAAAAAAAATAATATCTTTGATACAGGAGCAGGTTTGTCACTTTAAATTTTATAGAATGCAATGCCTCGTTGGTTACTGTGTTATTAATCTGCGTCGTCGGTAACGAGAAACATTGCATGATGATGTGATGTCTTCGAAACTAAAAGTACCTCGAGAAAATTTTAAGTCCGCTCATACGCATTGGAGCATCACTTGTACGGTTGTACGGCGACTTCTCAGGTTGATTGATCTATATTGTAACGAATGTTTCACTCCACACAAAAATATTCCAGGGTATAGTATTAAATAAAACACCAATACTTTTTGCATTTTCCATTCATATTTCTATAACAGGAAAAACATAACTGTTATTATAACGATTTATGTCACTTGAGAGAGCGCTACTGATTGGTTACATGGGTGAGATAAATCCAATTTCATCACATCAAACTAAATATCTGATAAAACGTGATTATAAAAATACTTTCGAACTAGTTGTTCCTGAAAAATAAGGCTAATAAACATACCATCGTACGCAGGTAAATAACAAAAAAAAAATTATAATTCCAAAATAATAATTATTTAAATAGTTCAAAGTATTATTCGGAGAAAATCTATGTTTACATAACTTTATGCATATGGTTGCTATTAAGAATATTTTGTTGTTAACTGAAGCTATTTTTTTTATACATTAGATACATTATCCTGTAGTTACTTTTAATCTATCAGTCGTTTGAATCACAGTTCTAAAAACCTCAGGGACAGGTAGATCATTTTATATTTAGTCATTTTCAATGCTCATACTTCAGAATCACTAAATATGAAAAAGGTAAATATATAATGAGCTAAAATGACAACATAAAACACAGGTGAACTAACTTAATAAATTTCGTCAATATGTTTCCATCAATATGTCCCGTGTAGTGGCGGGTAAGAATACCCACCACCCCATATCTTCCCGTGGGTGTCGTAGGAGGCGACAGAGTGAAACTGAGGCTGAAGATGGGCAGCAGCATCATTCTGATAACAGCAAAAAGCAATAAAAAGCTGCGGTCGCCAACCCGCTCGCCAAGCTTTGCAACTATGGCATTATACCCCCCATGAGCAACGACCCAAATAAACGGCCCCGAGTCCCCGGCGAGCTATTCTTGGCTATGGTAGCGACCATGGTAGGGTGGGGTAAGGGGTGCTAAGGGTGGTTCGGTTGCCACCTAAGACGACTCGATCTGGCAACATACAATGTATCTATTCATCGGTGTCGGAGGCTTTGGGGGGTTGAAATACAGTAAATTTTATCGACAAATCACTATCCCTATTTTTTTCTACCTCCATGATGAAATGGCAACCATTTTGTTTTTATTGCCTCGGGGCACGGGTGCTTGTACTTATTAAGCCATGGCTACCCATTTAGAAATCCTAGGAAGACGAAAAAGGACTCGTTTGATAGCTAATAATGTAGACAATAAATCAGTGATAATAAATTTGTCGGTCCTTTTTTATAAGAGCAAAAGAGTTTTTAAACGAAATAAAAGTTTGTTTTTACTTTTTTTTAATTATTAGCTTCTTCATAAAATCTATCCTGTTAAGCTACATGTTTTTTTGAACATTGGTACAAAATAAACCATTACGGAATAAACAATTATGGTAATCGATTTATTTTGTTTTGTTTTTCTTTTTCTACTCCTGGGTTAGAAACACTACCATGTTTTAATCACCATAACTTCTAAACTAACTTACGTAGGCCTAAGATAAAAGACTTACACATTCCATACTAACATTCAAAATCAAAACAAAATGTAGCTTGATATTTTTTTTATAGAATAGGACATAGAGTAACAAACGAGCACACAGTCCACCTGATGGTAAGTAGTTGCTGCGGCCCATAGACATCTACATCTATCCTCGATTGCAAATCAAAATGCAGATGTGTTGTCACCCGTGAGGACTAAGATGGAATGCCTCCTTTCCAGTAAAAAGGGTCTCCGGTCTCTACCCTTACCATACGAAACACAGCAGCGTTAAGCTACTATTTCACGCTAGTATTCTGTGAGAGCGTGGTCCTTCTCCGGTCGAGCCGACCCATTCGTGCTACAACTATACTACTAATATGATGCTTTAGATTGTATCAAAAGCTAATAATTAAAAAAAGTAAAAAAACTTATGTTTGTTATAAAAATTCTCTTTTGCTCTTTTATAAAAAAGAAACGACAAATTTGCTATCACTGATATATTGTCTACATTATTAGCTATCAAACGAATCCTTTTTCGTATTCCTAGGACTTCTAAATGAGTAGTCATGGCTTAATCAGTACAAGAACCCGTGCCTCGAGGCAAAAAAAAAACAAAATGGCTGCCATTTCATCATGGAGGGAGAAAAAAATATAGGGATAGTGATTTTTCGATAAAATTTACCGTATTTTAACCCCCCCCCCCCCCCCCCCGTTTCCGACACCGATAACTGGACACATTGTATAACACATGCACTCTGAGGACAAACGAGAAGATCCTGGAGCTGAAAGAAGAAATTGACAAGTAACGCTGGGATATAATAGGATTATCTGAGGTCCGAAGAGAGGGGGAGGGCACGGTAATCCTCGAATCCAGCAACTTGTTCTATCACCGGGAGGTCGACCATCTGTCGCAAGGTGTCGGATTTATCGTCCACAAGTCTCTCGTTAACAACGTTGTAAAGATTGGGAGTGTGTCGACGAGGGTTGCGTACCTTATACTCAGAATCACCAAACGGTATACGCTGAAGGTCATACAGGTTTACGCACCAACCTCGTCACATCCCGATGAGCAGGTGGAGGAAATGTATGAGGACATGTTCTAGAGCCATACATTCCTCCAAAATCCACTCTACGGTGTTAACGGGAGACTTCAATACAAGACTAGGCACATGAGAGAACGGTGAGCTGAAAGAAGGGAAATTCGGAATAGGGCAACGAAACCAGTCCAAGAGATCAGCAGCTGGCCGACTTTTATGATGAACTCTTTCTTCCAAAAGCGGCCCCACAGAAAGTGAACCTGGTCGAGCCCCGTTCAGTGATGTCTCATTGATCGCAAGGGTGAAAACTGGCAGCGATGACCGAATGTAAGGAGACACTGAACCTAAACGTGAAGTTGGAGAGCTCACGTCTAATGAAATCAATGCTCCGTTCCCCTCATGCTCTAATTCAAAGCTCCGAAAACTTTCAGATCGAGTTACAAAATCGTTTTAGTGCCTAGAAAACTGCAATGAAGTGGACGATATAAATGACGCTTGTGGAAACTGTCTGTGCGGCCGGAGCTAGTTCTGTAAGACCCGTCGCAGAAGAAAACAAAAGCTCTCCGATCACATTCTTAATCTCATGGCTGTTAAACGGGAGATGAAGCTTCAGTCGTCAGGATATTTAACAGCATACAGGCAACTGAACAGACAAATCTCCAAATACATGCGACGGGACATTCGCAATTTTAATACAGGTCGTCTTGAAGAAGCGATCGAGCGGAACCAGGGCTCCAAAGTATTTGCCAGAGATGTCTGCTAGAAAGAGCCAACTGTCATAGCTGAAGACTGAGTGCGGCAGCATCGTTCCAGGGCACCTGAGATTCTGAGTGAGATTGAGAGGTTCTATGGGCAGCTCTACACATCATCGTTGGAGCCACATGCAAGTGTAAGTAAAGATCCAAGAGCAAGTCTTATCCGACACTATTCCGATGATATCCCGGACGTCACTGAGCGAGATTAGAATGGCTCTCCAGCACCTTAAAAACGGCAAGTCCCCGGGCGAAGATAGAATTACAGCGAAGCTTCTGAAAGCGGGTGGAAAACCGCTTTCTCGGTATATCGAAGTGCTGAAGTGTTTGTATATTATAACTACGATGGCTATCTGAGTACAGAACCGGAGTACGAAACCCATCCAACTGCAGAGAGGTGTAAGACAGGGTGACGTATAATCACCGAAACTCTTCACCGCTGCATTGGAAGACGTTTTCAAGCTACTGGACGACATAGATTACATTTATCTGGTTTAAGCTTGTCAAAACTTATGCCATATACCAGCGATAGAAATTGGCACCATAAACATACTTAAAAAAATAGGTCGTTTGAAGTCCGCCAATACGCAATGAACGACGAATCATATTACCCACTCAGAAATGAGTGGAAGCCTGTGCCCAGCCGACGTACTCAGGATAGTCTGCGTAACCAGTCACGTAGACATATGCCCTGCAGTATTAACTAGTATAAAATGAATGAAAAAAGAAAACAATTTTTGTATGTGTTAGAACAGTAGGTCGATGTTAAGTAAAATTAGCACGAGCGTAATAATGTACGTATAAAAGTACTTATTATTTAAAATTACATATGAAAGGTAATTGAAAAGGTAATTGTGAAAATATTTTTTAACTTTTCCAGAAAATAGAATGAGGTTCTCTAGTTTATGTTATCTTTTATGGAAATACAGTATAGATTTACATATTCTATGCTATATTTAGGTTGGGTTTATTATCAGATAACCACAGGTCATAAAAACATGTTGATATATTGATGATTGATGGAAAATTTTTATTTATTAAACATTATTATAATGTAAATATGTGTTATATTGAAATGTTTTTGTAATTCATAACTGGCATTAACAATTTAATTTTTATCAAATTTGAAATATATAGCAGTGGCAAAAGACAATAGACATGTTTAGCTGAAAGCCATTGAACCAATGCGACAGTAAATTAAAGGTAAAACAATGACATGTCAACCAAATATTGGTATTAACATAGGTTATTTCTTCATATGTATTACAATAAATTTTATCATTTTCATTTGTTGCTCGTGTTGTGCCGTGTAGTGGCGGTTCAGAATATCCACTACTCCATATCTTCCCGTGGGTGTCGTAAGAGGCGACGAAGGGAGACAGGCAGGAGATGGGCAGCAGCAACTTCCTGATAACAACTGTGATATAATAAAAAACTGCGGTTGCCAACCCGCTCGCCAAGCGTGGCAACTATGGCAAATATCCCCCCATGAGTAACGACGCAAACAAACGGCCCCCAGTCCCCGGCGGCCCCGCTATTCCTGGCTACGGTGGCGACCATGGTAACGGCGGGGCAGGGGGTGCTAAGAATCTCCGGTGGAGGTTCGGTTGCCACCTACGACGACTCGACCTGGCAACATATAACGCATGCACCCTGAGGACTGACGAGAAGATACTGGAGTTGGAAGAAGAGGTAGACAAGTTGCGCTGGCATATTATTAAGTTATCCGAGGTCCGAAGAGAGGGGGAGGACACGGTAATCCTCGAGTCCGGCAACTTGTTCTATCACCGGGAGGGCGACCATCTGTCCCAAGGAGGTGTCGGATTTATCGTCCACAAGTCTCTCGTCAACAACATTGTAAAGATTGAGAGTGTGTCGACGAGGGTCGCGTACCTGATACTCAGAATCACCAAACGGTATTCGCTGAAGGTCATACAGGTTTACCCACCAACCTCGGCACATCCCGATGAGGAGGTGGAAGAAATGTATGAGGATATTTCCAGAGCCATGCATTCCTCCAAAACCCACCACACGGTGTTGATGGGAGACTTCAACGCAAAACTAGGCACAAGAGAAAGCGGTGAGCTGAAGGTAGGGAAATTTGGAGTAGGGCAACGGAACCGTGGGGGCCAGCAGCTGGCCGACTTTATGGAGAAAGAGGGACTCTTTATGATGAACTCTTTCTTCCAGAAGCGGCCCCACAGGAACTGGACCTGGTCGAGCCCCGACGGTTCGACAAAATACGAGATTGACTTCATTATGACGACCAGACGCCAACTGTTCAGTGATGTCTCAGTGATCGCAAGGGTGAAAACTGGCAGCGATCACCGAATGGTTAGAGGTACACTGAACCTAAATGTTAAGTTGGAGAGGTCTCGTCTAATGAAGTCAACGCTCCGTCCCCCTCGTGCTATAATCCAGAATCCCGAAACCTTTCAGCTCGAGTTACGCAACCGCTTTCAGTGCCTAGAAGATTGCAATGCAGTGGACGATATGAATGACAGGCTCGTGGAAACTGTCCATGCGGTCGGAGCTAAGTTCTGCAAGACCGGCCGCAAAAGAACACAAAAGCTCTCCGATCACACTCTTAATCTCATGGCTGTTAGACGGGAGATGAGGCTGCAATCGTCAACAGATTTGACAGCATACAGGCAACTGAACAGACAGATCTCCAAATGCATGCGGCGAAACTTACGCAAATTTAATACTGCTCGTATTGAAGAAGCGATTGAGCGGAACCAGGGCTCCAAAGTCTTTGCCAGAGATCTGTCTGCCAGTAAGAGCGAACTGTCAAAGCTGAAGACTGAGTGTGGCAGCATTGTTTCCGGGACACCTGAGATTCTGAGTGAGATTGAGAGGTTCATTGGGCAGCTGTACACATAATCGTTGGAGCCACACGCAAGTGTGAGTAACGATCCAAGAGCGAGTCTTATCCGACACTATTCCGATGATATCCCGGACGTCAGTCTGAGCGAGATTAGAATGGCTCTCCAGCACCTTAAAAACGGCAAGTCCCCGGGCGAGGATGGAATTACAGCGGAGCTTCTGAAAGAGGGTGGGAAAACGGTACTTGAAGTCCTTCAGAGGCTCTTTAATTCCGTCCTCCATGGTGGCACTACTCCGGAGTCGTGGAACAGAAGTGCGGTGGTCTTGTTCTTCAAGAAAGGTGACAACGCCCACTTGAAGAACTACAGACCGATATCCCTTCTGAGTCGCGTCTACGTGCTGTTTTCGAGAGTCATTACGAATCGTCTCGCACGCAGACTCGACGACTTCCAGCCTCCCGAACAAGCCGGTTTCCGAAAAGGCTTTAGTACCTTAGACCACATACATACCCTTCGGCAAATTGTACAGAAGTCCGAAGAGTACAATCTGCCACTTTGCCTGGCGTATGTGGACTATGAGAAAGCCTTTGATTCCGTCGAAATTTGGGCGGTGCTACAGTTTCTTCAGCGGTGCCAAGTTGACTGTCGGTATATAGAAGTGCTGAAGTGTTTGTACAGTAGGACTACGATGGCTATCCGAGTACAGAACCAGAGTACGAAACCTATCCAACTGCAGAGAGGTGTAAGACAGGGTGACGTAATTTCCCCGAAACTCTTCACCGCTGCATTGGAAGACGTTTTCAAGCTACTGGACGGGAAAGGATACGGTATTAACATCAAAGGCGAGTACATCACTCACCTTCGATTTGCCGACGATATAGTCCTTATGGCAGAATCGCTGGAGGACTTAAGCACTATGCTCAATGACCTCAGTAGTGCCTCCCGACGGATAGGTCTTAAGATGAACATGGACAAAACAAAGATCATGTTTAATGTCCATGTCACACCTATGCCGGTAGTTGTTGGGAGCACTATGCTCGAAGTTGTTGACGAGTACGTTTACCTGGGACAAATAGTCCGACTAGGTAAGTCCAACTTCGACCGAGAGGTCAATCGACGGATTCAACTCGGCTGGGCAGCGTTCGGGAAATTACAACGCATCTTCTCGTCAGGTATACCCCAAAACCTGAAAACTAAGTTGTACAACCAGTGCGTGTTGCCACTGATGACATATGGAACTGAGACGTGGTCCTTCACTGCTGGCCGTATGAGGACGCTCAAAGTCGCTCAGCGAGCTATGGAGAGGGCTATGCTCGGAGTTTCTCTGCGTGATAAACTTAGAAATGAGGATATCCGCAGTAGAACCAGAGTGACCGACATAGCCCAACGGATTAGTAAGCTGAAGTGGCAATGGGCCGGCCATATAGCTCGAAGAAACGACAACCGTTGGGGAAAAAAGGTTCTCGAGTGGCAGCCTCGTACCGGTAGACGAAGTGTAGGGCGACCCCCCACTAGATGGAGTGACGACCTGGTAAGACATGCAGGAAGTCGACTGATGCAGGTGGCTCAGGACCGTGCTTTGTGGCATACCTTGGGGGAGGTCTATGTTCAGCAGTGGACTTGTAAAGGGCTGTAATGATGATGATGATGATGATGATTTTCATTTATTAAATTCACATTATGTCACAATTAACTTACAAGAGTATAAAAACTTACGTGATGAATTTGCAATTCCCTCATAATGAAGATTATTTTTCTTTAAAATTCTCTAAATTAGTAGAATTCATCTCATGAATACAATGCATCCAGTGTATTTGTATAAACAATTTATTAAATTCACAATATTACTGATGTAATAATGAATTCTTAAAAAACGTAATTGTCAAAATAGCTTCAAAATAACATTAAAATAAGTTTGTAGCAAAATTGAATAGTAAAATAATTAATTAGTGCCAGTTTATAAAAATATAATGCACGATTGTTTTTAAGTAAGCACCACTGTTGGTAATATTGATTTCATTCATCGGTTACTGAAATGGAATAAATGATAATGATAAAAAGCTTTTATATATTAAATACAAATTATTAGGATCAACAGGATTAAAACATTTCACTCCATTATATAGCGGGAGATAGAGGAGCAAGTAAAAATTAAATTCTGATACTTATTTTAGCAGTTATCTACCATTTATCGATGCTAAAAATGTGATAAGTCTATAGGACTTCATGTACACAATTGAACCCGTATGACTTACAAAGCCAACACGATAAATTAAAATAAATAATTTCAATAACATTTCTCTGATAACAAACAGTTGCAAACTTAGCTATGTACAATATAATACTTAGCGTCAAGTAGAACTATTAACAAAATAACAGTTATGACTCGATAACTCACTGTCTGTAGTTTGGTTCATAAGCGATACAAATATTTTTTAAAAGAGTTCACTTTCACTTCACTTCGGATTAAGTTAACAATGCGTTCTTCCGCGATTATATTATGTGAACTCGTTGAACTGTGCCAGGGCTGTCGTCACTCTGAAAAGAAACATTTATTTCCTATAAATTTTTAAATACAAAGCGAGTCACACACTATGCAGATACGATAAGGGGTTTGTTCCGAAACGTTTTCAGTATAGTGCCGAATACAAATGACGTATTCAATTGACCACTATATTGTACTGGCGTGCCGCCGCCATATTGTTTCGGATATCCGGCCATAATAAAACAATTTTTAATTGCGTGTGCGCTGAATGAAGCATGCCAGCATTTGTTTTTATTTATTCAAATACAAAAAAATATAGAGTAATTGCTGGTTTCTCCATTAGGAGGATATAATGATTTTGGAGCACAAAATGACAAAATTATTCGCCAACACTTTTCCAATATGGCACAAAGGTATGACGTCATATACTGTCCTATGTTTTGGAACGAATCACCAGTATAGCGTCGATTCATGACGTCATTTGCATTTGACAGTACACTGGGTTCTATTTTGGAACATACCCATGATATATACGTATCCGATTGCAAAACTGAATTTTATGTGGGTTGATTGGGTATAATTTTATTACATAACAAGAATTATCTTTAATAATAAGGAAAGTGTGCATAATATGTAAAACTCGTTACCAAAAGGGAAGTCTAACATAACAAGAACATTCCACAATATTTTATTTAAAACGATTCGATATATATAGGCACAGAGTAAGAAGTAAGGACCAGAGGGGAAGTTTCCTAACAACTTCGAAAATGTATATCTGTTTTTATAGGGTTGTCACCTGATGAATGTGAAAAATTCAAGGAAAAACTAACAATATTATATAGTATAAAACAATATGTCTATTTAATGTAACTTAAATTGAAACTGCAAAAAATGTATATTTTGCTAATTTTCATAGTATTATGTCATATGGAATCTTGCTGTAGTGTAAAGCGACGGAACATTGAGAAAATACGTGCAATTTATATTTAAAAACCGCGCGAATCTCTTCGAGCGAATTTTAAGGAAATAGGTATTCTCACATAAGCTTCATAGTATATATGTATTTATATCAATGTAATTTTCGTAAAACAACGTATTCGTGGGCACAAAAAATCAGGTAGTGGTAGTAATGGTTGTGATAGTGGTAGTGAGCAGTGGTGGTGGTTGTGGTGTTGATGGTGGTAGTGGTGGTGGTAAGGTTTATGGTAGTGATGCTGGTCGTGGTGATGGTATCAGTGGCGACGGTGTTGGTGGTGGTCCACTACCCTCCACCACCAACGATACTACAAGCACCACCACCAACACCAGCACCAGCGCCACTATCACCAACACCAGCACCACTACCACTAACACTCACACCACCTTCACCACTGTCTGGTAATTGTATTATTTTCTCGAGAAATTTTTACAACTGTTAGGCATTAATGTTTTAAAGGTTGCATTGTATACCTTTTAGATATCCGACTATATCGATTTACGAGAAAACCAAAGTCCTGTCAATTAGAAAGCTATTTATTAATAAATGTCTTAGAAGATATCACTGATTAGATATTCCAAATTTACCAATAAATAGGAAAAGAATAGACAGATGTCCTATCATAGAAATTAAAAGTGTTTTTGCTAAAAAGAAGTACAAATACTTAGCACCATATTTATATAACAAATTTAATAGCGCATGTAAAGCAAAAAAAGATAACAACTACGATATAAAAAAGCCAATAATATTGCAGCTTTACACTTTACCATGAAACAGAATCATTTTTGCCCTACAATTAACCTTCAGAACATCATATCCATATTTACACATGATGACGCACGCACGCACGCACGCACACGCGATCGTGCACGTGCATACACTCACACTTCTATACATTAATATTTTAATCTTAGTTTTATTAACAGATTTTTTATTTTTGTCAAAGTATATATAATCTATAGTTATTTTTGTGAGTAGACACTGGCTCCTGATATACAGGTTTTACTCACTTTAGAAGTCAGGGACTTTAAATTTATTAGTTAATGTATTAGTGAAATAAAGCATTATTATTATTAATAATAATTTATACAGAACAATAATTAATTCTTACATAATAATTATAATGTTTTATTTTATAATAAATAATCTCTAAACTTAAATCTAATAATTTTTTTAAATAATTAACTTATAAAATCTCGACATATTGTTCTTCCATTTATTTAAATGCGGACGACTAACAGCCATTTCATGGATACTATGACTGAGCCAGCGCAAAACGGTTTGCACCCAGGCGGACACAGAACACTAGTACCCTTAGGCAGGCCGACGGAGCGTCTGTGAACCTGTCGGTAAGAGCTTACACACACATCGCTGCGCTATCTATGTATGGGTGTATTCGCAGTGAGCCGTTTGTATGTAGCTTCCCCTCTGGTCAGTTTCTTTACTTTATTATTATTTTACTTTATTATTATATGTATGATATGGGACCTCAGACGTGGTCCTTCACTGCTGGCCATATGAGGAAGCTCAAAATCGCTCAGTGAGCTATGGAAAGGGCTATCCTCGGGGTTTCTCCGCGTGATAAACTTAGGAATGAGGATCTTAGTAGAGCAGAACCAAAGTGACCGACGTCGCCCAACGGATTAGTAACCTGAAATGGGCCGGCCATATAGCTCGAAGAACCGATAACCGATGAGGAAGAAAGGTTCTCGAGTGGCAGCGTGGCAGAATGGACGTTACGGGTAAAGGCCTACACTTGGTTCTATTTATTTAGGTATAGGTAGGGTATAGAATTTTTATCGATATATTTTGTCACACTGTCTTATCTCTATTATTAGTTCCGTAGACGTTCACTTCTGCTGTCAGCGCCAAAATGGCGCAAAGCAAATCGCCTCATTATGTCACGGTGTCTATCCAGTCCATATCTCCATATATAGAGGTCAGTGGATCGGTTCAATATCGCTCTCTATGAAATTCAATGAATTAACACACACAGCGCAGATAATTTATTTTATCCTTCAGTATCTGCAAGCACCGACTTATAGCATATACTCGTATATGGTGAGAATATTATCTGAAAATACAAATAAAAAACATGCAGATGTTATCTACAGATACGAATATGGCACAGGATTTTACCTGTAGATAAATACAGAATGGTCGCTAAAAAAATCGATTAAATTCGCCTCGGCCCTTTGTAAGCTTTATATATGACGTTCCATCCAAATTCTTTTTTACCTTTATTATATACCTTTTAGTAAACGCTAATGCAGCACGTGATTAAAAATAAAAATTAGAATCCTATTCTGACGAGCCGTCTAGCAAATCTAGAAGCAATATACGCCAACTCATTTTAGGTTAAGACTGTATAAACAAACCGCACCAAAAAAACACGCCTAATAAGGTTGAAGGATTTCGAGTGAATGTATAATTTCGTATATTATTCTATCTGCGTAGTGTGTGATATTTTTAGATAATTAAGTATTTATACGCAGATAAAATATTACTTTATCAGCGTAGTCTGTTACTCGCTTAACTAGCAAGTGAGGTGAAATCGTCAACGAAATAAGGGTCATAGTTATACAATATTAAAAGGGTCGATTGTAAATTAGCTGCACCTCCTTCTTCTTCTTCTTCTCCCTGGCTATTGTCCCATTTTAATTGGGGTCAGCCCTCCTAGTAATCTTGCGCCTCATCGTGCGATTGTGGGTTGTCCTTTCTGATATGTTAGTAGATTTCAGGTCGTTTTTTAGTGTTTGCAGCCAGGTTATTGGTGGTCGTCCACGGCCTTTCTTCCCCTCTTCTATGTTCATAACTCTTTTAGTCATATGGTCATCATCCCGTCTCATCACGTGTCCGTACCAGCGTAGACGGTTTTCTCTAAGTTTTTCGTGCACCATAGCAACCTTAAAACTACCACGAATGTAATCGTTTCTTATTTTATCTGTTCTAGAAACTCCTCCAGACCAACGTAGCATTTTCATCTCAGTGACGTGAAGTTTCTGTTCATCGTCCGTTTCTGTAAATTAGCTGCACCCTATCTCGAAAATTAATTTTAATAAAATTATACATACTTTGAATATAATATCTTCTATTAAGTAATATAGTGAAATAAATAAATATGGTAGACGCCTAAACTTGTGGCACAAGGCAATAAAACATGTGATGCGACGTTGATATTGCGCTCACGTTCTTATGGCAATCCTAATGATAGGCGCATCATTTACTATTGATATCATCAGTAACGCTAACTTCTAGTCATTGAATTTAAAAATTACACAACATAACTATCGATAACGTTAATCTCCAGTTATTATTTATTGAATGTCGGTCACTCTGGTTCTACTACGGATATCCTCATTTCTAAGTTTATCACGCAGAGAAACCCCGAGCATAGCCCTCTCCATTAGTAAGCTGAAGTGGCAATCGACCGGCCATATAGCTCGAAGAACCGACAGTCGTTGGGGAAAAAGGTTCTCGAGTGGCAGCCCCGTACCGGTAGGCAATCCCCCACTAGATGGAGTGACGACCTGGTAAGACATGCAGGAAGTCGATGGATGCAGATGGCTCAGTACCGTGCTTTGTGGCATACCTTGGGGGAGGCCTATGTTCAGCAGTGGACTTGTGAAGGGCTGTAATGATGATGATGATGATGATTTATTGAATTTAATGATGATGATTATGTTGCATTGAAAAATTAAGAATCATTTAAATATTTAACAAGTTAGTATTAACATTAATACTATAAAATCACCCCGTGGAGTGGCGTAAGCAAATTAATAAATTTCTGCGGATTCCAACCCACCTGCCAAGCGTGGAAACTTTAGCAACTATCCTCTTATGAGGCAACCTATGGGGAGACTTTTGGTAGCCTGTAATGAATATAATTCTAAATAAAAAGAAAATGGTACATATTTGAATTAGTGAAATGGTATGCAATAAATCATTAACAATTTTGATTTTTAATCGAATAGGTATTACATATTTTATATACAGCTGTTATAGTTTAGATATTAACCGATAAATAAATAAATTGAAACCATTTTTGAACAATAGTGTTCGCCTGAGTGACAACGCTCAAACCATCGACAATACGTAATGCATGCGAACAACCCTAGCACAAAAGTTTCATAGCGTGAGTGTGAGTGTGTGCGTATGCGTGTGCGTGAGTGTGCGTGTGTGTGCGTGCATACGTACTTGTGCAGGTGCGCGGCGTCCTGGCGAGCCTAGAGCAGCTTGAGTGCGCGCAGCACGCACAGCTCGACGGGCGTGCGTGTGTGTATGTGCATGTGTGTGTACGCTTACATACTTGTCGTGCAGGTGCGCAGCGTCCTGGCACGCGTAGATCAGCTTGAGCACGCGCAGCACGCCCAGCTCAGCGTGCGTGTGCGTATGTGCGTGTGTGTACGTGTGTGCGGGTATGTGCGTGCGTACGTACTTGTCGTGCAGGTGCGCGGCATCCTAGCGTGCGTAGAGCAGCTTGAGCTCGCGCAGCACGCCCAGCTCAGCAAGCCCAGCTCAGCATGCGTGTGTGTGTGTGTGTGTGTGTGTGTGTGTGTGTGTGTGTGCGTGTGTGTGCGTGCGTACGTACTTGTCGTGTAGGTGCGCGGCGTCCTGGCGTGCGTAGAGCAGCTTGAGCGCGTGCAGCACGCCCAGCACGCCCAGCTCGGCGTGCGTGTATGTGCGTGCGTGTGTGTGCGTGCGTACGTACTTATCGTGCAGGTGCGCGGCATCCTGGCGCGCGTAGAGCAACTTGAGCGCGCGCAGCACGCCCAGCTCGGCGAGGCGCGCCTGTCGCGCGGCTGCACCCGCCTCGCCGCGCCACACCAAGTTATTCGCCACGAAGAGCGCCGCCTCCTGCAGCTTACTTTCTGGATGCGCCTACCATTGTTCAATAAGTCGATCATTTATAAAGAAAATTAGAAACTATGACTACGGGTTAACTTCAGACATTTATAAGTGTAAAAATGTTTTTTTTTTTGCAAGTTAACCACTGCACCACCAGGTTTAGGGATTCCTTTTTTTGCATTAAACCATATACATAAATATGATGATAATGGTTCGCATCCGAAGCTGGAAGCTTCAGGAAATACTAGGGACAAATATCACACGAGGGTAGCCGAAAAACTTGACACCATCGATGGCAGGAAAGAATGTGTGGAGAGAACATGGCAGAACCTTAGGGATGGAATGGTAAGTGCAGCGGAAGAAGTATGTGGTACGACAAAAAGAGGTAATAGTAAAAGAAGAGATGCATGGTGGAATGATGAAGTGAAAGAAGCTGTAAAAAAGAAGAAAAAAGCATGGTTAGACTACTTGGCCTCTAGTAACGATGAGCATATGAGAGAGAAGATGAAAGAAAGATATAAGCTGCAGAAAGTTCATGCGAAAACATTGATTGAAGAAGTACGTGAAAGGTGTAGAATAGAAGCGGACGAGAGGTTGTCGCACAACTTTAGGGAAAACTCCAAACTCTTCTGGAAAGAGGTTGGAAGGTCCCGGAGTGGTGCGACAGCTTTAAGAATGAACAAAGTGCTTTCGAGAACCAATGACGTCCTCTCAGAAAAATCGGACGTCATGCAGCGATGGAGTGAATTTTATAGAGAATTGTATGCGTGTCATGATCTTAGTGAAGGATCCGGGGGTGACGCCGTGACTGGCACGCCAGACACGGACCTCGATGACACTGAGGTCATCAGCATGAAAGAGATTGAACGTGCGATTCGAAGTTTGAAATGTGGTAAGGCTGCGGGACTAGACAGAGTTACTGCTGAAATGGTCAAGTACGGTGGGCCTCGCGTCTGGGACAGCTTTCATCTGCTGTGCAATTTGTGCTGGCGGACGGGAGATGTCCCGGATGATTGGCGATCCGCGGTCATTGTGCCTTTATATAAAGGTAAAGGTTCACATTTTGACTGTGGGTGCTATCGGGCGATCAGCTTGACCAGTTTAGCAAGTAAAGTTTATTCGAAGGTTTTGACACGCAGGATGCAAGAGAAATCGGAAAGATTCTTATGGGAGGCACAATGCGGATTTAGACCTGGAAGAGGATGCACGGATCAAATGTTTTCTCTCCGCATGATCACGGAGAAGCTTCTGAGTGTTAACCAGAGAATTTTCTGTGCTTTTGTGGATCTGGAGAAAGCATTTGATAAGGTTATAAGGAAGAAAATGTGGGAACTGTTGCCGGGATATGGTGTGGATGGTCGATTGTTAAGGGCTGTGCAGTCACTTTACTATGACTGTAAAGCCTGTGTGCGGGTAGGGCATGACCTGTCACCCATGTTTAGCGTCCAAGCGGGCGTAAAACAGGGTTGTGTCATGTCTTCCTGGCTGTTCATACTGTATCTCGACAGCTGTTTACAGAAGCTGAAAGATAGCTGTTTGGGTGTGAAATTGGGTGACATAAAAGTTAATTGTCTGCTTTATGCTGATGATGCAGTGCTTATTGCACCATCAGAAGCAGAACTGCAGGCATTAGTCACGTGTATGAAAGAGGAATTTGAAATTAAAGGTCTCCGTTTGAATGCTAATAAAACTAAGGTTCTGGTATTTGAAAAGGACGAAGAGAGAACGAAATGTGAAATATGGGTAAATCAGGAATGTCTAGAACAGGTAAATGAAATTGTATACTTGGGGAGTGCTTTCAGCCGGGATGGAAGATGTGATTTAGATGTGGATAGGCGTGTCGCTGCCGGAAACAAAGTCAATGGTGCCCTGAATGTATTAGTAAAAAGGCAAGGCGTGGTGAAGAGTGCACGCCTTGCAATACATAACGCAGTATTGGTACCGACTTTGTTATATGGCAGCGAAACCTGGGTATGCCAGAAGAAGCATAAAAGCAAGTTGAATGCAGTGGAGATGCGATCTCTTCGTAAAATGTGTGGCGTTACCATAGCCGACCGAAAGCGAAACGAAGAGATTCGCAATATGGCAGGATTGAAAGATGACCTTATCACAAAAATTGATAGGGGCGTACTCCAATGGTTTGGGCACGTTGAACGAATGAGTGAAGACCGAATGGTGAAGAAAATATATAGAGCGAAAGTAAATATTAAAAGGTGTCGAGGTAGACCGAGACTAACTTTCGAAGACCATGTGAGCAAATTGCTCGAAGAGGGGAGGGTCAAGAGTACTCGGATACCTAGACGTGCATGTATGAAGAAGTTAATGAACCTGAAAGAAGCGAAAGAGGTATGTAAGGATCGTGACACTTGGCGATCTGTTCTCTCTGGCTACCCCGTTAGGGATTGTGCGTGACGATAAGTAAGTAAGTAAGTAAGTAATGGTTGCCCCAAACATCGACGTCGAAGCTGATTTTTGGGACAACCTGTAGAATTTGTTAATAACTTCACAACAGCACCACCTATCGAATCCTAACTTAGTTATGAATCATCGTCTCCACCACTCCAATAAAATATTGTCGAAATAAAACCAAATCTGAAGCCGTTCAGAAGTTAAACGCTAACTTTTATAACGTGGTAGAGCCACGATGAAGTTATATTATGGTTATAGCATGTGGTCACGAATTTTCACAGCTTCATGCTGCTGTGTTTATGGTAAGTATAGAGAACCGGAGACCCTTTTTACTGGATACGAGGCACTCCATTTTAGTGTTATTCTGCATTTCTTTTTGATTATTAATGCATTAGTAGTCTCAGCATTATCCATTTTTATGCCCACACATTTTGTTACTTGACAGAGGCCATTGTCCTTTATCGTCGGGATCATTATCGCGATATGTGATGAATGAATGTGATGTGACGCAATACACAACTGGCTTTCGTAACAATATCATGGATATTTGTGACAATTAAGTTTATTAATTTGAATTTTGATTATTATTCGTTAATTTAAAATTGCATACGTCAAAAAAAAGATCCAATAACAAAAATTAATCATTTTAAGAAAAAAAAATTTCATAAAAGAAATAATTTAGCACTTTAATATTTTATTCATTTCATTTAGCCTTTAGCTTTTTTCCTCTAGGTTTTCGAACTGCTTTCAGCCTCTTTAGCATATTCCTAAACAAATCTTCAGTAAAATCTTAAGACTGTATTTGAGTTTTCCTATAATGCGTTTATAAGATTTCTCAAATTAGCGGAGCCAGGATTTCTTTTCCTAATTTGTCTTCCAAGCTTATCTCTATAGATTTCAGTCGGGAGAGCGCGCTGACAACCCCATAGCATTGTTTTCTACGTCCCGATGGTATTCCGATACCTCTTGACAACACAGATTTTGATACTCGTAATGTTTTGGCCACATTGTTGTAGGTGTACCCAGTTTCAATTAAATTAACAGCCTTAGCAACATGAGTGTGGTTTAGATCTGGAATTATCAGTTTATTTACAATAACAATTTACACTTAACACGGTAAACAAGTAAGTTAAGGCAAAAATTTAAATAAAACCTATGTTTGAAACTCAAGATCAAAAGTTGTTACAATTTTTCGCAACATGAACGAATGCAATACTAACTACTAATAATATAATTACATAAAAACAAATTATATTGGAAAAAAGTCAAAAACTTTATTTTTAATAGCATTTACTATGTTTGTGGCCAATACACACGATAATTACAACAGGAGAAATTAAACCATTTTTTTTGTTCCATGATTGTATGTTTATATGCTACATAACTTTTACAGCATCATAAGCGCGAATACTAAATGTTGAATCAAACTAATTTCATGAATTATATTGCATTTAATTTAAGAGCCCTCTTACATTTCGGCGTTACGCAAATTTAGGTATTTAACACACCGAGCGGGTGGCGACCTACGCAATCGATACTTTCTTTCATATCTATTCACTCGCTCGCACTATGATACTATGAGTATAGCGACTAAACGATCTTGATCTTCTATTATACAAGTTTTTTTAGGATGGAGTTCAGTGGATGGAAAATTTTTGGTGTGTAATTTTTGTTATCTAATTAATTTATTATAATCTATTTGATACAATTTTCATTACTAATAAACCTACTTAATAAATAAACAAATATTTTAATTGTTACGCAATAATCGATTATATCTACTAACGGTAGTACAGTGGTATAATTAAATAAAAAGTACGGTTGCAACCTGTTTTAATAAATAAAACAACCAACTGTAACTAATATTTTTTCAACCGTAACATTAAATTCCCATATTTTTTTAATATAAAAATATTTGCCGCAACGGCATTGACCGAGCTTATCTCAAGTCAATAATTTCAGGCAGTACACACTTTTTATTATATTCAAATTTGTCGTCTTTGTAGATTTTAGTACTTTTACTGCATAATCTGGGCCAGTCCATATGGCAAGCATGCAGACATTTTTATTCTCCATTATTATTTCTCCAGAGATAGGATATTTCTTTTTTTACGTTTAGTGACACACTGATACTTGTATTTATTTTTCCCCATTCCGACTGGTAAGAAAGCTCAGCTACATTCAAATAAACTATAATGAGTTAACTATCTGGTATAATAATTATGTGCGAACTTTATACTAATTGAAATATACTGTACGAAAATAAATACTTCCAACGATCAAAAACAGCGATCGTAGTAGACGATGCTCTAGCACGCACAAAATATCAAGCGTGTTCCGAAATAGAACCCAGTACACTGGCTAATGCAAATGACGTCATCAATTGACGCCATATTGTACTAGCGTGCCGCCGCCATATTATGTCGGATATCCCGCCATATTAAAACAATTTTAATTGTGTGTACGCAGAATGAAGCACGCCAGAATTTGTTTTTATTTATTAAAATACAAAAATTGCAGAGCTTAAACAGTTAAATCTGTACGATAAAAGAATGCGAAATCATACTCATTCTTCGTTACTTAGGAAGAGTGGTCAAGAGCACATTCAGGTAAGTTATAGAATTATTGTATGTACTTAACCTAAAAATAAATTGTATGTACGAAACGAACGAAAAATAAATTGTATGTACGAAACGAAACGACGATACTAAACGAAACGATAATTTTTGTTTCAATATTATGTTTGACAGAGCCAAATTATGTGTACGTTTGCAATATGGCGCAAAGGTATGATTTCATATACTGGCCAATGTTTTGAAATCAATCACCAGTATGGCGTCGACTACAAAATCTCGGAAAAGAAAACTGATTTCTACCAAGAATGATCCGTGAGAAATCAATACAAGAAAGATCAATACAAAAAATAATACAATACAAGAAACAAAACAATATTTTTTTAATAGCAATTAATCATAAAAACTACTTGTGATCGGTTGTGATATCATTATATCCGTTGAGGCTGTGGGTCCACACATTGCAATCATGCTTATACTTTTGTATTTTCTATATGGGGACCACTAGGTGTCGTAACAAAACATATATGACCTGTATTATGCAATGACATTTTTTAATTATGACAACGTAAACTTGAGTGTTTTATCATTTCACCATGCGGTGGCAAAGCGATATAATGACGTCACTGGCGTTAGAATTTATACTTTAGAAAAACCATTTTAATTATAAAATTACATGAAAAACCAATTGTTAAGAAATTCTTAATAATTTCTAGTAAATTAAAAAAATAATTAAAAAAATTCAACTTCTCTATTTAAAGGACACTTACCAAATAATCGACCAATTTCCTCAAAACATCTTCATTAGCCATTATGAGATCTTTTGCTTTCTCTCCATCTCCAATATTGCCTAATATACAAAGAGCTTGTTCCTTCACTTCAGCTGGATACGATCCTTCTAGAACCACAATCACGGCCTGAAAAAAAAGAAATTATAACGATAAATTTAAAGTAAAAAGTAAATTAACAGCCTACATAATATGTCTCATTGCTAGGCAAAGGCATCTTTCTAAGAGCTTTGGAGCAAGGAAGAGTCCGCTGCACCGCCATAATCCGGCGGACTTTGCATGTCCTGAATTTATTTTTTGTTATTTCTCAAGCACCCATTTTTTTACACAAGGCGTTTTCCTTCACCACAGAGCATGTACTAAGACAACACTTACAATTTCATCAACGCCAACTGGGCTCGAATATGTTTTGTACATTAACATTTTGAGGCGAGTGCTTATCTTACTTTCTACTCTTATTATATAATAAGGATGTCTTATGGGGCTGGATCTAGGACACTTTTTAACTTAAGCAATCGGAGATTGCATGGAAAACTGTTAAATATATGTAAAGTAACTAAAACTACTTACTACACTAAACTACTTACTAAACTAACTTTCAAAAAAATATGTAGAAGCACTACTCCTATCAAATAAATAAAAAATAAGATTTTTGAGCATTGTACACTGACCTGCATGACCTGCGATGAATATTCGCTCATTATCGCGTCTATATGTTGCCTCGTTGATAACAAATTCCTTAACAATCCAAGAGTTTTCATGATCACTCGTGTGTCACTGTCGCCCAGCAAGCGAAACATTTGCTCGGTACCCAGACATGACAGTATCCGTTGTTTTACTTTTTGTTCGGCCTAAAATTAATAAATACTATACAAATAGACATTTACTATTTATGAGAGAATAACTGTTGTATGTTTGACACGTACATAATACTGAGTGATCCAGCAATAGCAACCGCTGACTAGTCTTGTAATAATTAATAAAATGGTTCACAAAAAGTGTGGAGCCAGTCGTAACACTAAATTGCACTATGACATATTCTATCGATGATTAACGTCAGAAAAATTGTCATTTATTATTTAAGCGCTATGTTATTGTGAAAAGAAGCGTGGAAAACTAAACTTTTTTTGTTAATTTATTTATGTACACACACCAAAAGTGCTTGGTATCGAAAGAAAAGTATAGAGTAAGTACTTGTATTTACTCGTATCATTTCATCCCTAAGTCTCGGTAAGGAAACTGCGCGCCGGCGGCTACTTCATTTTTCTTAAACCGAGTATTCGGCCGAGTAAGCGAATGCAAGGAATAGTGGACCTTACGACTAACCTCAGCGATATGCATGGTCCATGATAAATGATGATCAAATATGACGCCTAAGTTTTTGACAATATTGGCTAAGGGTTAGGAACGCCACTAAAACAAACAAGAGGTAGTGATGTAAATTTTAATTTAATACGCAAATGCCTGCTGCCTATTATGATGGCCTGAGATTTCGTGGGATTAACTAATAGTCCGAAGGATGCAGACCATTCACAGATGCGGCTCAAATCCGCATTCATGGCTGCAATTGCATTATTTGTGACGGAAAATGACGATAAAGCAGTATTAAAGGCGAGTAATCCGCGTAGAGATGGTAATTAGATGTAATAACACTCGTAACAGAGTTTATAAATATGGAAAATAAAAGAGGAGAAAGAACGCCACCCTGAGGTACACCCGTTATGATACCAGACCAATCAGAAAGAGTGTCATTAAGACAGACACAGTGTGAACGACCACGAAGAAACGAATCAAACCACGCGATGGCAGATGGGGAATGTTTATAGATTACAGGATCCTGAGAAGAACATCAAAGTCTGCTGAGGTGAAAGCACTGCTAAAGTCAAGCAAAACTAAGTGTGAGAGATTTGTTGTCCATGGCCCAACGGATATCATCGGTTACTTTAAGTAAAGCAGTGACAGTGCTGTGTCCACGACGAAAGCCCGACTGATATGTGGAAAGCAAGGAGTTAGACGATAAGAAGAAAGAGAGTTTACTATGGATGATGTGTTCCAGAAATTTAGAAAGAAAGGGTAAAATAGATATGGGACGAAAGTGGGACAGAGAAGGATTAGAAAACTTGGTCAGAGGAATTATAAATGCTTGCTTCCAAACTGAAGAAAAAGAGGAGGACGATATAGAAAAATTAAATATGTGAGTTAGAATTGGAAGAAGTAAAGGTAAAACTAGTAAAAGCATCCTCGAGCATAGACCGTCATTACCAACAGCATTGATCTTAAATTAATAAATGTTTTGAACTTGGAATGGAATGGAATGTTATTAAAAACAGAGATTTAGGAAAACATATTACTTAATTGCTCTATAACATGTTTTATCAATAAATAACAGACATTTGAGATTCAGATATCAGAAAAATTGTCATTTATATACATAATATTAAAATGCTATGTTATTGCGAAAATAAGCAAAGAAAACTAAACCCTATTATTAAATTAATTAATGTACAATGCATTTAGAATACAGAATGGAATGGAATATTATAAATACAGAGTTATTTATAAATAAAATATTTTGTTTAATTTAAAAAAGGTAAAATACCCAATTAAAAATAAAAAACTACTGAATTATTTTTAATCTTAGCTGCCTATTAAGTTTTTTTTTTAATTTGTTAAAATTCAATACTTTGTACAATAAGCTTAAACAAAATCTTTACCTGGAAAGCCATATTCATTAAAGCCCATATTCCGTTTAGCCTTAGAGCAGCTTCCGGCCTCTTTGTTAAATTACATAACATTTCTACTGCACCTATAGAAACAAAGAAAAAATACGAATATTGATCAATAACTATGTTTACCAAAGTTAAGTTGATAACTGAAAGCTACATTTAAAAATAAAATGGTGAGTATAATTGTTTTTGATAGTAAGTGGCTACTGCAGCTCTTGGACACCCGCAGCCAAACAAAGAAGACTACAGACGCGTTATCAACTCTGAAGACCAAAATGGATTGCCTGACAGCCTCTTATTATTCTGATTTCCCATATCCGGAAATCAGAACACAGCAGTGCAAATATTTCAGAGATGTAGTCACCTCTGATGACTAAGATGGATTACCTCACAGCCTCTAATCAAACTGATTCCCTATACCCTTCAGACCGGAACACATCACTGCTGCACGCTGCTATTTGGTAGGTAAGTGTCGTGCCTACCCAGACTGATTTCAACACAGAAAAGAACTATCTACTATCCATACCTACCATCGCCTGCAACCTGTGCCTCGTTTGAAACGAAATACGCGTTATCATCGATATATATGTACTACGCACTTAATATGGCATTCCGTACACTCACTATGTTCAACTACTGAACTGTACTGCAATCTGTACACCTGTTATTGTGGCTTCAATATTCATGCAGTGCGGAGCGGCGCAAATAATAATTTTATATTAAATTAGCACATATGCAAAATAAACGAAAATTTAAAAAAAATGTATTCGATTAACAATACAATCTAAATAAACAATTATTTATTATGACTATTTTCGCGCGTTTATATCAGCTACGCATGTGCGAGTCTACTGTTTCCCGTGCATGTGCGGATACAGAGTAGTGCACATTTTTTGTTTGCAATAGCTTCTCTAGTACGTAGTACCTACATATAAGTCAATGCGCGTTATGTTAAAGACGGTGATAGATATGTATTTTCCTGTATCATTGTGAAAACTATATCTTTTAGACGACGCATAGCTGCGCACAGGACTCCTTGTATTTTTGGGAAGATCAGGGAATAGTCATCGCTACCCTAATGTGTATTGCTTAGCGGAAAACATATATTATGCAAACTGCATAATATATGTGTTTTCCGCCAAGAATGTGGTAAAAGTCGTGATACGGAGCTAAACGCTTGCTGTAAACTTCGAAATACGCAAGCTACCCGAGTTCGATTCTCACCGATATCAATAAATTGATGCAGATTTTTACGCATTCGGCGGTAAAGGAAAACTTCTTGAGAAAATCTGCATTTCTGAGAAATGAAAATAAATGTTTCAAAGACATGTGAAGTCCAACACATTAGGTGGTTAGCGCAACGGACTTAGGGATGAGAAGAGGCCTGTGACCAGTATAGTTCTTGCGATTCACGAGTGCGGTCTACCATTGGATGTCGTTCGACACGTAAAAGCACACCGTAACAGTGAGCATGTCATGCGAAGCGGTCAGTCGCCAGAACTATAGTGGAACGTATTTTTTTTAAACATTTTATAAGCCAGTGCTTGACCACAATCCCACCTGGTGGTAAGTGGTGATGCAGCCTTGGATGGTAAATCGCGCTGTCTTAGCGTAACAAAAGCCCATTCACTCTTGCCTTGAAGACGCCCAGATTATATTCGGATGGAAAGATAGACGTCGGCAAATTATTCCACTACTAGTCGTTCACTTCAAGAATGCCGTTACCTCCCGCCGCGCCCCCTCATTCCGCGCCTCAAGCGTCGCCCTTTTAGTACCGATAGCAACGTCGAAGTGTACTTACGTCCGCTTTTTATGCTCCCGTACGTTCTCTAGTTTGTTACTGTTTTTGTTGTTGTTTTTGTTACTGTTGATTTTTTGTTTTTGTTTCTGTTGATATTCGTTAATTTGTTCTGTTACAATGAGTAATTTCATTTTTTTCGAATATTTAAAAATGTATATGTGTAAAAATGAAAATTTTATTTTATCGAACACGTTATTATTTCATCATCATCATCATTCAAAAAATATTTTATTTCATCGAACACGTTATTATTTAACTTTATTGAAAATATGAATACTAAAAAACATAAACATGATGACTTTTTTCGTCTACGGTACCGTCAGCTGTGACGTCGTAACGGTCTACGACGGCAAACTCGAAATGAACGCGTAGTACTTTGCTGTACGCATTAAAAAAAACGAAGTAAACCTTTCGGTCACAGAATAAATAATAGTACTGCGTACAGAAGTTGCACTCCTTTGATGTTGACTGCTTGCCGACGTTTAATAGCCTACATAATTATTATTAATTAGATAAATTGCGCACGCGAGCTAAATAAAACTTTATCTCTGCGAACGAACGTCCATATTACTTTGCATCTTCTCCTTCCTAAGTCACGGCGGACTTTCCGTGGTTACCAAGGGATGAATGAGATAAAGAGTAAAAAAATACATTGCGAAATGTTAATTAAGTTACTTAGATGAACTACCTATTATGACTACAATCTACTGACCATATTTTCGCCCCTATGTGTTCTGCGATGCATACGTATGCAAATTGCAAGGTTATTCGTCGGGAATCGCGATGCTTGGTACGGAAGAAGTAGGTAGATAGTGTAAACAACAAATAAACCTGAAATACGTTTCCTAACAGAAAAGTTATCTATTCTACTTTGTTAAAAATCTTGCTAGTATACAGTTTTAATTTTAGTATTTTGTGTTATTATAACTTAAAATATTTTAATTACAAAAGACAAGTTAGGTTAGGATAGGTATGTAAGTAGATACTTGGATAGTGAAGTAAATTTTAACTAATTCTTGTAATAAAGTACTTAGGTATTACTTCTGTAGATCAAATTATTACTTAATTCTTTTTTGCTGTAAGTACCTACCTATCTAAAAAAATGAAATAAATTCACCTTTCATAACTTCCCTCTAAAATCCTTCGGTAACTTAAAGAATGATATGAAACTTTTGTTGCTCATTTACCATCCATCCACGCAACAGTTATAGTAGGTACGACGTTTAGCCATTATAATTTATCAAATAGGTAATATACATAATATATAATTTTTAAATTACATTAAAACTTTTTCAACTATTTGATCCTATAATTAAATATACTAAACACTAAATAAAAACTATTTCAACAAGTATTAACAAAAAACTATTTACGTAAACAGCGTTAAAAAAGAACTCAAATCGAACATTCAATCGCCTACAACGCGCTAGCCCCGACTGTGTATATCGCCCAGGGCGCCTCACGATTTTAGGTAATTATTTCACGCAGGTAGCTTGAGTGACAGAGGACTTGTTTGGTTTTGTGGAATATCGACAACAAAGGGATGAAGACCCGCCTACCGCCTGGTCGCCCGATGGTGGAAAGGAGAAGGAGGATTTAAAGCATACAATTCCTGCGCACACTCTCCGAAATGCATCCTATATACCGAGAGGATGGCTACTCTGCGCCTGTGCTCGAGGCTGACAAGGTTGGTTTCAAGCAAATCGAGGTCACCAATGAGTCTCTTAGCACATCTCTGCACTGAGTCCACCCCTGCCAGGTGGCATTTTGCAGCACCAGCCCATGTGTGACAGCAGTACTTCATGCACGACCGGACTTGCGCTTTATATAAGATAAGAAGCTGCCCCGGCGTGAAGTACCGCCGCACCCTTACAAGAACACGAATTTTCCGCCTATAGTTGTGGTTCGGAGAAAAAAATATATAAGATGTACTTTACTTTCAAATGATAAATAAACAATTTAAATGGAGATTTCTCTGCGTGTCATGAAATTTTATTTGAGAGCTCAGTATCCGAATAGCCTCGTTTGCAATTGTGTAAGTAAAAAATCCGCAGGCTTTCTTATTGGATTTTTTTGGAGTACAGTTTTGCCCGCACTAGTTGTAGAAAAAATAAAGTACTAAGTAAAATAAAATCGTTTAATACTTATGATTTGCAAATTACCTTGATCTAACATTGGCTCCTTAGCTGGTGAAAATTCTAATAGCAGATTGCAGAGAGTAGACGATCCAACTGTAAGTAACTCCGTGCCGGGCGAGTCGTTTAGGAGCTGCATAAGCGGTTTCCAAACAGCGTGGTCCTACTCACAATCACAAATATTATTAAATTGCTGAATCGATCTTCAGCTAATTTATAATAATTTTAAAACACACTACACATAGAATAAAACTACTTTTACGGGTTTCTTACCATCCGTCAAGAGTAATATACCTCTAAAAGATGCAGGATGCAAGATGCAGGTGTACAAGCTTGATTGTGGTATGGTCTCTCATATATAGGGCAAACAAAAAGATCTATAAAAACCCGCGTAGAAGAACTAGTCCGCGTAACGTAGAACCGCGTAGAAGTAGTAGTCTGCAGTTTATGAATTGTGATCATATCCTAGAAGGCCCCGCTATTTACATAAATTTGAAAGACCACAAATTCTCGCGGTAGAACATCATTTACTGCCCAAGATGATACATTAGGCTATTTAAATAAATAAAAACATCTCCATTTCAATAGAGAAGGAGGATGGGGACTACAACCTGCTTGGGATCTTGTAATTAATAAAATTAAAACTAAACCCAAGCATACTACTGCAAGACTACAAAACACAGTAAGTTCATTCTGCGTAGACTCGATCAAAAGTAATAATTAAAAAGCTGATGGTACTCCGGGTTGGCCTTGACATCGGTATGTCAATCATCTCATTTCCCCGTTGACATGGGTGTTGGAAAGCACCCGAAACATCAGGTATTATAAGTAAATTAAACGCAACGGAATCCGTAAAAGCAGTATTATCCTATGTAGACCTATGATTCTAAAAAAAACGTCTTAGCTGGGGACTCTATAAAGCTGTACTTGAATCTCACACTCAGCAGTAAGTTTAATAAAAAAAGGCCCACGGAATGCACGGGTTATAGATTCTCTTACACTGCCACAAAAAAACCATTAAAAATAGGGTTGTTATATGAGATATAGAGCTGGCATGTTCACAGTACCCACATTTATGCAATTTCTCTATACAGTATATTTAAAAATAAATGATTTTGGTTCAAAATGGGACTCTAGTCTAAGTGTACACTGTGGATAAATAAATAAAAAATATGTATTGCTTGCTATAATATAATATAATTATTACATTATTGCTTTCAATCAGAATCATAAATTAAATCTTCTGCCCCACTCAAACTTTCATCGCTCGAAGAACTTGATGTTTCGCCGTCGGAATTTCCTAGTGTTATTATAGATGAATCAGTGAAATTATCCACTTTTAGTTCCAGTTGAATATATTTTTCCTCATGTCCACGCGTCTTTCTCCAAACGTCACCAAACATATCAAGAGTAATAAATTTGCTTCTTTTCTAAATAATTCTTCCACTGTTTTCAAGTTAAACTTAACGTTTTGTGATGCAACTTTCCTTTTAATTATACCCCACAGTAACTCTATTGGGTTGAGTTCTGGGTTGTAGGCGCAATACACTGTGTCCGTGATCTTGGAGGATTTTATCAAGTACAAATTGAACATGGTTTGGCTTATTTTTTTCAATAATATTATATAGCATAGGTTTTGTGTTTCTTTCGGAATATGATATATTATATTTGTCCAACCAAGCTAACATGTCACTTTTTCTTGGATTTGATGCGGGCACTGGATCCGATACGACGTTGTGGTACGATGCGTTATCGACTACTAAAACTGATTGTGGCGGTAAATTTGAAAGAAGTTCTTCTGTAATCCATTTCTGATAATTACCAGCATTCATATTACTGTGATAATCTCCTGTTTGCTTTTTTGCAGGATAGATAAGCAAAGCTTCTGGAATAAATCCTTGTACCGAGCAGGCATGAACTATCATTAGCATGCCGCCCTTGGAAATAGGTACTTTGCAACCTTCGCTCGTTTCGTCGGACCATGATCGTGGCAACGTATGCCAGCTGTGTATGTAAGATTCAGCCGTATATATTATAGGTCGGCCTTGTGATCTATATTCTTGCAGTTTCTAAAGATATAATGTTCTTTTAAGTCTACTGTGACTTTTTTCGATGAGTAGTTTTTTATTATTTTGTGTCTTATTTAATCTGAAACCTAGCCTCCGAACGATCTTCCTTAATGAAGAAATGCCTCCCTCAAAGTTGATACTTTCTTTCAACACTTCTAATAACTTTTATAATGTCGGAAATGTATGCTGAACCAGATGAAAGTTGTAGATAGTTCGCCTTGTGACTTCATGGTCAAAACTATCTACTGAAGATTTTTTTGCTAACCTTGGTCGCTTTTTACCCAGTGTTCTAAAAGTAACTTGAGGCACCAATGTTTTGGATGCTGGTGGCCCTCCTTCTGCTGAGGTAGATTGTTGTGATGTTGACGCTTTAACAGCCGCTATAACTTGATTGCGTACTTCACAAACAACTCATTGAACACTTCTCTCGAGAAACACCAGTCACCTCTGATGTCAAACCGTACAAATCTTCCATTAAACGATCTCCACCATCACTTTTTTTATTGTGATGATGCATGAAATAGTTAAAAACATTGTACACTATATCACGAGATTGCCCTGTTAAAGTTTTGCCGGAATCAATTCTTTCAGAAGACATTTTATTCTAAACTCCAAATATGTGAATAATCAAAAGCGCCGCGCGTGGATCACACGTGACTGACGCTAACGGTTGAATACCAAAAAGAACACGCTGTATTTATAAACAGTATCAAAAGCATAACAATCACTGTCCTCTTTACACTCATAAGCTAGATCTCGCGAGAGAGAGAGACGGGCTGAATTTTCATGATGCGCGTGCAGTGCGACGTCACGCCAAGGGCTTATTCACAAACACTACACAAGCGCAACGTGTAAATATGTTGCACATGCCAGCTTTAGTTAACTGAACTATAATTTTTAAATTATGGTTTACTTATTGGACAGATACTACACAATAAAACATACGATGTATTCTTTAGTGGATTTGTCATGAAATAGAATAAAAATTTCAATGTAGTCTTTTGTATTAATACACCATTTTCTTAAACTAACACAAGTCTCCCCATGTATATATAGTTTCTGTAAGAAACTCAAAACATTGATAAATAAAATCCTTAAGAAAGGTTTCTTTCAATCTCACTTTTTTTATGAAACTCCTATGCTGTTAACACCAGCAGTTTCCATAATTCACACATTTACTTATAATCAATGCTTGTAATATAATTATAGTTACCTGAAATGTAGTTCGCAACTGCTGAACGGATCTTGACAGGGAGTGCAAACATCTTACGGCCGCTAATCTAACCTGTAAAATAAATATTCGAAAATCAGACTAAATTATGTCATTTACAATGCCTTTATAAATATAATATAATGACAATTCGATATGTAACATTTATAATTGACATTATATTTAATGACATAAGAACATTAATATTTGACATTGAGCTATAATACAAGATGTATTATAGCTCAATGTCAAATATTAATGTTTTTGCAATTTATTTTTCTGACACTTGCATAATTAATTAATCATCAAATCAACTGAGTAATGTAAAAAAATTTTGTGTTGTAAAAACTTCGATAACTATTGTTGTATAAGTTACGAGTACTTGAGTATTAATATTTGCACACCACTGAGGTAGAATATGTAGAACAAATTATACTCGAACACCATTGTACAACCATATTCTTGCAAATAAACATTATTATTGTTATGTAAACATAACTTACAGTAGGTTCCGGATTATTCATTCCATTGACAACATGGACCATGAGGCCGTGTGTCTCGATAATTTTTTTCCTAATGTCCTCATCATTAGCCCCTAATGATGCGAAGCATTTGAACGCTCCTTGCTTAGCAGCAGACGATGGACAATTCACTATATCCGCTAACGAACTCATCAAATGATTGGATATAGCTGCTAGCCTTTGTAGTGATGTATCAACCTGGAAACAATACAAAACCAAATGTATTACTTTTTTTTTTCAAGGTTTTAGAGTGCTTAGAGACTAGAGACTGCTGGATTATTAACTATCATTTATATTTTTGCATTATTTTTCGCAATCATATTTTCATACTCGTGCACGATGGCACACACGCCGCCACCCAAAATTCCTTATTGCTGTGTGTAATAAGGAATTTTATTAACAAATTGAAATCTATAACGTCAAAGAGTGGAGATAAATTGAAATTTGTCTAAATATCGAACCCATTACAACGAATTATAAATAGGATGTGACGTTAATAATAATGTTATTTATTTCATTCTAAGAAAAGTTAATTAAATCAAACTTCTACATTTTAAAGCCCATTGATAAAAAGTTCTAGTAAACTTTTTATCAATGGGCTAAATAATCAAAATCATAATAATCATAATAATCAAAATCAATATGAACCATTTTCTATTACAATTCAATACAATACATTAAAGCAATATACTAATGTGAATTAAATAGAGGTGACTGTGGACGTGTGATTTACTATTTAAATTTTGATTAACTTTCTTGATGTTAAAATTTGTTTAGGTATTCATCCAAAGAGATATAATAGATAACAAATAACATAACATAAATTTTAAAAAAGAAACTACATATTCAAAAAGTATTGTTTTAAACTGTCTTAATAGAGCCATGTAAAAGTAAAGTGAAGTTACAGCCTATATACGTCCCACTGCTGGGCACAGGCCTCCTCTCATTTCTGAGAAGGTTTTAGGGCAAGGAATAGCCCGCCGCGCTGCCCCAATGCGTGTTGGCGAACTTCACATGTCTTCGAAATATTTTTTTTCTTATTTCTCAGACATGCAGGTTTCCTCACGATGTTTTCCCTCACCGCCAAGCACGTGGTAAATCAGCAATTAAAATTGCAATTAACAATTTCATTGGTGCCGGCGGGGATCGAACCCGGTTTGCTCGCGTATTGTGAAATTTACAGCGAACGCTAACCATCTGAGCTACCACGGCTCTTTGAGTTACCACGGCTCTTATATCTATGGCTCTAATAGAGCCATGATGCGGCTATATTATGGTTGTAGTATGAATGGATCAGCTCCACTGGGGTAGTACCACACCCTCACAGAATATAAGTGTAAAATAGCTGCTCAATGCAAAGTGTTTGTATGGTGAGTGTAGAGCACCGGAAACCCTTTTCACTGGAAGCGAGTCATTTTTATTTTTAATCGAGAATAGATGTAGATTACTTTGGGCCACAGCATCCACTCACCATCAGGTGGACTGTATGCTTGTTTGTCACCCATAATCTATAAAAGAATAAAATAAAAGGGGAATATTATTCTCATAATACCTCAGCTAAGTACGCCAAGGTTTCCGCTGCCGTCGCCCTTATGTCTTCAGGCATATCTTTGGTACAGAGCCGAGCAAGACAAGGCAACGCGCCAAACACTACTCTGTGAAAAAAAAACAAATAAAATTTAAATAGCGAAATATGACTTATAGAGAATTTTGCGTTTAAACATGTTTTATAGAGCTTAACTTTCAAAAGACACCAATAATACTAATTTTAAACGAATACAACATATTCATTAAATATATTTAAGATTCTAGTAACAATCGAAATGGTAAATCAGCATGAATATTAAATATAATTTTATTGGAAAATAAGTGTTAGTTGTGTACATGACGTACCTGTTATCGTCGGGTGGCAACGCTCCAGCTCGGTGCATGAAAGTAAGACATCTAGCGGCACCCATAGCCACCGGCAAAGGCTTATCTCGCGACACTAGAAATGTTAGAAGTTCGGGTATCGTTTTGTCACCATGCCTAAAATGCAGAAATCTTAGTCAGCGAACATTCGAGAACGCGTGAGGTGGGTTAATGAACACTAAAGCAGAGCGGCTGAACCTGACTTCCCCCTCCTCCTCTTAAAAATTAAAGGTAGGCATGTACCTAGCAGTGAGGTGCTTAAAGGATGTTAATTTACTTCTTTTTACTTATAATTGTTAGGTAAATAGCAGAAATGCTTTATTGTATATGCTGCTGTTCCATCAAAAGTACTTATGTTCTCTAAAGTATACTTTCATTATCTTTGGAATTATGGCGAAATTTATATGAAAATCTAATGCCTATTAAATTGGAATAAAAAATTGAATGAACTTAAATATCTTTATTTATCGAAGTAGGAAACTAAAATTTCGTTTGTCTAACGTCAACATGTTTTTAATCTACTACTTACTACTATCTTTTTTAAAGTTATAAGTTAGGTCGCAATGATGCTAAGCGACCTAACTTTATCAGCCTTTCGTTTGGTGGCAACGTAAGAGAATCCATCATTCCATGGCAGCCCCGTGGTTTTCGTAAGAGGTGACAATGACAAATACCAGAAGAATGTTATGGCTTCCAACAGATGAAGGTATAACCATTATTTACGCCAGGCGTAAAATATCCAGGCTGGCGACGGGACCACCGTCGAAGGCATGAAATGTCTGGTACTGCGAAATACGATCTCTACAATTTGCGAAACGTGACGTTTAAAACAAATCCCCGCAACAAAGGAGAGTCCCATGTCCAACAGAAACAAATAAGTAGGGCAGTACGACAAATGGTGACGATATGTAGGGCAGTACGACAAATGGTGACGATATGTAGGGCAGTACGACAAATGGTGACGATATTTAGGGCAGTACGACAAATGGTGACGATATGTAGGGCAGTACGACAAATGGTGACGATATGTAGGGCAGTACGACAAATGGTGACGATATGTAGGGCAGTACGACAAATGGTGACGATATGTAAGGCAGTACGACAAATGGTGACGATATGTAAGGCAGTACGACAAATGGTAACGATATGTAGGGCAGTACGACAAATGGTGACGATATGTAGAGCAGTACGACAATAGTGGTGATAAGAATCGTCAAAAGTGTGTACGACTTGCCCATCGCCAATGTGCCATGGTTGTTCCTCATAACTTTAGAAAAGCCCAACAATTCAACAATGACTTTGTACATGCTGATAATGATATGATTATTTTCTCTATTGTAATATTATTCTACAAAAAAAATTAAATTAAATTTGATTACAACTATAAAAAAAAATCTAACCAAAAATATAGGTGTAAAAAGGCGACGTTCGGGGTTGTCAAATTTGCCAATCAAGACTTGATATCTGAATGAGTGCCGAGCTCCATAGCAGTTACAAGAATATTGTACATTCCTATAGATCCTAAGAGTTAAGCAACTGCTATGGAGCTTAGCATTAGTCAGATGTCAACTCTGTTATTGGCGAAGCCGACTCATCTTGATGCCATATTTCAAATTCATAAGTAACCTGGAAGTGGTCTAGATTTTTGAAGAGTAAGTCAGTAAATCAGTGAATGATAAAAATGGCACTTTTCAGACTTTAATAACTCAAGAACTATACAGGTTTAGTCATGAAATAGAATAGGATTATAATTCTAGATATTCAAGGGGTCCTTTTATTAGGTACGCAAAATTACAACTTCATATAGTTGTAATATTGTTTGAGTTATGAGGGGTTCGAAAGTGACTTGAAATGGTTCCTATAAATATAAATGAAAATATAAAGCTAAACATGTACCTGGTATTCAAAGCTACTTGCGAGACGCTGGTATTCTCAAAACACATAGCGGCTAGCAAGTCAAGTGCGGGCAGAGCGCGGGCGGGCGGCGGTGAAGTGCGTGAAGCCAACAAAGCTGCCGCAGCCCCGCAAGCTCCCGCAGCACAAAGCGCCTCCTGCTCTACTGGACCACCGCACCAGATCGACAAGATACGGACTACGCACGTTCTTGCTGTTGGTGAACCCTCGCGTGCTATCTCTGAATAGTAAAATATATTTACTTGCTTATAGAAAAATCAATGTTATACATACCAAACAAAATTAAAACATAAACTTGTCGATTCTAACGTCTAGTATCAAATCAAACCCAATTGCCTTCATAGACATACTTAACATGAATCAAAACCATTTGGCTAGATTATGATCATATTGAAAGAAAAATAAAATAAAATTTTGGGATAAATATTATTAAAAATAATGTGTAAACACACCAGTGTAGAAAGAGCATTTTTTTATTTGTAAAAATTGTTTTTGGGCTGATCTCTGAGTTTTTCAGCCCTTCAGCCTTCATTTCTCCAAATGTCAAAAGATGTATTATTTTGTTAAGATTATACAACTTGCCAATCAATGAAAAAATTTTTGATTGTTTCTTGCTCTCAGATTTATAGTATTACATAAAAAATTGTTAAAATAATAATGAGGAACAGGCCCGTTGTTTAGAGAAGCCTATCGAAGCCGTCGGGAAATATTGGATTGGCGATAAGAGCGAAGATTTAGGAGCGAAATAAAGTGAACTAAAGTGTTAAGTGTTATTAATCTTAGAGCGTTTTAAGTTTTATTTTATTGGTGTTGAGTAATTAAAGTGTCTATTTTGGTAATTTAATCGGCAGTTTTTATTGTTACGAACCCTAAGCTCGTAACAATAATGAAAATATTTCGGCCCATGTTCTAGTCGGCTCACCCATCTATGGGTCATTTTAATTACCATAGACCAGTGATGATACTAAAATGACACTACTGGAATTACACTATAGTATGTGCCAAACCGATTGAAAAAAACGGACAATGACCTTTCGGTCGTTTAACTACGGGTTACAAACCTTCAATATATAGGGACATTTTATATGTAGTACTTTCTTTATTTATAATGATCTTTTTACTTTATTTTTTTATAATGATTGATATAATATATGGTGGATATTGGCGTTTGGCCTTCAACCACCAAACTGCTGGTTCAAATGTATTAAATAATGTTATGCGGTGCGGCTATTAATTTCAATAGAATAGTGGACTGTATATGAGCGCGGTGCGAGCGGTGAATGGAATTTAATTTATTCGTGATACTGCAAATCCCCTGAATTCGGGATATAGGAAGGACGTGAAGGAATGCATGTGCACCCACCTGGACTTCCGCTGATCTGCCTCGTGTCTCGATGGCTGCCGGCTGTCTTCACACTTATCAACTTTACAGATAATCACAAAATATAGCGTTATTGCAAATGTCTATACTTTTTACTATATGCTTGTATAATTCAATATCCAAATTACACAAGGGCGGAAGCGATGATGCGAGATATAAGCGGTGCGGTTGATTGCGTGTCTTCTCAACTTGTGTGAGCCCGTTAACACACGAATGCACATGCTGGGCATAGAGCGGTAGATAGGAAACCGGAAATGGGCTTTGCAGTAATCTTATTGGATAATAGTTAACGAATCCCTTATAAGCGTTAAACGATAGTGCAAAGTGGCGCGAACAATATATATTTATTAACTATTATTAAAATGTTACGTAAAAGATCACTGTAGAAGAAAAACTGTCTATTGTAATAAAGTACTTTATTCATTTAAGCGCCATAAAAATCCCGTGCAGTCGCATGCGCCCGGCAAATCCCGAGCGCTCGCAAGCGACCGCACCCACCCACTGCACTTAAAACCATTAAAACTTATATTTAGAGACTACTTTTCTACGAAGAATTCTTTCTACTTTTCTATGGTCTAAACAAACGTCAGGTTTTACTTCATTACAAAAAGATTTTATTGTATTTTGATAACAAAAAAAATATACAAAGCGAATGTCGGCAGCGTGAAAATCACAATTATTTCAATACATATTACTCGAAATTATTTACGTAAAAAGATAAATTATATTCACACAAAAACTTTCATTACAATTTTATAGTAAACGTTTAAAAGTTTTTACGTGGTAGAGCCATGCTGCAGTTATATTAGTAGTATAGTTGTAGCACGAATGGGTCGGCTCGACCGGGGAAGGACCACGCTCTCACAGAATACCAGCGTGAAATAGTAGCTTAATGCTGCTGTATTTCGTATGGTGAGTGTAGAGAACCGGAGACCCTTTTTACTGGAAATGAGGCATTCCATCTCAGTCCTCACGGGTGACAACGCATCTGCATTTTGATTTGTAATGGAAGATAGATGTAGATGTCTATGGGCCGCAGCAACCACTTACCATCAGGTGGACTGTGTGCTCGTTTGTCAGCCTATTCTAAAAAAAAAAAAAAAAAAAAAAAAAGTAAAATACTTTAATAACATTCAGGCGAAAATGGCGTACGAAATAAACGTAGGTTATAAATAAATATTCATAGGATAACAGTTTTTTATTGCACTAGAGGATAGAGTATTTCATATTGATTATATAATGCCAAATTTCTTCATAGAAAAGTAGTCTCTGTACATAAGCATTTATAGGTTAAAGTGCTGTGGGTGGGTGCGACCTCATGAGACCGCTAGGGATTTGACGGAATATGGCCGCGGTCTCATGAGACCGCTTGGGGTTGAGAATTTAACAACAAAATTACTATAGTATTAGTTACTAGCATTAAGTTATAACACATATAAAGATTTGAGTGATAAGGACACCGAATAAGTACATACTTATTCAAAAGATAAAACTTTATTTTCAATATTATATAAGAGCTTTATTTTTATTCGGTGCAATCATCACTCGTATCTTAACTTGATGTGTATTCAGATGAACTGTCTGTAACATTAATTATAAAGCGATTTGCAGTTTGGTCAATTCTATCAACCATGCCAAATGGCGGACCGGCCCAAAAAAGGTGACGCATCTCTGGCTGCCATTGTCAGGTTGCTTTTAGAACGAACTAACGTAACGCGCGTTTTGTTTATTTTAAAGGGATGAATTTGCAAAAGCTCTATATGGTAATTATATTGCTTCAAATATTTTTTTTAATATGAAACTGTTATTAAATGAATTGCTGCGTTACTTACCATAAATTGAAATATAAAATATAACTCATTTTTCGCGATGTACCGTAAGATTTTACTTTACGTAATGGTTTACAGGAACCACAAACAATATTATTTAAGAAACAAAAAAACTAAACATATGTGCTGACTTAGAAGTGTGAATAATATCAATATTTAAATATAGTTATCACATCTAAATTGAGATTTTGTAAGTTACACCTTTTGACACTTGGCTCATATCTGAGGTTGTTATCCGTTTTTCTCATTCAATTTGGCACATACTATAGTAATTAAAATTTGATAAATACCTTAATACCCTAACCATATAAACAATAAATATATTTAAATAGAAAATGAAAGTTATCCTAAGTTATAAAAGAGATAAATTTCACTTTGTATAGGACTTATCAGGACACTAACTCTAGAAAAAAAATTAAATTTGACTAAATGTACTATAAAATGTTCTATTAAACATCTTTTAGGTAACTCATCTGTTTTTCTGAATGGTTAGCATACACACATACACGTGAGGTTGTGTGGTCACTTAGAGATAGGTTTAGAGAATTTATAAGCAAGCTATAGAGCGCGCAAAAGCGAGACAAAACAGTAAGCATGGGTGTGAACAGTCTCGAAATGGCAAGAGCGACATTACTGGTCATGAAGGGTCACGCACGTAAATTATTTCTCTCGACGGTATTTATTTGAATTTTAAGTTACCATGGTGAAATGTGCAGTTCCAAGCTGCAAAAACGATTTTCTAATATGACGGTAAGAAAACACTGATTTTAACAATATTACTTAGAGTGTCAAAGGGTGTAGCGGGGGGCGCGTGTCGGGACTACTCAGCACGTGCTGAGTAGTCTTTGGATTTTCTCAGAAACATTATTTCTTTCATATCAGTTATAATATAAATATAGTACCTATTAGGAGTTAAGATCCTTTGCATTCCTAGCCGATATGGATAATTGTCTAAAATAAAACTTAAAAAGCATTTTTTATAGGTACATTATTATTAAATTTAAAGTAAATATGGTAAAAATACTTTTCTTATTTCAGAAAAGTTTTCGAAAATCTGGGAATTGGCAAAAAAATATTTAAATAAACAATAATTTTTGATGCATATTTAGTGAGAGGTACAATTATAATTTGATTTGAACGTTTTTCTTAACACATCCTTATCAAATATAGTTAGTAGATAACTGTTATTAGCCGAATTTGCTAAAATTATATGTAAAATTTGTTTGTTACAATATTGTAATGCTATTGTTATCCTAAAATGGGAGTGCAACATCAGGATTTTCATTTGTTTCATCTTTTTTAGTGCTGCGTACATTTTGAAAGCAAGGGCAGACTGTGCAAGCTGATCGGCGCTGCAGTACCAGTGCTTAAATTTGAAGTAAGGTTACACATATTTTAAAGAGATTATAAATTAGCTTTGGCAGTTTTTTTGTAAGTACCTATGTAATAACCTGTTCACTGCTTTTTTTGTAAGTACTAATGTAATAACCTGTTCACTGCTTTTTTTGTAAGTACCTATGTAATAACCTGTTCACTACTTTTTTTTTAAGTATTGGATGTCATTAAACAATATACTGACATTAGATTGTACAAAAAATTGCAATCAAGCACTCAAAATCATAATTATGATATAATAAGTTAACCCTTTTTAAGGAGGAATAAATTAATTACATGTTTGTGTTTGAGTAATAAACATTGTTTAATAAATTCATACACAACCCATTTTTTATTGATCTGCTAAAACCTACTTTATAATTATTAACCTACCTAATATTTAGAAATATTTACATAATTAAATTAATAACTTAAGTATAATAACTTATAAGCATCAATATTAGCACTTCACTGTTCAACAGCTTTAACTATGTATCAGTTTCTACAGAACATCTGGTTATATTTGTCATAATGGGCAATTTACGATATACGGACTGTATATCACACAATGCCATAATTTCCATAAAAAATCCACCTCCACACATTAATCCACTTTCCATCATGTCTCATCATCAGATGCTTTAAGGAATGAACACATCATGGTAATCCAATGGTCCCTAATAGGTAATAAAATAACCATCTAACAAAACCCATTCATGTTTGACACTAACTCTAGAAACAAAATTAGAACCCAATCATAGTAGACATTAAATGCTTAAGAATTTTTGCAGTTTCTTCTAAATCATGTAAATCAAGCCAGGAAAAGTCAATAAGCTTGGCATTAGAAAGGGGTACTCAATCATTCTTTATACAAATTATAGAATATGTAAAATTGTTCTTTTTCTTTCATTATCTATTATGAAGCAAATTTTACTTACGTGTTAGCCTTGACAAGAGTCTCATATCAACAGGCAACGCTGTAACAGGTGCTGGAGGATGTAAAAATATACTTCTCAAAGCACACAATGACGCCTCTACAAGTTTTGTCCCTAATGTGACAGTTCTTAATAATTCTACCAACGCTGATGCTGCACCTTGTTCCACCAATGAACTAACATTTTCAGCTGTACCTTTAGCTAAGGAACCTGTCAATATCAAAACAATATACATAACTCACTAATAAAAATAAATTAATATTAAGATTATACAAAACTGTACAAGCCACAGCTTACACATGCAAATAATATTCGATGTAGATGTTAAATTATCTTTAAAAGAGAATACAATTTAGTAAAAATAATAATACATAATATGAAAAGTATCCTTATCCTTATTTAAATTCATATTTTTTTGGCTAAAAGTCAATTTTATAATATAAGCAAAATGAAGTAATATAAAGTAATGTATTAGAATAAATTTTAGAATATTCCAGATTGTATAAAATTAGAAAGCAACAAGCTTTATTTAAAAGCTCAGATCATAGACATAGAGAGTATTGACTGTGTGTTCTATATTCAGTTGTGCAATGAATACAGACCGAAAAGTGCAAGATAAAGCGAATATGCGGCCAGTAGTTATCTCTTTCTGGAATTCTGATTGGTCTACATCACCAGTGTTGTTTCTTTATTGTTTTGTCATTTCTATCCAAGCACTGCGCTTTTGGCTTGCAGATAAGAGACAGGTATTGGCCATACATTCGCTTTATCCCTTTCTAGAGAATGGTCCCTTTTGTGAGGTTAATGCACAGTCCATTTACTCTATGTCTATTACTCAGACAAACAAAGAATGATAGACTGAGCACTACTTACATATCAAGTGAGGCCAAAACTTTGCTCAACTTCTTGACACACATCTTTCTTCTTTTGTTCTTTATCAGCCCAAAAACGTTAAGAGCTGGATTCCACATATGCACCAAAATAATATTATTGGTTGCAAATGATTTTAGGTGCATATGAGCATGGGGGTAACTGTTCTTACAACAATTGAGCACAGTATTGGGTGGGTTTTTGCATCAAATGTACACAGCTCTCTATGTTTCTTTCTTTATTGGTCTGAGTTTAACACATTGTGAATATAAAGCAATATTGCGCAAAACAAATATATAATATAATAATATTAAAAAATATGTTTTTTATTATTATATAACGGATAGATATAAAGAAAATTACATTGATATCAAAGGTCAATACAACAAAATGATGTCTTAAAGAATTTTTTTTATGTTAATAATTATTAAGATAATGATGCGACATACTGAGCATAAACATAAGTTACCTACCTATGGTAATAGTAGCTTCTAATCTAATGTTGGGATCAAGTGTTTCATCCGACATCAGCTGTAGCAATCGCGGTACAATACCCTGTTGTATAACGGAACTCTTCTGTCGATTACTCCCTATTACTGAGTTCTTCAATGTAACTAGCGCCTCTAATGTTTTAGAAGGTTCCGATGAGTACAGTTCATCGATGTATGAACGGGAGCTTTCGATATCCTTGCGGTAAAAAGATTTAGGTTACATATACAATAAAATCCTGCTAACGATGTGAATTTAATGAGCACTTTCAACTTACCATGAATATCGTTAGCTGCTGCATATCTTAGGAGATCTACGCCGCAATATTGTTAAAAATATCTCAGAAAACTGTACTAAAATCAAAACCTATTGGCGAATACGCTGTCGCTGTCAAATTCACCGAACAATTTAACAGCAGTCTGTCAATTAGGCATGTTGATCTGAGATCGATTAATCGAAGAATCGATTTCTTGCGCCTTTAAGATCTATCGATGTAAAGAACTAAATCGATCCATTGAATCGATACTTCACCCTAGAAAATCGAGATTGAATATTATTCTATTTTCGTACGAACTATATAGTTATTTACAATTAGTTGAATAATAAAGATATTTATCAACTTGCAACCTTCCGCTTACTAAATACAATGATGTGTCTTACCTGGATTGAAGAGCACCTCCCACCTTCCCTCAGTTGCGTGCACTAATCCCGTCACCACTAATCCCAGCATCGCTACTTAGCGGTCAGCCGCCGTAAAGTCTAAATCACCTGAGGATTCTTCATGTAGAGGCAAAACACGTGTCGTATTATCGTCGATGGTGTGTCTTTCCTGGAATATTGGTGTTGGGAATAGTGGTGCCGGGAGTAGTGGTATTGGGAGTAGTGGTGCCGGGAGTAGTGGTGCTGGGATTAATGGTGACGGGATTGGTGCACACAATTGAGGGAGGGCGGGAGATGTTCTTCAATCCAGGTAAGACCCATAGTTGTATTTAGTTTGCGGAAGGTTGCAAGTTAATAAATATCTTTATTATAATGGATTTGCGCAAAGTAACGCCGAGTATTACTCAGATATTATCTTATTATATCAGTATTATCTAGTATTAACGGCCGAGTACCGAGTACTCAGCCTTAATTATATTTCAGAGACAAATGAAGACTTAAAGCAAGTTTTGTTCGTTATTATTATATAAGACCAATTTAAAACATCAGGAACATGAAAAACAGCAGAAATATTGAGAACATACATAAAAATCTATAATAGAAATTGATGTTACTAATATTTAAAATTTAAGAAAGAAGGATTATGATGCAGAAACACTAGTTTTTTGGCCCTATTTGGGTATAGTTTGCTCCTTTTTTATTCATATACTAAGCCGGCCTCTGAAAAAGGACATTCACAATAAACGTAATTTGCGGGTGTTGATAAAGATTGAGCCGCAACTTTTCCCTAGATGAGGTTATAGCCTTTATTAGAAACCTACCATTTATATGGATTTGCATATTTTTCACTTAGTACACTTAAGTAATGATCTAACTCTGCTGCAGCGAAATTCTTAGGATCATTAGGTTGGCAAATTGTTGATGTGTCAGCAGCTTCTTTCTTCAGAAGCATGTTTTGAATGACTTTTTTTATGTATTTCCTAAGATCAATTATTTTTCTAGACATTTTGCGATAAAACGATTTTTATGAGCAGTCATTTTCGCGTCAGATAACGAAAACAGTCTCTTGAACATGAGTTATTTGACAAGTAATCATTCATCAACAGTGTCCGTGGGTTTGTTATTGATCGAGTACCTTACAAGTACTTTTATTTTGATACTACCTGGTACTCAGTTTTAAAGTATCGATATCAAAGTACTTGTTATCGAAAGAAAAGTATCAAGTAAATACTTGTATTTATTCGTATCGTTTCATACCTAAATCTGTGTAAGAGAAATAACCGCGCGCTGTCCACTACCGCGTTTTTATCAAAACCGAGTATTCGGCTGAGTACTCGACCCAATCTAGGCCCAGTACTCGTTGGCCGAGTACTCGGCGAGTCACTACTCGTTCCATGTTTAGAATATACCTAAACTTGTAAGGAACGACAGTTTTGGTTTTGAATAACTAGCAAAACTGCTGTATGATCAGTCTCTTTCGCCTCTTCTTAACGGATTAGAGAAATAAAAAATAAGTTACGTTTGTAATCTGTATTTTGTATTAATCTGGAAGCAAATCGAAAAAAGATCGATGATTGAGAAAGCGATCTTTCAGACCTCAATTTTTTTCTGAATCGATTCATCGGATTTCGATTCAAATCGATCGAAGCATCCATGTTTTTCGGATAGAATTGACATCACTACTGTCAATCTGTCATATTTAAGATTTTTGTGGTAATAGACTCGTACGGTTATACTTTTGCCAATACCATCCATTCCGTCCATTACAGCCTATCAACGTACACAGCCCAGCGCTGAGCATAGACCTTCCCATAATTTGCATCACACACTTTTATTTAAGCCTTACTTCTTTGTTTTCCTCCAGATGTTTTCATTCACCGCCGAGTACGTGGTGGTAAATCAGCACTTGAAATCGTAATTACAAATGTTATTGTGCCGGCGGAGATCGAACCAGAGTTTCTCGCTTACTGTTACAGCGTTAAGCTCACTTTTCACTATGGGATATAATGTAATTTATATGACATCTCGAGATATAATTTAATATCGCTCACCGTACTTTTGAATGGAACTGTTTACACTGAGATTTAATATATATTACATTTCAAACTACAAATATTTTATCGATCGACCGAGTGATATTTTCATATAATGTTACGCCCTCTGTACCCGCATATCGTTCCTCGCCGCTGCGATGTCTTCAAGTTCATGTCTGCTGTCTGTCATTATCTAAGTAAAATTGTGCGTAATGCGTAGTATACTCATTTATATTAATTCATTCAATTCGAGTTTTACATATTATGATATTTACGCACACTCCCATTATTACTAAAAATAATTCTTATTATGTAACAAAAATCAAACACAATCAAACCACATAAAATACTTTAATTTTTTAGTTTAAAAGTGAAAAATACAGAGATACGATTTAAATGAGACAACAGGCATTTTTATATTATGTTACTTTTAGACTTTTAGTTCCCGGTAGAAAAAATGATGACGCTTCAAATAGGCACAGATATTTTGTATGGTACATCCAGTGCAGCGTACTTTTGTAGGTAATACATTGACGTAAAAGTATATGGACTGGGCATACCTACAGAATTAGCGTGACTACCTGCAAAAATCTGGCGCATAAAATGGCCGTATTTTTAGGGTTATAACTTAGCAATATGCGCAGCCGATATCGATATTTTAGCTAATATGAATTTTTTCTCATTATATATAATCGGATTGTTGCGTAATTATTTTATTCCGTAGACGTTTTGTTTTTTACCCCCGACTAGTAGCAAAATACATACATACATAAATACATACATAAACACTCACGCCTGTTACCCAGAGGGGTAGGCAGAGACTACAGACTTCCATTTAGCACGATCCTGACATACCTTTCTCGCCTCTTCCACATTCATATACCTACGCATACATGCTCGTCGGTTAAGGGTACTCTTAATTTGGCCCATTTTTAGTATATCGCCAATTTGGTCGACAAACTTCCGCCTAGGACGTCCCTTTCCGACTCTTCCATTCACTTCTGCAACATATATTTGCTTTGTCAGTCTTTCCGCATTCATTCTTTCTACATGACCAAACCACCGAAGCATTCCTTTCTTAATCCTGGTCACCGCATCATCTTGCAAACCACACTCTTCTTTTATCACACAGTTTCTCACCCTGTCACTCAGATTCAGCCCTAACATACTCCTTAGCGACCGCATTTCTACCGCATTTATTCTACTCTCGTGCTTCTTCTGCCACACCCAACTTTCACTACCATACGTTAAAGTAGGGACTAATACAGCACTGTGAATTGCCACACGTGCCTTTTTTGACACATTCTGACTTTTCACAATAGAGTGTAGAGCCCCATTTACTTTATTTCCTGCATTCACTCGTCGTTCAATGTCCTTATCATATCTCCCATCCCTGCTGAATACACATCCCAAATATACGAACTCATCCACTTGCTCAATTAACTCTCCTTCTATTCTTATTTCACATACCGTTTTGCTTTCATCTCTTTCAAAAACCATCACTTTCGTCTTACTTGCGTTCACTTTCATTCCCCTTTCTTTTAATGACCTGTTCATTAATGTAACCATCATTTGCAACTCGGCCGCCGACGACGCAAGTATGACTTGATCATCGGCGTACAAAAGGCATACATACATACATATACTGGGATTTTTAATAATTACAAAACTTCTTCAGTCTTTTTACTGGCAAAATAAATTACAAAATTATGCATCTAACATAAAGTAATAATCAAAAAATGCATCCCTACCATAACACTTGAAGTAAGCTGTAAGACACTTATTTGCTTAGAAATATGCTGAAAATGTTACAATATTATAAGTGAAAATCTAACTACTCCATTCATTGAATTACCATCAAAATATAGAAGTATTTATAACACGTGATGTGATGTAATTATGCTTCACAAAATTATTTTAATTTAAAAATTAATTGCCGTACGTTAGTTTTGCAAAAACTCAGAAATGCCTCTCAATTAAGAATTACAATCAAATCAAATTTAGTTGGTTATCTAGTAACATAATAAAATATATAGAAGATACACCTACTATAAGATAAGATGAAGGTACTACACTACACAACAAAAAAACTTTTAGCATTCAATAGTTTGACAGCAGATCTACCACAAAACTCAGCGCTTAACATGGCAACGCAGTCACGCATGGATGAGCTAATGACGTCACACGAAAGTGTTGTCAAAATAAGCAATTGACAAACTGTTGTTGTCTCCCTTTTCTAATGAAGCTACTGCTTTGTTAAAAAGAAACAAAAGTATTTTTGACAAGTGTGTGTCGATATTATAGATATTTGTATAACTATTATTTCTATAGTAAAATATGCCGCCTCCATAGAGGTAATATCTTCAAGTTGATGTTGAACCATAGACTTAGAATATACTGGCGTTTAGACGACCTGACAGCCCGAAAACGCCTGACCATGGAGGTTAGAGAATAGGAGAACAATCGCTACGTACTAAAGCATAGCCCGCCTGTCCTTGAAAATTTGTAGAATTTATAGCGGCGCTGCCGTCGGTGAATAGTGGCTGCGAAGTTATCTGTTTATGAACACAAGTAGATGAACACACACACACACACACACACACACACACACACACACACACATACACACACACACACACACACACACACACACACACACACACACACACACACACACACACACACACACACACATACACACACAGGTTTGTGCTAATTAGAAAGTTTTCTCTTCATTTTTTTAAATTCATTATTTAACTTAACATGGTTGTGTATTATATAGTATATATTTTTTACTGTATTTGTATTGTACTACTCAGGGTGGAAGACCCTGACGGCTGTAACACAGTTTATACTAGTATGGCCGTTAACGCCAACTACTTTGAAATGTAATTTTGTAATTTAAAATAGATATAATACATAAGTGTAACCTGTCAATTGAGAGTCAAATGAGTTATTATTATTATTATTATTATTATTATTATATTATTAATAAATACCTATACTCAACTACGCTAAAAGGGTATCATTGTGATTTGTTTGTGATGATGATGTTATAACCGTGAGATTTGGGTTATGACTGATGATGTAAGGTCATTTTCATAATTTTGGTCGATAGTTTAGGTTAATAATGGCTTAAATAGGTAAATAATTACAATAAATCAATATCAAAATTAAAAAGATTTTTTTAATTTTGATATACTACAGTTTTATAATGTATAAAATCTATCTATATTTTTACTTAATGTTTTTAAAGTGAAATTTTTGAACTCTTACTGTAACAATACTATACTTACTGGTACAAATAATGTAGCAATGGTTTATTTTAATAAAATTGTTTTTAATTTGCTTTTACTGTTAAATTTTTTGGTGTTAATTGTAGAGTTCTCTTTGAATTCCAACCAACCCACCCAATTAATGCCAGCCATTTCTTCTAACTAAAGAAGCCATAGGAAACCTGTTTGGCAAATGGCGAAATAAATTTCATTCCTATTTTTGTTGTGTGAAAAATTAATGTATTTTACGTAGTTTGCTTGTGTTTGGTTTTAGTTTTTTTTTTAAATTATGTGCGAGCAGCTATGCAGGTCTAGGGAAGAGACAAGTATCACTGCGACCTAGAAGATCTATTGTGGTCGCTGCTATGGCTATATTTCACGGCTAAGCCCTATGTCTTCAATGAATAGAAGGAGTTACTTAGCTGTGAGCAATTTCACTTCTTCTGGGCGGAGTACATAGTTTCCCAGATGAGTGTTACGTTTGCGCATTTAGTGTTCGCAATCAGTTACGATGTGTAGAGGCGTTTTTTCCGTTATGGAACAGAACCGACACATCCTTGAGTTGCTTAGTCTCAGGATGGACATGTGCTTTTTAAGACAACAGTGTCCAGTTAGGGCTCTTGCCAGAATGCGCAATTTATTTTTACTTAATCCCAGGGCTTCTGAAGCGAATTTACGATCAAAAGCCCTAAAGTAAAAGTTTTAGAATGTTTTAAGCTTGGTGTGTCAGACCAGATCTTAAGTGATTTTATGTGATAAAGAGTTTCAAGGGTCAATAGGGCTAGGCTTCTTGAGATTCCACAAAATGGCTCAGGTCCAAATTGTGTGGACTTTGAGTCCTCACGTGCATGTTTGTTGGCAAATTCGTTGCCTACCCTCGCGACCCGGAACCCATTTAAAACGACCTTGTTGTTAGATCCCAGAGCTTCGAGTTCACTAAGTTTGACCTCAGCGCTAACAGTGCTGCTTGACTATCAGAGTTTATGTAAAATATATGGTCGACGTAGTGTTTTTGCAGATTGATTTCCGCAGACCGAAGTATGGGGAAAATTTCTGCCTGGAAGATAGAGGTGTATCTACCCAAATTCATGCCAAGTTTGAATTTGAGCCGTTCCCCTTAAATTCCAAAGCCTACATCGAGGCCCATTTTAGACCCATCGGTATACCATATGAGGCTACCGACCTCACAGATAACCTAGCCATTTAGCAAGTCTTCTCGGGAGGGTAATTCCACTATATACTTTTTATCAAAAGTGTGTAGTGGACGCATGATATCTGAGATCATGCAATAAACCGGTGATTCCTTAATTGAGTCGAGCACGGATTTCAATCTGTAGGAGAGCAAACTCAGACCGCCCTGGGCGTTAATCCTATATAAACTAGCCCTCACCTCCTTATCTAGATAAAGATCAAGGGGCATTAGGCACAGAAGTGCATTAAGAGCCGCTCCAGGCGATGATCGCATAGCTCCAGTTGCCATTAAGCAGGCAGTCCTTTGTAGACTATTTAGTCTGTCCACAGTCATCTTTTGGTTGGCCTTGTTACACCAGACAATAGAAGCGTAGGTGAAAATCGGCCACACTATGCTGCTGTACAGCCATAGGACCATACTGCGACGCAAGCCCCAGTTATTCCCGACCAAACGACTGCACGTACCTAAAGCAATTTTTGCCTTATGGCATACGATGCTAAGGTGAGATTGATTTAAATGGTTCAAAGGAGTCAACAGCCCGCTGCACCAGGTTTGGCCTTATTATCTTTGCAGCCCTACACCAGTCCTAGTCCGTAGGGCTCTGAAAGAATTCAAGTCTTGTGTGACCCTGGGAAATGAGTTGACGCAGAATGAACGCATATTGGAACAGAAAAATTGGAGTTAGTAACTCCAATATTAGTGAAGTTACCATCTGGCTTTTTAAGAAGCCCGATCTGATTAGGTTTAGCTTTCGATAGCATTTTGTGTAGTCTTGCACTGCGAGGCAAAGACTCAACTTCCTCGCATAGCTTCCTCCACGATGCTCTCTTGGCTTTCCTAATTTATTTATTATATTCAGTCAGACCTGCCCTATAAATACCCTACTCTTTGGTTTTCTTAGCCCTATTAAACAGTTTCCTGGCCTTTTCCCTAAGTTCTTATAGCTTAGTATTCCACCAAGGAACTTTTCGTGTTGAGGTCTAGGTTTTGACGGGACAACTGTCCTCGAAGGCTTCACTGATACCTACGGTTACTATCTCCGTCGCTAACTCCAGACCTTCAATTATTTTGATGCTTCTAGGAAAGTTTCCAAATGCCTCCTTAAGCTATCTCTGTAGATATCGCAGGAGGTCGCTTTTGAATCCCTAAAAGTAACGGTTTCATAGGTTGGTGATGCTCCAATCACAAACTTAATGTGCTTATGATCAGACATCGAGTTTTCGCTACTAAAATGCCATTGTCATTTATCCGCCTGGACATGTTATTGGAAGCAAAGGTTATTTTCTAACACTTCTTGCCTAGCACGCGTTACAAAGGTTGGTGTACAACCTAGAGTTTAGGCTTAGCAGGCGGTTCGAGATGAGCAAATCATAAAGTAACTAACGTCTTTCGTTGATGTTGGTGCTTTCCCAGGCTGTGTGGTGAGCATTAGCGTCACAACCCACCACAAGTTGAGCGTTGTGTTTTCGGGCGAACTACGCCACTCGCTCTAGCTCGACGGTAGGATCTGCGTTCTCTCCGGGAAGATAGGCTAAGCAAATGATTACTCTGGCCCCTGTGCATCCCTTGAGATTTATAAAGGCCAACCAAAAAAAAAACCAGGTCATCATTGCAGTACTTTGGAACACTTAAAAGTTCAATATTTTTATTATAAGTTATACAAACTCAAGGTTTAATGCCCTTAGTATTGACAAGAATATTACCGGCAGCCGCAAATCCCAGAACTTAACCGTTGGTCACCCAAGGCTCTTGTATAAGATCGAGGTCAATGTTGTCGTCTGCAAAGCAAACCTCCACCACGGCAGAAGCAGCTGCTGCATGGTGAAGATTTTCCTGGAGGACCTTCGTCTTACCCTTGGATTTAGCCATTTATGGGATTGGCGAGCAGGGGTCTTTTCCGCCTGTTGAGGACGAGGATGTCCTTTACATGCGCACTTGACCCCCGCTTTACCTTTCGTCGAACCACTTCCACTTCCCCTCCCCCCAGGCCTGGACGACACCAGCAGAGGCCGTCGGACCAAGGCGAAATCTGCGCCTTAGGTCTTCGTCACTCTCACCGATGGCGTTCCAGCCTCACCCCGAGAGGTGGAGGTCTGGGGCTGGGAGGATTGGAGTTGGGGCGGTTCGGGCTCCATTGCTGCGTCAGAGCCTCCCCTAACTTTAAAAGTTATCATCTTAAAGCCAAGGACGACTCTGCCGCCTGCCTTCCGAAGAGCCTATGCCAATGGGTCGTCCAGAGAGAAGGTTACTAAGGACCCATTCTCCTCGTCCCTACGGTGGAGGATTCTCCAGAGCTCAGTATGGAGCCCTTCATTTTGTGCCCTCAACAGCACAGCCGCCTCCTCTGGAGAGTCGGCTTCGCTGCGGGGCAAGTAGGAAGTAGGTAATGACCAGCTGAGGCTTAGGCAGTTCGCCCTTGGGTATTACCGAGAGCTCTGCTTCCGTCCAGGGCTTCAGTTTTCTGATTTCACCCACAATCCAGTCCTGGCTTGCCTTATTCAGGCACGTTACCAGAATCCAACCTGGCTTGTGGGTGAAACCCGACAATTTTGGATCCATTCCCAGCTGCACCCCACAGGCCGTCTTAGCGATGGCCCGTGGTAGTGCCCGGTAGACCAGCCGCATCTGCTTCACACTCATAGGATTCGAATTGCGAATTCCTATACGCGCGAAGCCAGCTACGGCACTGAAGCTAAACATCTTCTCCCCCGTTGCCAGCTTCACAGACTTTCTGGGCTGGTCTTTGGGGGGTTCTTCCTCAGACCGACTGCGTTTTTTCGCCTTCGGAACTGGAGGAGGCTTGGGCAAAGGAATTTCGTCCCAGGGCTTCTGGCAGAGAGAGAGGGCCTCTTCGGCTACTATCTTAGCTGCTATCAGCCTTCGGTACCTTTTCCTTGCTGCCCCACTAAGCTTATAAGGCAAGGGAAAAGGGGGTGGGATAAAAGAAAAGAAAAGGAGGATCGTCCGAGTGTTTCTGTTCTGTCTGTTTCATATTGAACCAAACCAAATAACAGCCAGCAACCATGTGAAGGAGAACACCTCAGACTTGCCCTGGGGATCAATACGACCTGCGCTCTCCCCCAGAGCCGTACGCCAAACTGCTCGCTGGACAGGAGAGCAGAATAGGTGTTAATCTAGTCCTATTTATAATATCAAAAAGTTTGGAGTAGACTAACCCCCGCCCTTGATTTTAGTTACATAATAAGAATTATTTTTAATAATAATGAGAGTGTGCGTAATATGTAAAACTCGTTACCAAAACGAAAGTGGTATAACCGGGTATAACATTTCACAAGTAAGTGAATTTGCAGCTAATATTAAGCAAATTAAAGCTATTTGATAATATAGGTACTTAAAAAATTTTTACTAATTTCAATATTGTAATTACCAACATGTTTGGTAATTACGATATGTATATATTACCGAGTTTTAATAGTGAAATTCAATAGGGTTGTCGAGTTCCTTGTCTATAATACTTATTGATTTTCTTTCCTACCCATATCTGTTAACAACCAAAGTCGCCGACAACAGATAATTATCAAATGTTTATTAATCAACAGGTTTCCAACTGAACCTAGACTAAATTTATGTCTTAAAAGCGTAGCAATGGTAAATTGGCATCCGAAACAAAATTATTATCTTTGTTCTAAACATTTCACAGACGTCTGTTTTATTAGACATGAGAAACGCATTACTTTGAAAAAGTGCAGTATACCGAAAATATTTTCTGGTAGTACCAGAACCAGTAAGTATTGAAGTATTAGATTATTATTTCGAATGTTTTTTTTTATTTCTTCTCTTCTCATTGTCCACCAAACTTAGGCCATAGCCAAGTGTTTACATTGACGTAAATTTGATCTGTTTAAGTATGACCAATTTATTATTTCAAGGGAATAAATTTATTTCTAATGGGACTGCAAAATTATTAATGTCTTTAGTGAGTTTGCGTGAGTTTAGGTGAGAAGTAGCTCCTACCTGAACGGGTTCCCCCTTTGATTGCTACTACCTACTCCCCAACTTAACCCGAGTTGGGGAGTAGGTAGTAGCCGTGGCTTGGTAGCCCATGCGAAACACATGGCTGCCCCGAGGTGGCCACTCTGAGCCCTTGGATGTTTGTTGGTTTGCTGCGGCTATAGGAGAGCCCTCTCCCTATACTGCTGCAACCAAGGTGGATTTGCAAGGGAAGAGGAGTGTTTGTACGGTGATTGGCCATGCGCCATTCGACTATTCTCCGCGACTTTGGCGAGGCTGCATTACTTAGTGCTTCTGAATGCTCGTTTATTTTTTCTGGCTCCTTTGCCTCCACATATCGGGCTCGGGGAGTCCGTTGTGCAGTTGGAGTTAGAGTTAGGGGCAGTGCTCTTTGTGTTTCTGGTGCACCTTATCTGAGAAGAAAAAGGGTGAGGAGAAGTTCGCAATTAAAGAGGAGCTGTCATTGGGCGGCTGGCACTGGTGAGACCACGGATGGATAAAACGTAGATAGACCAACGCTCTCGTCTAAGGTCTAGGTATTAATTGATACATTTATTTATTGTATGGCATTATATTAATATGATACATAAATGAAAAATGACGTTATGGGTAGGCCTGGCTATAGAATTTTTATCAAAATGAGAGGAGGCCTATACCCATCAGTTGTTCGTATATAGGTTGTAGTTTTATGCTACTTACATATCATTTTACACTATTTTAAATTTATTTTTCCATTCCGTTTTTGATTTTCTGCATTCACCTCAAAACTGGATATTTTGCATCACCTTTATTTCCATAGGATCTTGTAACGTTTTTAAACTATAAGAACACAATAATAAATCATTTTCACTTCGTATTTTCACGCTATCAGCACTTTTTAAATCGATGTCGATGGAGTCTACCTTTTTTGATCTTTTTTTAGTTCTCCGTAACTCTGCAATTTCGGGCTTCGTGCGCGCTGTTGCGTTACCTTTTTTTCTATATCAATAATATCTCATTTTTCACTTAAATCTTGCCGTTTCTCTATTACGAGCCTGAAACCAAAATTTGACATTTTTTTTTAGTTTATTTAAGGATCAGTAAACAGCTTCAACAGAGGCTTAATAACTACAGTCTTAATCCTAAAATTTGAGTTTAGTGAAGCCAACACCATCAGCCTCAGATAATGATTTATAGGATAAACTACAACAGTGAGAGATGTGAAGGAGGACTTAATACATAAAATGCAATATTACAAAATGAAAAAAAAACTGTTCACATTTTAGTTTTGATTTCAAAAAGTTATATAATTTAAATTATGTTTTGATTTATTTTATTTAGTTTTTAGTTAACACGACGCATAAGCTTATTAATCACTTTGCTTCTATAGGAGTTAGCACTGTTATTAAAAATGTCAATGTCCCAAAAGTGATCATTATAATTTTGCATTAAGCGATACAACTCTCTTTTGCCAGCATTGGTTCTACACAAGGGAAGGGCAAATGTTTGACGGGAGCATCTTGATCTTACACGTGATCAAGTAGGTACACGATATCGCAATTTATTTATTACAGGAATGCAATCATATCTATTATGGCAAAGGTCAAATAATAACGTTGCTACTAATTGTTGTCGTCTGAGCTTTAAAGTTAACATTTTGTATTTATTTAAAATAGCATTATACGAACAATATTTATGCTTACATCTATAGAACATTGACTTTAAAGACTTTTTTGTACCCCCTCAATCTGATCGATATAGACATTATAAAAAGGATTCCACAAAGCAACAGCGTATTCCAACTGAGAGCGTATCAGTGCCTTATACAAAAAGATATATGCTGCTGGGTTGGTGAAATCATTACAGGCTCTCATTACAAACCCAAACATTTTAAGAGCTTTATTACATATTTGTTCAACATGTGTATCGAGTGTTAATTTACTGTCAATGGTAATGCCGAGGTCACAAATAGAATGTACTTTTTCAATAGTAGAGCTGCACAGGGAATATGATTGTTGATTAAAATTAATTTTCTTAGTGACAGTTAACATTTTGCACTTATTAATACTAAGACTTAATTTATTTTTTATACAATAAGCAGAAAAGCGGTCCAAGTCATCCTGGAGTCTGAGGTGATCATCATTGTTACAAATGGTACGATAAATTTTAAGGTGGTCAGCATATAGTAAAAAGTTACTGTGCTGAAAACAGGAGTCAATATCATTAATAAAAGTATAAATAATAGTGGTCCCAATATAGATCCTTGAGGTACCCCGGAGGTGATAGAAACAGACTCTGATTCGTAACCATTAATAACAACCTTATGCGTGCGGTTAGTTACGTATGATTTAAACCACCGCCAAAGATTGCCACGTATACCGTTGAAAATAATTTTATCAAGTAGGATTTTGTGATCAACTCTGTCGAAGGCTTTACGAAAGTCTGTATAAATACAGTCAGTTTGATGATTTGAGTCTAAATTTTCAAATAAGTCTGTTAGATATATTAATAAATTGGTAGTAGTTGATCGTCGTCTTACAAAACCGTGTTGTTCGGGTATGATTAAATTGTGCAGTGATGGATATATAGCATTAAAAATTAATCGTTCGAAGAGCTTCGACACAGCTGACAAAATAGAAATAGGACGGTAGTTCTCAACATTTCGTTTTGAACCACACTTATATACAGGCACGATTCTAGCGGCTTTCCATATGTTAGGACATATACCTTCACTTAAACATTTATTAAAAAGGAAACACAGCGGTTTAGCAACATTAACTGCTGTATTTTTCAGAAATACTGGTGATATATTATCGGGCCCCATACCCTTCTTTGTATTTAACGCCTGTAACTCTTTAAGAACTTCATCCTCTGATAGTATGATAGATGTTAAATTAATGTGTGAATGAGGGCATTGTGTAAAGTCGATACTATCAATATCATATTCAGCTGAAACTGAGGATGCTTCAAAGGTTGAGTGAAAAAACATTGAAAATAGGGTACATGCTTCTGTAGGATTAGTGGCGTTATTATCATTATAGTAAACATTGTCAGGAATACTAGCAGTATTTTTACGCTTTGATATTGTTACGAGCTTAGGGTTCGTGACAATTAAAAATTGCCGATAAAATTACCTAAATTAACACTTTAATTTACTTTACACAAATTAAAACTTAAAACACTAATAATTAAACACACTAGTTCAATTAATTCCGCTCCGAAGCTTCGCTCGTATCGCCAATTCAATACTACCTCGATCGCATCTTGCAGCGCCTATTTATATAAATTAGCAAAATATCCAGAATGTTCAAGTAAACACGCGCAAGGTACCGAGAGTTCGAGTTTTAAACTTCAAGAAGTTTAGTTCTTCGGTTCGAGACTAGATGGCGCTAGTGCGCCGATTTGAGCGCGTAACACTGCCCACTCCTAAGACATGCTCGTCCCGAGCATTATCGGCCCCATAATAACGCGCTAGGCGATCCACATGGACGATCTTAGGAGTCCCTCTTGCGCCTTTCTGTATCCGGTAGGTTACATCGTTGATCCTTGTCACAATCCGGTACGGGCCGTCCCATTTAGCTTGAAGCTTAGGAGATTTCCCTTTGCTGCGGACTGGATTGTGCAACCACAAACAAGTGAACCTTCGTCGAACCCTTTGTTGTTCATTTTGCGATCATACCGGGTTTTCATCTTTTCAGACATTTGCTGGCCCGATTGTCTGACGTGCTCATAAACGTCATTCATTTTGTTCCGCAAGTCATTTGCATAATCGGTTATACTGCGTGGAGCATCAGGTAGTATCCCGGTGATCAGGTCTGCAGGCAGCCGTAATTCTCTTCCAAAGTTTGCGAAAGCTGGTGTCACTGCTGTACTTTCGTGAACAGCGCTTCGATATGACAACAAAAACGGTTGTATGTGCTTGTCCCAATCTCGTTGCCGATTGTCTACAACTTTTGCTGGGTACCTCTCCAATGTCTGATTAAATCGTTCAACCATTCCATCAGATTGCGGGTGATAAGAAGTCGTTCTTGTTTTATGAGTACCCATAACTCGGCAAGTTTCCTGGAATATTTGAGACTCAAAATTCCTTCCTTGATCGCTGTGAATCTCTAATGGTACACCAAAACGACAGAAGACTTCATGAACTAGCTTATCAGCAACTGTTGAAGCTTCTTGATTTGGAATGGCGAAGACTTCTGGCCACTTAGTGAAGTAATCCATCACAACCATGAAATACTTGTTACCGCTTTCACTCTCCGGAAACGGCCCCGCCACGTCAATGGCTATTCTCTCCCATGGTGCACCAACATTGTACAACTTCAATACACCTCTACTACGAGTCTGAGGTCCCTTTACAGCCGCACAACTTGTACATTTGCGACACCAGTCCTCGACATCGTTTCGACAGTGGACCCAGTAAAACCGTTCTCGGATCTTCAGTAGAGTTCGTTTAACTCCCAGATGGCCTCCTGAATAATCATTATGGTACAGCTGTAGAACATCCGGTACTTTAGCTTTATGGACAACCACTTGTAAATGACAGCTGTCTCCCCGAACATTTTCCCATTTACGGCACAGAACTCCAACCTGAAGCAGCAAGCTGTCCCAATGGGCCCAATAGCTTTTAGTGGTCGAACTCATCGCTGAGACGTCGCTCCACTTGGGCTTGGGAGCACTGGCCTTCATCCATTCCAGGATCAGCTTGATGTCCGGATCTTCCTGCTGTGCACGTTGTAAGCTGTCCTTCCACTCGTTGCTGAGGTGGTCTGCCCTGAGCATCCTCACGGATACCACTTCCTTATTCTCCTGCCTAGTACAATGTTTGCAATCTTCAGGACAAGGTCTTCGTGACTATGCATCTGCGTTGCCATGAGATCTCCCGCTGCGATGTTCGATCTCAAAGTCGTATTCTTGCAATAGTTCAATCCACCTCGCAACTTGTCCTTCTGGATTTTTAAACTGCAATAGCCATTTTAGTGCAGCATGGTCAGTTCTTAAGCGAAATTTTCGTCCCAGAAGATATTTGCTAAAATGCTGCAACGACTTTACCACAGCTAGCAATTCGCGTCTTGTTACACAATAGTTCCTTTCCGGTTTTGACAACGACTTGCTGAAGTATGCTATCACGACCTCTTGGTCCCCATTCCGTTGAGACAACACACCGCCAAGTCCTATATCACTTGCGTCTGTGTCAACTATAAATTCTTTGCTTGCATCAGGGTATCCCAAAATAGGTGTTTTGCACAGATGGTCCTTGAGCTCCTGGAATGCGATATTGCAACTTTCATCCCAGCAGAAATGTCGCTTCTCCTCGGTTAACTTGTGCAGAGGTTTGGCTATATCTGCAAAGTTCCTCACAAATCGCCGGTAATAGGAGCACAAACCCAAAAATGCTCTAACCTGCGTCTTGTCTTTTGGAACCGGCCAATCCTTGACAGCGGCGATTTTCTCTGGATCCGTGCGGATACCTTCTTCCGACACTACATAGCCCAAAAAGTTGACTTGCCGTTTGAATAGTGAACATTTCTTCGGACTCAACTTGAGGTTGGCACTCTGAATCTTCATGAGCACGCGTTCCAGGTTTTGAAGGTGTTCCTCAAACGTACGGCCCACGATGATGATGTCATCCAAGTAGACCAGACAGCCATCGCCAATTAGCCCAGTAAGTACAAGCTCCATCAGCCTTTCAAACGTTGCTGGAGCAATGCACAACCCAAACGGTATTACTTTGAATTGCCACAGACCCTTTCCCGTCGAGAACTCAGTTTTCTCCTTGTCCTTAGGGTCAATTTCAACTTGCCAGTAGCCACTTTTTAGATCCAGCGTGCTAAACCATTTTACTCCTGTAAGCATGTCCAGCGTGTCATCATTTCTTGGCAAGGGATAGCTGTCTTTCTTTGTAACGTCGTTCAGACGGCGGTAATCAACACAGAACCGCATGCTGCCATCCTTTTTCTTTACCAGCACCACGGGTGAACACCATGGACTAGATGAAGGTTCAATAACACCATCCTTCACCATTCCCTCAATCATGGTTTCCACTTCCTTTTCACGTGCTACCGGCAATCTTCTCGGCCGCTGACGGATAGGCAATTCTTCACCTGTGTTTATTTTGTGTTGAACTAAGCCAGTCTTTCCTATGTCAGCATCGTTTGATGAGAATACATCGGCATACTTGAGTAACAACTTCTTCGCTTTGACCATTTCATTCGGGGAGAGAACGCTGCGACAGTCTTCTAAAAGTGTGCTCACTCTCGTTTGTGCATCCTTGCTGGGGGTCCCAGTCGATAGATATTGGCACCGACGTAACCAATCCACTTCCTCACAAGTAGCTACCAGTGTGCCTTTTTCTATAATCTGTTCCTGGCCACAAAGGTTCAGCACACGTACTCCTGAGATGTTGGTGGTTCTGACCAAGGTTCGAGCCACTTTCCATGGAAGGTCATTTTCTAACCTTTCCACGAGTACACAACGATGAGGTTGCCCAGGATTTCGAGGAAGACTAACCGGCACAATCGTTTCCGATCTCGGCGGAAGAATAATCTTCTCAAGGCTGTACACGTTCCCTGGTAACGCTCCTTCCACAAAAAGTTCCTCTTGTCCACATTTCAAAACACCTTGCTTAACGTCAATTGCACAACAATTCTTCCTCATGAAGTCTAGGCCCAGGATGCAGTCGTCCATTATATCAGCCACGATGACATTATGCAGGTAGATCATGTTGCCTAGCTTCAACTCCATCTCTTTCTCTCCACGGTCGGGTATACGCTTACCGGTGGCTGTTACCAAATTAATGCGTTCTCGGTTGTATGCGGAGTCCCCAAGGAACTGACTTATTAGTTGGGAACTAACAACCGTACGAGAGGCTCCGGTGTCTATGGTCAGTTTACACGGCATTCCGTTGACCTCGCCCGCCTCGACCGTTCCCATCGTGGGTTTATGAGATCGAGATCCTTGGGGCTCTTTTAACATCAGCCAGCACCCGCCCCGCAGTTCTGGCTTTTACTCGTTTCCCTGCTGCTGCTGGGTGGTGCTGTTGGCCGCACTACCCTCCTGAGATCGTTCACCTTCCCTTTCTAAATTTCGCTTAGGGCAGCTGGATCGAAGATGGCCCTTTTCCCCACAGCCACAGCACCTAGGGCTGTATCCTTTGTTGCGGTCGCGAACTGTAGCTGCTGCAACCTCCCTGACGCGATGGGATCGATGATCCTGCCGCACGGCTTCCACCTCCAGTGCATGGGCCAAGGCGTTCTTAAGCGTCTCGTGGTGCCCGAGCCTCACAGCAGCTCTGACTTCCAGGTCGCGGATGCCGTCGATGAATGTTTGCACCAGGTTGCCATCAATGAGCGCAGGTACAGACTGGTATGCTTTTCGAACCATCTTCTCCACCTCAAGGGCCCACTGCTGCAGGTTTTCGTTGCTGCGTTGCACGCGATCTTTAAGCTGCGCGCGAAAGACGTGTTCCAGGTGACTGTCACCATATCTCCCCTCCAATGCCTCAAGGAGCTGCTCGTAGGTCACCTTCTTGCCGAGAGCTTCCAACACGGTTAAGGCTTGGTCGCGCAGGCCTAAGGTGAGTGCAGTCATGACCTGGCTTTTATTCCAGCCGCTTGCCTCCATGACGGCCTCGAACTGGATTTTGTAGGCCGACCAGGAAGAAGTCCCGTCGAACGGCGGCACTTTGAATCCACATAGCGAAGGTGCTGTAGCTACTACGGGAGCTGTAGTTCCATCCCCAAGTTTGAGGTCGTTCAGCGTTTTCTTCACGTCAGCCATCACGTTGTCAACCCGATTGTTCACATGGTTGATTCGGGTTTCATGTTCTTCGATTCGGGTTTCAGCTTCCGACAGGCGGTTGTCGTGTTGAGTAACCCTATCCTTCACCTGCCTTATCTCTTTCCCAAAGGTAGCGTGAAGGTCCTTCATGAGGAGCGTCTGCTCTTCCGACCGACGAGCCTGTTCCGCCTGCTGATCTTCCAACCGACGGGCCTGTTCCTCCTGTCGGCGGGCCTGTTCCTCTTGTCCGCTCTGCAGCTGCTCTTTCAACTGACGGACCTGTTCCTCCTGTCGGCGAGCCTGTTCCTCCTGTCGGCGAGCCTGCTCCTCCAGCTGCTCTTTCAACCAACGGGCCTGCTCCTCCTGTCGGCGAGCCTGCTCCAGCAGCATCACCATCAGAGCACCTAAGTCAGGTGCTGCAGATGTAGGAGCTACTGACGGGCCTGCAGCCGGCGGCTGGCCCTCCGACGTCTGCGGCGTTGCACCACCAAATCTTCTTTGGTCCGTCTCCTGCTGGCGTTGACTTCTGGTACGGACACCCTCCGTTTCCTCCTTAGGTAAAATCGGCATGATTTTATCCCACTTCTGACACCAATTGTTACGAGCTTAGGGTTCGTGACAATTAAAAATTGCCGATAAAATTACCTAAATTAACACTTTAATTTACTTTACACAAATTGAAACTAAAAACACTAATAATTAAACACACTAGTTCACTTAATTCCGCTCCGAAGCGTCGCTCGTATCGCCAATTCAATACTACCTCGATCGCATCTTGCAGCGCCTATTTATATAAATTAGCAAAATATCCAGAATGTTCAAGTAAACACGCGCAAGGTACCGAGAGTTCGAGTTTTAAACTTCAAGAAGTTTAGTTCTTCGGTTCGAGACTAGATGCCGCTAGTGCGCCGATTTGAGCGCGTAACAATATATATGTCCAGAAATGCTTTATATCTTTTTTAATATTATTTTGAATTAACGACATGTAGTTTTTATATCTTATTGCACACTCTTTATTAAAGTACTTTCTAAGGCTAGAGAATTCGTTATAATCATAAGAGTTTTCATATTTTTTCCACTTGATCCAGGCCCGCACTTTACATTTGAAAGTGTGAATCAGAGTGGCGTTAAACCAAACAGGGAACGAAGATTGTTTTAAGATTTTTGTAGGTATGAACTTTTTAATAAAACCATAAAGTATTTCGTAAAAATCTATCACAGCCTCTTCAGCAGATTTACCTGAGAACATTTCGTCCCATGGTACCTTGGAAAGCTCATTATTTATGACGGGGTAGTCAGCATTTCGAAAACAAAGCTGTCTTCGTGAAATCTTTGGTATAGACTTGTTATCATGCTTAAAAGGCACTAAAGCATAAAAAGTAGGATGAAGACAATCCAATGGTAACAAATTATAAGGAGCATCCATAATTTTACATTCTAAAATCTTTGATATAAATAAATCTAAGGTGCGGTCATTTAAGTTTCTAAAGTGATTAAATTGGAAGCTGTCCGTCAAAGCCATAAAATTAATTAAGTGCCTAGAAGATAAACATGCGTTACTATAAAAGGTAGGTTCTAAATAATTATCTTTAGGAAGCCAATTAATCGTGGGCAAGTTAAAGTCTCCCACCATTAAAAATTTACATGAGTCTAAAGGTTGCATGACATAACATATGTAATCTAGGTAAGTAAGGTATACTTCGTTATTTAAAACGGGTGGAATATATGTAGCGCATAACAGAAGCTTATTAGAACCCGAACCTATAAGTATCATGGTATGGTCAATAATAGAAGGCGGCTCGGGGGGAGCTTGAGGCGCGGAGGGCAGGCCGTATGGCACGGCAGCAAGTGAGCTGCGCACCGCTACTAATACGCCACCGCCGTCTTTACGGCTGGTCGCCGTCCGATTCCGATCGCTGCGAAATACTTTGTAACGTTGATCTATTAATTCGTTATCATAAATGCCACTATGAAGCCAAGTTTCTCTCAATATTATTATGTCATAATCGTGAAGTAAAATATTCATAAAAAGAGTGTGCAACTTAGTTCTTAAGCCTCGACAGTTCTGATAGTAAATTGATATGTTTTTAAGCTATTGCATAGCTTCTATCGCGGGCCTTGAGTGCGGGAAAATCCAGAAATTTCGTAACGAAAAAAACTCAGGCTCTCCGGCGGGCACGGAGGTGTGGCTTGAAGGCCGTGCATTGTCTAACGATGGTCTAACGTCGTTTCTTTTCCTCAGTCTTTGTTGTCTTTGTCGAAGAGTTTTGAAATTTTGAATATGAATGAACAAAGTGCATTTATTAAGGCTGCTCTCTCGCAAAAAGCTTGAAAAAAGCGTGCAGATGAACCAACTTTTCGTTGACACTTACAGAGAAATTACACATGAAAAAATAGCTAGTAATCTACATGATCTGATACGTAATTTGGTTTAGCCATAATTTTTCTATCGGTGTCACATAATAAATAAAAAAATACCCAAATCACCTCCAAATCGTTGAGATGAAACCACTTTACTCCTTCATTGTTTATCAAAGGAATATAAAAAAAATATTTACTGCTTTGCAATACAAAATAAAATAATTTGGTTTGGTTACTTTTTAGAAATATGTATTATTTTTATGATAATAAATTAAAAATGCGTCCCGATTAAATACTGCGTCTATATCACCCCCGCATTCGTCCACGAATTCAGTGTGGGGCGCATCGTGTTGCTAGGTGGACGTACGCCGCGTTGCGAGAGCTCAGCACTACGAAATAAAATCGTAAAATATTACTGCAAAAATTTAATTTTGTTAATAGTGGAGTAGGTTTTTTCTGATTCTTGTTTAATAGTAGTGTTTTATAGTTATATTAATTGTACAGTTTTATTAATGTTTAAGTTTAGTTTGTAAAACATGGGGAATAAGCAGAAACGATTGAAGAGAGGTCTAAAAAAATATTACAAACAAAAGGGTATATATTTATCAAGGTAAGTTTTAAGTTTTATCTACATATTTCATGATATTAGACAGGTGCTGTTTATAAAATACCTATATTACTGTGATTTCGCCACTCTATGACGAGACAAAGCGCGGCAAACGCAAGTGGCGGCAAGGCGCGGGCCGCGTCGTTGCGTGCTGGTAGCGCATGTCTGAGAAATTAAAAAATATATATCTCGAAGAAATGTGAAGTTCGTCAACACGCATTGAGGCAGCGTGGCGGACATTTCCTTGCCTTAAAACCCTCTCAGAAATTAGAGGAGGCCTGTGCCCAGTAGTGGGACGTATATAGGCTGTAACTTTACTTTTTTTTACTTTTATAAATATGTTATTTTACCGACGAAAATTTTAAAGAAAAACAAAAAATTAGCAACCGACAACCTCCTAGGTCCCTAGGTGACTTGCGAGATGTAAGTGTAACAAAATAAAACGGCCCAGAAAAACAGACTTTCCAACTGATAGCTAAATCAGCACGCAACAATTTCATTGGCGCCAGTGGGGATCGACCCGGGTTGCTCCCGTACTGTGATACCTATAACGAGCGCTAACCATGTGAGATACCACGGCTCTCAACGACATCGTTCCGTTCGTGTACAGCGCTGAAGATAGCAGAGTAAAAAATTAGAGATTGTGGTGTTTGAAATTTGTCATCTGTGAGAGTGAATTTTATCTGTGTACTCTGTAACAAATAACTATATAGAAAAAAATCTGAAAATGATATTTCGCCATTTGTTTGTGTACTGGTTAGGAACTCGATCAAAAATTTGATAATTTTTCTGTTTTTATACGTTATTTCTAATGTTATTTTACATCAAATTAATTGTGAAGATATTTTCTTTAGGAAATATGTTTCATTACGACGATTCAAAAACGTTTACATATAATAATTTACCTCGAAATTCACTATACGCGATTATCGTTTATTGATTATAATAGAGCGTGCCATTTGAATTTAAAGACAATTAATCGGACAATAAATAATAAGTGACAAATCTTGCCGTGGAGCGTGGAACTGAGTAGTTGCGCGTCTTGTTAATATAATTGCCGTACGGCCGCCCTGACGTATGTACTGCGCGAACCTGAGTTTTTTGCGACGCGGTCCGATGATACAGTATTTTTCACAAATAGTGAGTTCGTTATAACGCGGGTTCGGTTAAATCTGGTTGAATTTGATTGGATTAACCTAATGACAATTGACTTAACTATAATTAATGAGTGATAAACGAGCGTAATTTCCTAGACTCTGAAGTTTCTGTGACAGCTTGCCCCTTCGATGGATCCCATACTGGAATAGAGGTGAAGCCTTGGGATCTGCTGTTCGGCAACCAGCGAGAAGTCAGGTTACATAATATAACACGTACTGAGCATAACACTATCACACACATATACTTACACCTGAATCTTCCTAGGTTTGTCCCTACGTCGACGAAATAGGTAAGTCTTGTTTGGTTCCTTTTTAACCGCTATTGTCTCATATTCCACAAGCCATTTAGGCCGACCTCCTGTTACTCGTCGAGTTGAACCCTTGGTGGGCCCGGGTTCTACGACCTTTGCCCGGGTAACTAGAGGCCGTAACAATAGCAGAGTAAAAAATTAGAGATTGTGGTCTTTGAAATTTGTCATCTATGAGAGTGAATTTTATCTGTGTACTCTGTAACAAATAACTATATAGAAAAAAATGTGAAAATGACATTTCGCCATTTATGTTTGTGTACTGGTTAGGAACTTGATCAAAAATTTGATCATTTTTCTGTTTTTATACGTTATTTCTAAAAAAATGTGAAAATGACTATTCGCCATTTTTGTTTGTGTACTGGTTAGGAACTCGATCAAAAATTTGATAATTTCTCCGTTTTTATACGTTATTTCTAATGTTATTTTACATCAAATTAATTGTGGAGATATTTTCTTTAGGAAATATGTATCATTACGACGATTCAAAAACGTTTACATATAATAATTTACCTCGAAATTCACTATACGCGATTATCGTTTATTGATTATATGTTGTTTAAAAAGTATTCTTATCAGTTTTTTTTGTGTTAAATGGATGCTAAATATAAAAGAATGCTTCAGTATTGATAGCAATTTATTAACGAAATATCTGTAGAGATGTGTCTAGAAATTATTAATACTTAGTTTTATTTATTTATTAAAATAATAAATAAATAAAAATAAGTATACATTTATCTATATTGAGTACTAGTTATTCCCCGCGATCTCGCCCGCGTGGAATATGGATTTCATGGGTTTTAATTTTTTTGCGCGGAACCCTAATTCTTTTTCTAAAACAAAAGTAGTTCAAGTTATTCCTTATATCATCAGCTATCTGCCACTGAAAGTCCCGTCAAAATAGATCCAGCTGTTTCGGAGATTAGCTGGAACAAACAGACAGACAGACAGACCGACAGACAGACAAAAAATTAAAAAATTGTGTTTTTGTTACTAGTACTTTCATATGCATTTAATAAAAAGCTGTTATTTTAACATTACAAACAGACACTCCAATTTTATTTATTTGTAGATATAGATATAAGATATTATTCATATTGGTGTCATTTTAAAGGGAATATCATGTACTATTATAATAATAAAATAATTGATAGGACTATGACACCACTAAGGGAAGTGAAATTTTGATATAGGTAAATTCATGTCTTTATCTTGAATTTGATTGCTCAAAAACACGATAGTATAATTTTGACTCGATCATAATTATTTGCGAAAACACCTCTAAAAAACCACTATAGTTGAAATTTCAACGAAATTATTTAATCTATATGCTTCGAAATCACTCAAATATATTCATAACATTAATATTCATAATTTACTTGCTCATTATTTTGATTACTCAAATCAATAATTTTTACAAAAATATTTTGTTTCTGAGAATTTCTAAGTGCTTGTAATCGTCGCGGGCGCTACGCTATTTTAGACCTTATGAGGGCGTTTTTTCAAGTTTTTATAGAAATTATGCATTCACTCGGATCAGTCCGGCGATAGCCCTTTCGAGGTGTCGTCTTAACGCAATTCCTTTGTATAGTGCGACGTTGCCGCTTTTATTAGTTATTCCGCTTCGTAATATTTTATTTATAGGTGATATTTTGTTTATGTAGGTATTCGATAGATTCCTATAGTCTGTTTTTTTCGCAGGAGACAAAAATAACAGATCTTTATTAGATTCGTTTAGCCCGAATAATATAGTTTTTATGATTCTGGTTCAGATTAGATTTAATTTTAGTCACTTAAGTTTCGTATATTGTTCAAAATAATGAAATAAATCCACAGAATCTGCAGTTACGAAAAAAAGCAATATCATTTTAGTCTCCGGCGAAAAAAAAAAGATATATATCATGATTAATTTATCAACTAGTTATTCGTTTACTAAATACGAATTCAATTCCCCAGCCGTGATACATTACAGATTGACTATATTATCATTTATTTTACTATTGTAAATAAGTACTATAGTACGGCCGCTGAGTTATTACCGATTTGACAGATTATTCTTAAATTAATCGATATAACCTTGCACGAGCGACACATTTGCCGAATGATTTAGAATACCTCTTTAGTATAAAACTTTATGTCAAAATGTCAGAATCAAGTAATTTTCCCATAAACTCTGTTTCAAAACTTAAAATAGTTTGTAAATAATATGAAAACATTTATTTTTTGTTCTTTGGCGCGCTTGTACAAAGTTACATCGTGCGTCTAGTTTTCATAGTGATGTGCTTGATAGTATTCGGTCCGAATTCATTGGAATAGATATGATATTTATTTTGTTTGGATATTTTTATTTTACTTATTCCTTCGAGCAACTAGACTATAATGCTACCATATTTTTGCGTCTCGTAATTGCACTGTGTTGCCAGTATCTCTATGATTTTTAAGATTTATGTGTGATCCAAAGACAGAAATACTGTTTTCTATGATTTAAAAATAAATACAATTAAAATGATTATGTATAATTTTTAACATTCATAATGTTACGCCGCGCTCAAATCAGCGCCATCTAGTATCAGGAGAGAGAGCGGGGGGAGCTTTGCAGAGAATGACATCGCCGATCTCTCGACCAACAGCGCCACCCGAGGAACTAAGTTTCTAGAAAATCTATACTCGAGCTCTCGGTACCTTACGCGTGTTTACTTGAACATTCCGGATGTTTTGCTGATTTGAATATATAGGTGGCGCAAGATGCGACAGAGACAGAGTTTAACTCGGCGACACAAGCGAAGCTTCGGAGTGGAATTAAGTGGATTAGTGTGTTTAATTATTAGTGTTTTAACTTTAATTTGTGTAAAGTAAATTAAAGTGTTAATTTAGGTAATTTTATCGGCAATTTTTATTGTCACGAACCTCAAGCTCGTAACAATTGGTGTCAGAAGTGGGATAAAATAATGCCGATTTTACCCAAGGAGGAAACGGAGGGTGTCCGTACCCGAAGTCAACGCCAGCAGGAGACGGACCAGAGGAGATTTGGTGGTGCAACGCCGCAGATGTCTGAGGGCCAGCCGCCGGCCACGGAAGCCGGTCCGTCAGCAGCTTCTACGTCTGTGGCACCTGACTTAGGTGCTCTGATGGCCATGCTACAGGAGCAGCTGCAGCGCGGACGAGAGGAACAGGCCCGTCTGTTGAAAGAGCAGCAGGAGGAACAGGCTCGCCGACAGAAGGAACAGGCTCGCCGACAGGAGGAACAGGCTCACCGACAGGAGGAACAGGTCCGTCGGTCGGAAGAGCAGCTGCGGGGTGGACAGGATGAACAGGCCCGTCGGTTGGAAGAGCAGATGCTTCTCATGAAGGACCTTCACGCTACCTTCGGGAAAGAGATAAGGGAGGTGAAGGATAAGGTTGCTCAACATGATAACCGCCTGTCGGAAGCTGAGACCCAAATCAACCAAGTTAAGAAAACGCTGGATGAACTCAAACTTGGGGATGGAACTACAGCTCCCGTAGTAGCTTCAGCACCTTCGCTACGTGGGTTCAAGGTGCCACCGTTCGACGGGACTTCTTCCTGGTCAGCCTACAAAATCCAGTTCGAGGCTGTTATGAAAGCGAACGGCTGGAATAAAAGTCAGGCCATGACTGCTCTCACACTAGGCCTGCGCGACCAGGCCTTAACAGTTCTGGAAGCTCTCGGTGAGGAAGTGACTTATGAGCAACTCCTTGAGGCATTGGAGGCGAGGTATGGCGACGCTCACCTGGAACACGTCTTTCGTGCGCAGCTTAAAGATCGTGTGCAGCGCATCAACGAAAACCTGCAGCAGTGGGCTCTAGAAGTGGAGAAGCTGGTGCGAAAAGCATACCGGTCTGTACCTGCGCTCATTGAAGGGAACCTGGTGCAGACATTCATAGACGGCATCCGCGACCTGGAAGTCAGAGCTGCTGTGAGGCTCGGGCACCACGAGACGCTTAAGGACGCCTTGGCCCATGCACTGGAAGTGGAAGCCGTGCGGCAGGATCACCGTTCCCATCGCGTCAGGGAGGTTGCAGCAGCTGCAGTTCGCGACCGCAACAAAGGATACAGCCCAAAGTGCTATGGCTGTGGGGAAAAGGGCCACCTTCGATCCAGCTGCCCTAAGCGAACCGCAGAAAGGGAAAGTGAACGATATCAGGAGGGTAGTGCAGCTAACGGCACTGCCTGGCGGCGACAGGATCATCGTTCACCTCACGCTAGGGAGGTTGCAGCAGTTACGGTTCGCGACCACAATAAAGGATACAGCCCTAGGTGCTATGGCTGTGGGGAAAAGGGCCATCTTCGATCCAGCTGCCCTAAGCGAACCCTAGAAAGGGAAGGTGAACGGTCTCAGAAAGGAAGTGCGGCTAACAGCACCGCCCAGCAGCAGCAGGAATACGACTTTGAGATCGAACATCGCAGCGAGAAATCTCCTGGCAACGCAGATGCATTGTCAAGAAGACCTTGTCCTGAAGATGGTAACCATTGTAGTAGGCAAGGTAAGGAAGTGGTATCCGTGAGGATGCTCAGGACAGACCACCTCAGTAACGGGTGGAAGGACAGCCTACGACGTGCACAGCAGGAAGATCCAGACATCAAGCCGATTCTGGGATGGATGAAGGCCCGTGCTACCAAGCCTAAGTGGAGGGACGTCTCAGCGATGAGTTCAACCACGAAAAGCTATTGGGCCCAATGGGACAGCTTGCTGCTTCAGGATGGAGTCCTGTGCCGTAAATGGGACAATGGTCGAGGAGACAGCTGTCGTTTGCAAATGGTTGTCCCTAAAGCTAAAGTGCCGAATGTTTTACAGCTGTGCCATAATGGTCGTTCAAGAGTCCATCTGGGAGTTAAACGAACTCTACTGAAGGTCCGAGAACAGTTCTACTGGGTCCATTATCGTGACGATGTGGAGGATTGGTGTCGTACATGTACAAGTTGTGCGGCTGCGAGGGGACCTCAGACACGGAGTAGAGGAGCATCTAAATTGTACAATGTTGGTGCACCACGGGATAGGACATCCCTTGACATTGCGGAGCCGTTACGGCAAGGCGCAGGAGGGACTCCTAAGATCGTCCATGCGGATCGCTTGGCGCGTTATTGTGGGGCCGATGATGCTCGGGACGAGCATGTCTTAGGAGGGGGCAGTGTTACGCCGCGCTCAAATCAGCGCCATCTAGTATCAGGAGCGAGAGCGGGGGGAGCTTTGCAGAGAATGACATCGCCGATCTCTCGCTCCTGATACTAGATGGCGCTGATTTGAGCGCGGCGTAACACTGGTCCGTCTCCTGCTGGCGTGTCATCAATTCTTGGCAAGGGATAGCTGTCCTTCTTTGTAACGTCGTTCAGACGGCGGTAATCAACACAAAACCGCATGCTGCCATCCTTCTTTTTCACCAGCACCACTGGCGAACACCATGGACTAGAGGAAGGTTCAATAACACCATCCTTCACCATTCCTTCAATCATGGTTTCCACTTCCTTTTCACGTGCTACCGGCAATCGTCTTGGCCGCTGACGGATAGGCAACTCTTCACCTGTGTTTATTTTGTGTTGAACTAAACCAGTCTTTCCTATGTCAGCATCGTTTGATGAGAATACATCGGCGTACTTGAGTAACAACTTCTTCGCCTTGACCAATTCGTTCGGGGAGAGAACACTGCGACAGTCTTCCAAAAGTGTGGTCACTCTCGTTTCTGCATCCTTGCTGGGGGTCCCAGTCGATAGATATTGGCACCGACGTAACCAATCCACTTCCTCACAAGTACCAATCAATGTGCCTTTTTCTATAATCTGTTCCTGGTCGCAAAGGTTCAGCACACGTACTCCTGAGATGTCAGTGGTCCTGACCAAGGTTCGAGCTACTTTCCATGGAAGGTCATTGTTTACCCTTTCCACAAGTACACAACGGTGAGCTTGCCCAGCGTTTCGGGGAAGACTAACCGGAACAATCGTTTCCGATCTTGGCGGAAGAATAATCTTCTTAATGCTGTACACGTTCCCTGGTAACGCACCTTCCATAAAAAGTTCTTCCTGTAGTAGTTCAATCCACCTCGCAACTTGTCCTTCTGGATTTTTAAACTGCAATAGCCATTTTAGTGCAGCATGGTCAGTTCGTAAGTGAAATTTTCGCCCCAGAAGATATTTGCTAAAATGCTGCAACGACTTTACCACAGCTAGCAATTCGCGTCTTGTGACACAATAGTTCCTTTCTGGTTTTGACAACGACTTGCTGAAGTACGCTATCACGACCTCTTGGTCACCATTCCGTTGAGACAACACACCACCAAGTCCTATATCACTTGCGTCTGTGTCAACTACAAATTCTTTGCTTGCATCAGGGTATCCCAAAATAGGTGTTTTGCACAGACGGTCCTTGAGCTCCTGGAATGCGATATTACAACTTTCATCCCAGCAGAAATGTCGCTTCTCCTCGGTTAGCTTATGCAGATATAGTCATCGCGTCAGGGAGGTTGCAGCAGCTATAGTTCGCGACCGCAACAAGGGATACAGCCCTAGGTGCTATGGCTGTGGGGAAAAGGGCCATCTTCGATCCAGCTGCCCTAAGCGAACCCTAGAAAGGGAAGGTGAACGATCCCAGGAGGGTAGTGCGGCCAACAGCACCGCCCAGCAGCAGCAGGGAAACGAGTAAAAGCCAGAACTGCGGGGCGGGTGCTGGCTGATGTTAAAAGAGCCCCAAGGATCTCGATCTCACAAACCCATGATGGGAACAGTCTAATCATCAAGGGCGAGGTCAACGGAATGCCGTGTAAACGGACCATAGACACTGGAGCCTCTCGTACGGTTGTTAGTTCCCAACTTATAAGTCAGTTCCTTGGGGACTCCGCATACAACCGAGAACGCATTAATTTGGTAACAGCCACCGGTCAGCGTATACCCGTCCGTGGAGAGAAGGAGATGGAGTTGAAGCTAGGCAACGTGATCTACCTGCATAATGTCATCGTGGCTGATATAATGGACGACTGCATCCTAGGCCTAGACTTTATGAGGAATAATTGTTGTGAGATCGACGTTAAGCAAGGTGTTTTGAAATGTGGACAGAGTTTAACTCGGCGACACAAGCGAAGCTTCGGAGCGAAATTAAGTGATTTAGTGTGTTTAATTATTAGTGTTTTTTAACTTTAAATTGTATAAAGTAAATTAAAGGTTAATTTAGGTAATTTTATCGGCAATTTTTATTGTCACGAACCTCAAGCTCGTAACAATAATATATAAAACAACATTTAATAAATATTATTTTCTCCCTCAAATAAGCAATGTTATAGGTGTATTTTTAAGTAATTGGCGATACTATTATGGCAACACCCTTACCACCGCTATTTTAATCTGTTTAGTCGTCTTCCGTACTCTCGTGCGCACGGACTACGTTCTCTTGTTGCGCTTTATTGGACTAATTTTGTTTGTGTTTGGTAATTTTGTTGAAAATGCTGAAACGAGGAAAAACATTGAATAGTCAATGTCGTGAGCCTGTACTAAAGCTACAGGATTACTTTGAGCGTGAGTCACAAAATGGCGGCCCTTTGATTCCTGTCACTCAAGTGAAAGATCGGGTTTCACAAGCTCTTGGAATTGGTGCAAAAACACTATATAATATAAATAAAGAAAAATTTGGTGCTTCTGGATGTGAAGATAATGTTTTACGCACTCCTAAGAAAAAACGAAGACAAAAGCCCGTGACAGGTGTTGATGTTTTTGATGCAGATGCAATAAGAAACCACATATATGGTTATTATACCAGGAACGAGTTTCCAACTAGACGTTTGCTTTTGGTCTCTTTAAAAGAAGCTGGCTTGTTTAAAGGCGGTAAAACGGCGTTGTCAAAACTATTGCACGAAATTGGGTTTGAATATAAAAAAACGAATAAAAGGAAAATATTAATGGAAAGATTTGATTTAATAATTAAAAGGAGCGAGTTTTTAAGAGAAGCCAGAAAAATAGAGTCTTGGGACAACGTCGTTTTTGTTGACGAAACATGGTTAAATGCGAACCACACTGTGTCACGCTCTTGGACCGACGAAACAAAAGCATCAACCTCAAAGGTTCCAATTGGAAAAGGATCGCGACTGATAATTTGTCACGACGGTTCTGCTGGAAGTGGTTTCTTTGAAAATGGACTGCTGGCTTTCGCGTCAAAAAGTACTTCCGATTACCACGAGGAGATGGATACAGACACTTTTACGAATTGGTTCGAAAATCAATTATTACCCAGCCTGCCAGAGCCTTCTATCATAATAATGGACAACGCTTCATATCACTCGAAACAAGTGAATAAAGCGTCTACTCAGGCCGACAAGAAAGCTGATCTCGTAGCATGGCTACACCAAAATGGAAATGAAACTACTGCCGAAATGCTAAAGTCTGACTTAGTAAAGTTGGTACGTGAAAATAAAACATCAAGAGTCCGTTATGAAGTAGATGAGATAGCTCTAGCACATGGACATCGGGTACTTCGAATTCCGCCTCATCACTGCCAGTACAATGCCATTGAGCTAATATGGGCACAAATCAAAGGTATTGTTTTTTATCGCATAAGTTATGAATATGAATAATTTGTACTATTATAACATCCAATATTCAGCATATAAGTAAAAAGATACATAACTAAGAAATAAATATCTCATGTCCCTTACATGTAGGTAATTGTGTAACATTTCGTTTATTTAATGTAATAAATTAACGTTATTTAATGTTTACATTACAGGTTACGCAGCTCGTAATAATACGACTCCGCCATTCAGTACTAATAAAAAGATGGGTCTATTAAAAGATGCATGCAGCAAAATAACGAAAGAAGATTGGGTCAAGGTCGTCGAAAAGACTCGAAAACTAATAACAGAAGATTATGAACGCGATATAAGAGTGGACACCATTATAGAGAATGAAATTGTCATACAAGTGACTGATAGCGATGACAGCTCTGGCGAATCTGGTTCAGAGTCTGAATAATTGTTTTAATAAATGATAGGTAGTCATTTATTAAAATATCTTGTACCTACTCTATTCATTAAAATGTGTAACAGTGTTTACAAATTTGTTTTATTTTGATATGTCCTCGACCAATTATCTACGCCCATCAAGGATACTCCACCTAATAAAGAACCTGTGTCTTTAACTATTATTGTTTTGATTTTATTTAATTACACACTATACTAGAATATTTAAAAACAAACTGTTCCCAAATGATATTGGGGTTACTGGTTCAGTCACTTCACTAGTATTGTCAATTCGTCATGTGTCAAATCGGTAATAACTCAGCGGCCGGAGTATAATTGTAGATATTGACAGGTTTAATAGAAGTTCATTTTCTTATATTGTGACTAATAACCTAATATGACTTTGGGAAGAAACTCATTTTAATATAAGGTTTTACTGCAACGACTGCCAATGGGTTGTTAATTTCTACAATAGACAGTGGCGTATTGTTGCTGACATGCATAACTCCGAAAATATAATTTATTTACTTGATCGTGTTGAGTTTTTGTGCTCTCACTGCGAGTTTACTTTTTATGATCACTATCTTAAGGAAGAGTGCGAACTATTTACCTAATCTGTACAAAATTACTCTATACTTAACTAGATTCATTTTTGTGAAAGGCTATTTTTGTTAAATTAAGATATTATGTTTGGTTTTGCAGTTATTTGAATTACGTCGTATGACGTCAGATTATCAGTAAAGTTTAATCATCATCATCATCATCATTACAGCCTTTCACAAGTCCACTGCTGAACATAGGCCTCCCCCAAGTAATGCCACAAAGCACGGTCCTGAGCCACCTGCATCCATCGACTTCCTGCATGTCTTACCAGGTCGTCACTCCATCTAGTGGGGGGTCGCCCTACACTACGCCTACCGGTACGAGGCTGCCACTCGAGAACCTTTCTTCCCCATCGGTTATCGGTTCTTCGAGCTATATGGCCGGCCCATTGCCACTTCAGCTTACTAATCCGTTGGGCTATGTCGGTCACTCTGGTTTTACTGCGGATATCCTCATTTCTGAGTCTATCACGCAGAGAAACTCCGAGCATAGCCCTCTCCATAGCTCGCTGAAAACCTGCATAGCTTCTATCGCGGGCCTTGAGCGCGGGGACCGAATCCAGAAATTTATTCCGTAACGAAAAATCCTCACGCTCCCCACTCCGACGGGCACGGAGGTGTGGCTTGAAGGCCGTGCATTGTCTAACGTCGTTTCTTTTCGGCAGTCTTCGACACGGTGTTTGTGTGCGTGCAACTAGACGTATTGTACGACTCTACGAAGCTCGCACGAATCGAGACGAGCTGCTCCGAAATCGGACGAATACATAAGCAGCTGTTAAAGTTTAATACCGCACGATATTTGACGTCCATATAACCATGAATATATTTATATTTTAATTCCTTGTGTATAACACACGCATTAATGATCATTGATTTAATGACATTTTTCGCTATTGTTTTATTCGTATTTTAGTGTATGGAGGCCATACGGTGTAAAATAGTCAATTTGGTGTTTTATAAAATGTTTCGTTCTAGAAATGATAAAACGCTTAGAAGCTTAGAAAACGTGTGTGAAAAATTAAATTGTAATTCAAATAACTGCAAAACCAAACATAATATCATAATTTAACAAAAATAGCCTTTCACAAAAATGAATCTAGTTAAGTTTTGTTTTGGTGTGTCATTACACTATTTATACAAATTATTTATATCTATTATTTATACCTAGATATTTTCGTTTTATAGAGAAGAAAAGCGTAAAGAGCTAAAAAGAAAAAAAAAACTAATGCACGTCAAAGGGCATATTATCAGCGTCAGAAAGATTTGAAGAAAAATGAAGAAAAAAAAACAGTACCAAAATCAAATGCTGAACGTCAAAGGAAATTTCGTCAACTTAATGCAGAAAACTCTTACATGGATATGTAATTTGATTTAATAATAATATTTTTAAGCTATTGCATAGCTTCTATCGCGGGCCTTGAGCGCGGGGACCGAATCCAGAAATTTATTCCGTAACGAAAAAACCTCACGCTCCCCACTCCGACGGGCACGGAAGTGTGGCTTGAAGGCCGTGCATTGTCTAACGTCGTTTCTTTTCGGCAGTCTTCGACACGGTGTTTGTGTGCGTGCAACTAGACGTATTGTACGACTCTACGAAGCTCGCACGAATCGAGACGAGCTGCTCCGAAATCGGACGAATACATAAGCAGCTGTTTATGAGAAAGTATATAGGTGTATAGGTATTTATGTACAACAGTGAATAGCTGTACTTGTAAAATTTGTGTATAAAGTGTTTTGAATATGAATGAACAAAGTGCATTTATTACTTATTTATTTAATAAAAGAAAAAAAATTGTTTTCTTATCGGTCACCACGCTCAAAAAGTGTAACTTGAATTAATATCAAAGAAAAAGAAATACTGCACAAATAAAATAAATAAATAATTATAATTGCATAAGTTGATACAAAATGCAATAGCTTTACCGCGGCAGTCCCCGAGTGCCACACGTCTTTTTATTTCGGGATCCATTTAATAAAAGTTCATAATTTATTCAGTATTTATTTCTAATGAAAGAAATATTGTGAAAAAAAAATAAGATAAATTTTCGATACACATTTTAAATTAAGTAGATGAGATGAATTTTTAAAATTTCTTTTATCATTACGCCGTATTTGTGCATAATGATTAATGACTAAAAATATCCTAATTATGTTAATGTTTTGTGTATAACAATAAAGTATGAGATAGTTTAAAATTTTGTTGCATAATACATAGTATATTTTAAAGTATAGTTTTATAAAATAGTCTAGAAAATAAGTTACTGACCTTTTTGTAGAAGTAAATGTGCAAACAACATGCTCATATATCAGTATCCCCCATATATCGGTACAAAAATGTAATAATAAAAAAAGACGTGTGGCACTCGGGGACTGCCGCGGTAAAGCTATTGCATAACATTTTTTATCAACTTATGCAATTATAATTAATTATTTATTTTATTTATGCATTTAAGTCTTTGATATTAAATCAAGTTACACTTTTTCAGCGTGGTGACCGATAAGAAAACAATTTTTTTCTCTTATTGTATAAATGAGAAGTTAATATTGTTTAAATTATTTTTAATATCTTACAATACATGTAGGTTATTCAGGAATTTTTATCATTCAGTTAGCAGCTAGTGTACACGCATACGACTAGTCGCACGCACACAAACACCGTGCCGAAGTCCGCCGAGTGCCGAAGTCTGCCGAACTGAAACGACATTAGACGATGCACGGCTTTCAACGCCACACCTCCGTGCCCGTCGGAGTGGGGAGCGTGAGGTTTTTTTCGTTACGGAATTTCTGGATTCGGTCCCCGCGCTCAAGGCCCGCGATAGAAGCTATGCAATAGCTTAAAAATAAACGATAAGAAAATAAAAATAAAATTGATATCAAATTTCTATTACAAATTGTTCTAAGGCTTAATTTTTTTAAGATCCTGTAGTGAGCGTATTGGTAAAACAGGAGATGAGTCAGTTTTTCGTACCAAAACTGTACCATTCTTGTACCAAACATATTTGTAGTTACATGTTTTGGCCTTTTCACGGGATTCTCGAAAAATCTGTTTATTTTTTAAGGTTACATGTTCATTTATATATATTTTATTCGATGATCCAGTAATAGACAACTGTTCTGAAGTTAACCCTTTTTTAGCACGGTAGAAAGCTACAAAATTATCACGCAAAATTTTGGACTTAAATTTTATTATGGCATTTTTAGGTCGTTTATCGTTTTCACCAACATGAGGAACCCGATGGGCCAAAATTATGTCAGACGGTTGGATTTGCTGGTTTATTAGCACGCCAATATTAATAATAACTGTAACAAGATTTTCTCCACGGCGCTCAGGCAAATTTGATATTTCAATGTTACAATCACGTGCCTGTTGCTAAATCGCAGCCAGTTTGGTCTCCATAACCGCTAATTTTTCAATAGTTGTCTTTAGAGACTTGACTTTCTACGGTCTTAAGCCGTGTATCAAACGATATTGACTGCTCGTTAAGATCGGATAAAGTAGTATCGACCTCCGACAGATGATTATTTAAATCCGTAACACCTTGTTTTAAATTAATGTTCTCATCTCGCAGCTCAGATATGGTTGTGTTTAGGCTTGATAATGAGTGGGATATTTTAGCCAATTCGTTGGAAATCGTGGAGGTAACTATATTTGTAATAGTTTCCTTAATTTTTACGTCTAATGTATTAAAATGTTCGTCAATCAGTGTGGACAGAAATTCCGAGTCATACCCTCCAGTGAAACGCTTACGTGTATTTACATAACTAGCATCTGATGTAGTTAGACTTATGTCTGGGTTTGATGGGCACTAAGACGGAGTTCTCTGTAACTTGGACATTACGCACAGTATACTTGCGATATGAGGCAGAAATAATCAGACAGAGATATTACACTTTCGCTGTCTTGAGGGGGTGACGTGCGGGCTCCCTTCAGTTGCAACTCACAGATGCGATGCAAGAACAAGATAAACACAAGTATGAACACTGATGAGTAGTAATGTTACACCGCACAGTAAGAACTCTTAACTGGGTAGTCACAAAGTTCAATTTTAATTAGTCACTATTAAGAAATTATTTAGAAAAAAGATGTACACGTCCACTTCCAACAACTCTCACTCGACGTCTGACTTGACATGTTTTGACATCGTTGTTTATCTGGTTGTCATGGCAATTTTTATTCAAATTCGTTACCGGTCTGATGTTTTTACTTCAATACTTCCACAAAAATACTCTTTTCCTCTTGGCCATTTACAAAAATTAGCTTTTAATTTAAATAATTTCCCGTTCTTATCACAGATCTGTCGTCGAGCGAAGAGCTCTCTAAAAAAGTATAAAAGCCGAACAATTGGTCAATAAAGGCCTTGCGCCCTCCTTTCTGGCAAGGAGGGTCGCGTTCGTATACGGCTTAGAGATCTCTAGTAAGATCGTTAAGCCAATTCCTAAAAGGTTGAGTTTAGTGGGTAAAAGTCGCCACATAACCACGCAGCCGGCTGCGTGGTATGCTATGAGCATTCTCAACCTCCCTCCCCCACTTTCCGGAGGGTTGCCCATATTTGCTTCGGGCGCAAAAAAAAACCAATAAAGGCAGTCTCGCTTCAGCTTTCAAACTAGAAGCATCTCCTAAAGGCCTTATCCCGGGGCCCTGCAAGCCTCTGCCTTCACCTGAAGTCGTCGCCTAGCCACGCCTACGCCTCCACCTACTAGTGCCCGCGCTATCTTTAGCCACTGTGCGTGCTTGCTCCAGGCGCTGCGAGCGCTTCAGGCGCTGTGAGCATCTACCAAGGCGCTGTGTGTGCCTACTCCAGACGCTGCGTGTGCCTACTCCAGGCGATGCGTGTACCTACTCCAGGCGCTGCGTGTGCCTACTCCGGGTGCTGCGTGTGCCTACTCCAAGCGCTGCGTGTGCCTTCTCCAGACGCTGCGTGTGCCTAGATCAGGCGCTGCGCACCTACCACAGGCACAGCCTGTGCATACTCCGTGAGCGGTGAGTCGGTGAGCACCACAACCAAGCGCGGTGTGCCACTTTGGTCTTCGGGCTCCGTTTCAGTACTCATCTATCTTTATTATTTTTTTTTAAATAATTGTAATTCACGTCACCCATCATCATCTTCATACTTTTTTTGTATAAAACTGTAAATATCTTTAAAATTTTAAATAAATTATTCGTTTTTGTTCTATTTTTGTTGTTTCGTTGTTGTTAGGTTAGGTCCTTTAGTTTTTAATTGTCGCTTCACAACAAGGTTGTAACTTTAAGTTTTGACTTTTTACCAAAGAAAATATAATTACTTGTCATTTATCCAAAGAGGATATTATCATTACGTTTACATTTATCTTATTAGTTTGTGCATTTCTAATTACCCATGGTAGACAGAGAAACCTATAGACGTCAAAAATTGTGTCCCAGAAATATGGACACCATAAGTGAGGCGTTGCGATCGCTAACTTCGCTCAATAAAAGTCATTTTCAGTCTACTTTCTGTATCCGGTAGGTTACATTGTTGATCCTGGTTACAACCCGGTACGGGCCGTCCCATTTAGCTTGAAGCTTAGGAGATTTCCCTTTGCTGCGGACTGGATTGTGCAACCACACTAGTGAACCTTCGTCGAACCCTTTATTGTTCATTTTGCGGTCATACCGGGTTTTCATCTTCTCAGATATTTGCTGGCCCGATTGTCTTACGTGCTCATGAATGTCATTCATTTTATTCCGCAAGTTGTTTGCATAATCGGTTATACTGCGTGGAGCATCAGGTGGTATCCCGGTGATCAGGTCTGCAGGCAGCCGTAATTCTCTTCCAAAGTTTGCGAAAGCTGGTGTCACTGCTGTACTTTCGTGAACAGCGCTTCGATATGACAACAAAAACGGTTGTATGTGCTTGTCCCAATCTCGTTGCCGATTGTCTACAACTTTTGCTAGGTACCTCTCCAATGTCTGATTAAATCGTTCCACCATTCCATCAGATTGCGGGTGATAAGAAGTCGTTCTTGTTTTATGAGTACCCATAACTCGGCAAGTTTCCTGGAATATTTGAGACTCAAAATTCCTTCCTTGATCGCTGTGAATCTCTAAGGGTACTCCAAAACGACAGAAGACTTCATGAACTAGTTTATCTGCAACTGTTGAAGCTTCTTGATTTGGAATGGCGAAGACTTCTGGCCTCTTAGTGAAGTAATCCATCACAACCATGAAATACTTGTTACCGCTTTCACTCTCCGGAAACGGCCCCGCCACGTCAATGGCTATTCTCTCCCATGGTGCACCAACATTGTACAACTTCAATGCACCTCTACTACGAGTCTGAGGTCCCTTTACCGCAACACAACTTGTACATTTGCGACACCAGTTCTCGACGTCGTTTCGACATTGGACCCAGTAAAACCGTTCTCCGATCTTCAGTAGAGTTCATTTAACTCCCAGATGGCCTCCTGAACAATCTTTATGGTACAGCTGTAGAACATCCGGTACTTTAGCTTTTGGGACAACCATTTGCAATTGACAGCTGCCTCCCAGAACATTTTCCCATTTACGGCCCAGAACTCCATCCTGAAGCAGCAAGCTGTCCCACTGGGCCCAATAGCTTTTAGTGGTCGAACTCATCGCTGAGACGTCGCTCCACTTGGGCTTGGGAGCACTGGCCTTCATCCATTTCAGAATCGGGAGGCCACCGACTGCCGGCCTCGAAACAGCAGATGCAATCCAGCGTTTGGTTGGTATTGCCATCGAGGTCGGCACACAAGTCCTGGCCGATATTAGAGCCGGGACAGATCCAATGACAGCGATTATGAAGGCGCTGGCAAACCTCCTGGCCCGGCATTACGGAGGAGAGTAACCTGCGCCTCATGTACTGGAACCCGGACGGAGTACAGCAGAAGCTACATGAACTCCGCACAGTCGCCCAGCAACAGGACATACATATCATACTGCTGGGCGAAACAAAATTAAATCCTAAGACGCATATCAAGCTGCCGAACTACCACATATATAGAAGGGACGAAGTCACTTCTCAAGGGGCCGCCTACAGAGGGACAGCGGTTCTAGTGAGGAGGGACATCGTCCATCAAGAACTGGAATTACCACCTTACCAGACTATGCGCTCTATCGGCATAAGAATGGAGGCGGCGGGCGAGGAACTTAGGATCTACGCAGCAACCGCCCGTCAGGGACTCCATTCTGCTCCTCAGACATCCGGACGGTGATGGAAGGTGAAACACCCACAATCATCGCCGGGGACCTAAACGATAAACACCCGACGTGGGGGTCCAGAGTGATCACCCCGCCGGGTCTTGAACTCTACGAAGATGCAGACAAGAACATGTATGACGTTTTAGGTCCCGAGGACCCAACGCACGTTCCTACTGACCCACGGAGACATCCGGATGTATTAGACATCGTGCTCACTAGGAACGTTAAATACCCGATAGTGGTAGAAGTGCTGTACGACCTCCCCTCACAGCACCTCCCGTTACTGATAACCCTTGGCCTAAAGGCGGTGACTACGCCGCCCAGAGCGTTTAAAACACGTGTCGACTGGAGGCTCTAATGTCAACATCTGCAGCAGAGACCTCCAGCACATCAGCCGATAAGCACAGCGGACGACGTAGAGGCCGCTGCTAATAGAATTACCAAGAACATCAAGGAGGCCCTCCACGCGGCCTCTACGATCGTCCCGATTACAGCAAGGCGAGACGATCTGCCGCGTGAGATAAGCGTGCAGATCAAGCGCAAAAGAGCGCTGAGAAAGCTCTGAGCGCGTACTCGCTGTCCCAGACTAAAGACCCAGCTAAACAGGTGTTTAGGAGGTTATCGGAGGTTAAGGTTATCGGAGGAACTGTCGGTTGCAGTCCAGGCCTTCAGAGGGGAGGCTTGGGATCGGCGCATCCGGAAGGCGGACGAGTATGATGCGTCGCTCTACAAACTGAACCGGTAGTTGACCAAAACCAAACCTCCCGTTTGCCCGCTGACCAACAACGCGGGCGAATGCTGCTATGATGCCAAGGGCAGAGCGAATATCCTAGTCGAGCACTTCGCGGAGAAATTCATGCCGAACCCAGCAAGTGCGGAGTTTATGGAGCTTCATGCCCGGAAGGAAAGTCGCGTACAGCAGTTCCTGTCGTCGCCCGCGCCGCCTCTTGCAGGAGAGTGGTTCATCTCCCCCGCTGAACTGCGGAGGACAGTAACCCGCCTGCAACCGAGGAAGGCGCCGGGGCACGATGGGATTACCAACGCTGCACTCCGACAGCTGCCCAATAGAGTCCTAGTAGTGCTTGGTCGACTCTACAATGGGATATTGCGGACATCCCTCTTCCCGGAGGACTGGAAGAAAGGCAAAGTGATCGTCTTGCCGAAACCCGGGAAGGACAGGCGTAGAGCTGCCAGCTACAGGCCGATCACGCTATTACCGCACATAGCTAAACTGTTTGAAAGATTGCTGCTGAGACGTCTCCGTCCGTGCATCCAACTCACTCTACAGTCCAGGGGTCAATCTACAGTCACACAAGTGACTAGAGTGCTGCACCTGCTTGCGACTGAGTACAATCGTGGCCGCATATCGTTGGGCGTCTTTCTCGATATCGAGAAGGCGTTCGACCGGGTGTGGCACATAGGATTATTATACAAGCTGAATGAACAGACCAGTGTCCCTCCCGCTATGTTGCGGCTAATGGCGTCTTTCCTGGAAGGCAGGAAGTTTTACGTCTGCGTAGAGGACGCCGAGTCTGCAACCAGATCCATCAGAGCCGGCGTTCCGCAGGGCAGCTGTTTGTCTCCAGTCCTGTACGCGGCTTATACCAACGATATACCTACACTGGCAGGTAGGCTTCAAGAGTGGGAGGACGACGTTGAGCTGGCGCTATATGCGGACGATAGCGCCTATTTCACCTCGTCCAGAAGAGCCCACATAGCCACTGCCAAGATGCAGCGTCTGCTGGACCTGCTGCCACCATGGCTGGACGAGTGGAGGATGATCGTCAACGTTGGTAAAACGACCGCTCTGCTCACTCGCCGTCTCAGGAAATTTCCACCTCCGCTGACCCTCAACGGCCAGAAGATTGCGTACCAGAAGGCCGTAACCTACCTTGGGTGCAGGATCGACAGGACGCTGCGCATGACCGCGCACGTCGACTTCGTCGTCCGCAGGGCCCGATGTGCGCGGGCGATGCTCTTGCCGGTCCTGGCATCCAAGCTGCCGATCAGAACCAAGCTTCGTATATACAAGATGTATATCCGGACCATCATCACCTACGCTGCTCCGGCCTGGTACGCACTTCTGAGCGACCCTCTGAGGCGGCGACTGCAGGCCCAGCAGAACCTGACATTAAGGACGATTGTCGGAGCAGGTCGCTACGTTGGGAATGACGTAATAGCGGCCGATCTGGAAGTCGAGACCATCACCGACTTCGTGAGAACGGGCCACATGAACACCTCAACGGCTTTGCGCCGTTGCACACTCGGCCACCGGACGGGCGACCTCCTCTAAGATAACTCCTCTCTATAGTGATTAGAGAGTTGAGTAACGACCCTCAATGCCGCTGAAAGGCCAACCCAGACTTTACCAGATAACCACCTTTTCCGTAGTCGGGTAACTACGGAAATAACATTTTACCAATAACGGAAAAATCCGCCGAAATCTACCTAGCCTATAATAGGCTACAATGACTGTCCCATAGCCATGGGACATGAGGAATATCCGGGCAATGGGGTATACCCCGAGGCCCGATACCTTCATTGCACTTCGGTGCATGTAGACGACAACACGAAACCGCGGTTAACTATGACATATGGACGTTGAACATCTCAGTCCCGCCCGTGACCATGAGTGCTGTAAAGCGTTCGAAACGTCGGGTATTTAAAAAGTTAAATATACGCGATAAATTCCGTAAAAACTAGTATTATTTCAATTATGTAGAATAGTTATCAGGCGACAACCGACAATGACACTACAGAATAACAAAGCGAAAGCAGTGACTACTGTGACATTACAGTTCACACTTCACTGGGAGTTTGACACAACATAATGATATTTTTTAGGTGATCGATGCATTTAGGAATCCTGAATTATTCTAAATTTTAAACCTTTAATAGGAGATGAAATATTTAGTTGACATTGATTTCGCGGGTTCGCATTGTTCACAAGTAAAAACTTGTGAAAAATTAATAAAAATTAATCGATTATTGGTTCATTGACATCGATGTTTCGATGTTTGACACGTGGCAACATCGATGTTTCGATATTTAACATGTATCGATGTTTTAACATCGATGTTAAAACATCGATATTTTAATTTCTAGCATCGATGATCATCGAACATCCCTAGTTTGCACTTTGCATACCTATCACTTAAAGTATATAATACGATATATTACTTTCCTCTATGGTATATAATTATAACACAAAAATAATTTGATCTTTTGTGATCTTTTGTTTGTTGTTTCAATCCTGGTGTATATAGGTACATGTTATAAGTACTCTTTGGTTATTCCTTATTCCATTCCATATTGTTGTTTTCATTTCATGCAATTTCATGATCACTCCTAATTGATAACCATACGTGTTTATTTAAAAATGAGATCTTTAAACGGATAAGTTCGGAATTTATGTATAATGGCAGACTCCGGAGTTGACACCAGTAATGAAAGTAGTGATAATCAAAACATAGATCACACTCCATGCATTATAGAATTCAATCCATTGGCCAATTCTCTTGATGTGTCGGGAAGTAGACGCATAGCGAAGGACTTTTTCGGCGAACGTCACGATTTAATCGGTAAAATAAAATGCACTACCAAGGCAAGACATTGCAGAATTAAATACCGATATGGTGGTTCAATTTGCTCATCAAGAAATCAGAAGCTACGTTTCGCTGCATCTACAAATAACTCCGAACTTGTAGAAAAACTCCTTCTATCTGGCGCTGACCCCAATTCATCTGATGAACATAAAAGAAGTCCACTGCATTTAGCAGCATGCCGTGGATATGTTGATGTCGTAAGAATACTTTTAAGTCATGGAGCTAACCCAAATATAAAGGATACCCTCGGGAACACTCCTCTGCATCTTGCTGCTTGTACAAATCATATACCAGTTGTCATAGAGTTGTTGGATGCAGGAACTGATGTTAGTTCTAATGATAAGAATGGCCGTAATCCAATTCAGTTAGCACAAAGCAAATTAAAACTAATTCAAATGCGTCCAAGTGGTGCAGGTAATTATGAAGAAACGAGGCAGCTCATCAGTGAAATATGCTTAGTTGTTGAGATGATGTTAAAATACATGAAAATTCAAAAAGCTGATTCGGCAGATCTAGAATCTGTCCGTGAGAGATTAGAGCATGTCAGTACAAGAGAACAAGTAGAATCAGAGGTGCAAAATTTACTTGACAGCCTAGACTCTTTGAAATTGAGATAATAAGTTACATGCTCTTAATTTACCTATATCTGAAAAATAGGCTCTTTAAATAGTTTATTATAATTTCACTGTTCTATATGTTTACCATACATAAATAACAATTTTATGTTATATCAACTTTGAGTGGTAATTAATTTCCCCCATATGTGACAATCATGCTTGTTGATAAATATAAGGATGAAATATTTGTCTTTACTCAAACCCTGTTCACTTTAGTATAAGACTTTTGTAAATAAAAATGTACCATACAATACAATAATCTTTTTAAACAACTGAATAAAATATACAAACAAAAAGAAAGTAAAAGGCAGTATTGTTTCTATGCTGCAATTTCTTTCAGATAACTTTGATTTTACATTATCAGGAAAATACTACTGCACTCCAGTTTTTTTTGAGCTCAAACAATACTTTGATCTAAAATATAAACTTTATAGATTTGAAATTACAAACCAGTAAACATAAAAGGGTTATAAAAAGAAGGTGTAAAAATTTGAGGGAAAAAAATGTTCGTTTTTTCAAGAAATTTATTTTATGAGCATATCTAATAGTGAGAGTTCTAAAGCTTTACTCCCAAGAAATGTAAAGCAAATTTTCGAAAAAAGAGAGAAAAATGAGAAAGAGAGAAATGTTTTCGATGGAACGAAGAAAATTTTACATAAGGCTGAAAAGTTGAAAACTCATTGAGTTAAGGTGGTCTTGATATTATAAATAAAACAGTAGAGAGCTTAAAAATAAAAGAACAAAGGTTGATTGGGAGCCACATAATACAATAATTTTAGCGCAGGTAGAAGCTATTTACATAAAATTTGATGCTAAAATGAACAGAGTATAAGTTAAAACAGTAAATTTATGATGAAGAGTAAAGGTATGATGTATATCTATAATTATAATAAATAAATATCTTTGATTTTAAAGGAATGTTATTGAAACCAAACACCGCTTTACATATTATATTATTTATTAGTAACAATTGCATAAACTTTAAACTTTTAAATTTATTGACAATGGAATGCCGTTAATATTTAAAATTAAGAACATAATATTGAATATACTAAACATATGTTTGAACCCAGCAAACATATGTACAAACTTTATATCAGGTTTAAAACTACAGTAGGATCTTGCTAATCTGGCATATCCCATCAAGTTTTTGAGATTTTGTCAACACAATCACTGTGAAACTGAATGTTATCTGTCCTGTGCGGATTGCCTAAACTTACACTAACTACATTTGACATACTGTTTCAGCAAATACAGTAAAATAGTTGTTAAAAATTAAGAGTGCATGTTGGTGACATAAACAAAGCCGGATTCCATTTTACAGATTATCTTCTATACTTTCTAATTTATATGCCGGTAGTTGCTGTTGTTGGATTATTTTAATGTTAAGGTAGACAAAATAATAATGCTATTATTGACTGCTTAAAAGCTTGTTATCCTAAGAAGCACTCATATTTATATAAAAAAAATATGTATTTTCTGTTTCTGTTCATAAAAAAATGTTGAATTTTTATCTAAATTAGTTGAAAATTATAAAGTATGCTGCAACACAGGAAAGGAATATAGTATAAGGATTCATTCCCTCTATAAAAGGGAATCCTAAAAACCAGACTATGAATTTAATTTACTTATTTTATTGCTTGGAAACAGTTAATTTGAACTAATATTCATAGATTTCAATTATAATAATTCACTTGTACCAAATACTTATGCCTTCATTAGTGCCGATCAACACTATTCTACTGTACATTCTTCTGATTTAAATAACAAATAAAATCCTCAAAATAAAATATATTGAGTGTTGAACATTTTTTGTGCCTACGTTCTTACTATGATTTCTATTTGTGTACTTGAAAAAATTATGTCATTATTTTAATACAAAACATACATATTTTATTGAAAAAATATGAAACCATATTGTAAATTTCTTAATATAAAACATTATTATCAACAATAATAGATAAAATAATATTAAAAGCATGCAACTGGGGTTTTAGCAACACTAGGCAAATAAGCCATGATATTATGGCAAAAATAGGTATGTATTATCAGTATCACAGAAACATTAAAATATATCCTTAACAAATTAATACTGCTAAATATATTAAGTAGGATCACATACCCTAAACCCATTCAAAAATATCTAACTAAATTGATGCATCCATACATCAAAACAGTCTATACATTAAATTAGCAAGAACTGTTATTAATAGTTTCTAAACATAGTATATTTAATAACTGCCACAACTTTATTGATTTCATTTTCCATTTCACATTAATTTATAGCTGTCAGCTATTATTGCACATAATTATGTTCTGTAGTTTCTAAGACATTAAAAGACTAAAAATAATTTATTCAATGAAAATTGAAAATAGCTGAATCTAAAATCTGAATACTTAAAATGATCAATTCCTTGGCAACACTTGAAGGTGTAAGTAATTTTTAGAGTGCAATAAAATTTGGCACTATTTGTTTAATAATCTTGATATATTTGACTAGTAACTAGATGTGATTTTTCAACAACTTAAAATAAAATATCACAAGTATAACTTATACCAAGCCATAAATAACTTATTTAAACATAAATCACAACATTATTGGAATGGTTCATACAATTGTACATTAATAAAACTTGATATAGTACACGACGTTAAAACAAGCTTAGATAGAGCAACGACCTGTTAAATTTTATTAATGTCTTTTATTGCTCTCATACATAGGCTCGGTTAAGTGGCAGGTAATTATCAGTCATTGAGGAATGTTCTTATATGTTAACTGGTATCTTAATATTATTTTGTATCTGGTACTAAAAGGTGAACTATATTTGGGAAGATTTCTGCTTGAATTGGACCATACTCAACAAGTTCACCATCAACAGTCATGTAACCATTAGATCCTTCAGGAATTATTCTAAATGCACTCACAGGAATCATCTTGATATGCTCATTGTTAATGTCTGCGTGATTGCCTTCACCCATGCCGATCAGAAAAGATAAAATTTGAGATCTTGTGATACCTGCTTTGATAATAAGCATCCACATGACTCCATCGGACATTTGTGAGCGTGGTGCGAATAGTAAATCTTCTCCAATATATGCCTGGTATGAGACGTGAACCATAACGAATTCGCCTTCTTCATGTACCCAATGTGAAGGCAACTGAGACATTAAGGATGGTAGGTGTGATGCCGGACCGCGCATACATGCGTGAACGGGTGATCGCATTTCCGAGCCCCCACTAGTTACACTGTGGTACTCAGAGCCTCTTGTACTATAAAATGCACTCCTTCTAGAGTTTACAGAGTACCATGAATCGACCCTTTGATGTTGTTTACCGTTCAAAGCATTAGTGAACACTTCTGAATGCTCATCACAGTCAATGAAAGCTTCCGCGTCGGGGGAATCAAGCGCACCATCCTGGCTAACGCTATGGCTGAGAGTCACCGGTAATTTTGGCTTGGGAAGATTGGTCACATCCTTGATCCTAGCGTAACTGACTACACCTTTGTACTTTCTCAGTCCGACTAATCTTGCTAGTGCCCATATCGCGAACCTCTGTCCACCAATCGCTCGTATTCGTTCGCTTTCAACATCGATATCAGAAAGTAAGCCCCATCCGACCGATAGGAATGAAAACATAATCTGAAACAATATATATTAATTAACATACAAGTGTCTCAAAAATCAATGTGTTAGAACACTATTTGCATGTTGACAGCATGTTAAACAAGTCTTAAATAAATAGGCGTCATCCTAGTGGTAAACGCATTTATATTAACTAACAATTTTTAAGTCTTGTCCGCTTCAACTCTCCGTCTTTTTTTAGTATGACGGACATGTTCAATTGAATAATGCCTCATTATATAAGATAAAACATTACTGTTCTTAGACTTACATACCTAATTATATAAATTTCCAGCAAAATAGTGGGATTGAATTTGTTTGATATATCAATAGAAATCTAGCTTTCTCGCGGTGCAACTTCATATTTTCCACCACGCACACGCTTTATTTCACAAAGGCTGACAAGGGAGAGTCGTTAGGGTCACCGAGATTTTATGAATTAAAGTTAGTGGAATAACCACCTCGTTGTATGAAAGACTGCAATAAACAGTCTGGAGATGGGCAGTAGTATCAAAGGTGCGAAACTAGGAGTAGCGATCTGATGATGAAGGGTTATTCCCTACTATGATAAGTGATCCGTAATTGACAGATTTATACGTAAAGTCACGCTGCAGCTTTATTATGACAGTTGCTCGTTTGTGTCCGTTCGACCGAAGAACCTGCACGATCTCACAGTATTAGATGTCTATATGTGTTACAGGATCCAATAGCTCCATAACGTTAACTGTTTTATTATTAATATTAATATTTTTTAAATAATTTCTTCGATTTTTCGTAATCATCGTCATTGCACAGCACATCATAAGTCCAGTGCTGGACATAGACCTCTCCCAAAGATTGCTTTATAGGGTGATATTTGCCATAGTTGTCGTCAAGCTTGGCATTTTGTACTATTATTATTATAAGTTCCATTAACGCTCCTTTTAGGGTTTTAAGATGTGGCATCGGCTGATCGCAAAATCCTGCACTTTTTTAAATTAAATTATTGTTATGATTATTATTATTATTTGTATTATAAATAAGATGCTGAAAACGTTTCCTATTCTAGTTTCTCTCAATCGCCTTTTTCGACACCCTAAGATGATATGGGGTAGTAGATTCTCTTGAGCAACCACCACACGGAGATTTACGATTAGAAATTAGAAGGACCTGTGTTAAAAATTAAACAATTCTAACTAATTTAAAAAACTAATGAACAAGTGGTAAAATTAAAAATTTTGTACAACCAACTTCCACATGAGAAACACCGGCTTTTAAATAATTTAAAAAATCATCAAAATCGATTCACCTAGAAAAAAGTTCTAAGGTTTATAAAAAAATACAGTCGAATTGAGAACCTCCTCCTTTTTTTGAAGTCGGTTGACAACATTGTGTCTGATTAAATTTCTTGCAAAGAATCAAATTAGTTTTAAGAGTTTCGTGAAAAAACGAACCACTAAATGTGTAAGTAGAGTATAGCTTACACTTCTCCGGTTTATATTTTATCGTGTAAGAACTCTGTCTTCATAATGTGAAAACTTTACATGCATATTATCTGGCAATTTGCTTTCTATGGTTCCATTTCTATACTTACATTACTTTTCGTTTCCACTCTGACTACGTCCAATGGTGCAGTTTTGCCTCTCGCTAAGCTCACAGAAATACCGGTTAGGTTCTGACGAATATAGGGCTCACTGAAACAATTACAAAGTAAATTAATGGTAATGAAGAAAACAGAAACGTTAGTGACCTACTCCCAGTTAATTTAAAGGTTAATCTATGAACAATAGTAGAGCATGTAGTAAGACTTGGTACAGTTTATCAAATTAATACCGGCTACTGAAAGAATTTAAACATTTCTTTTAATCAACAGTTATTGTTGACATCAACAAAAATAAATTACTACATCTAAGTATACATTCTCTATTAAATATACATTCTCTATTAACTATAATTATTTATACTTCAGGGGTGTTTTACATTTTAAGAAAATATTTCATCCCTGGGGGTGGAAAAGCAAGAGAAATAATTTTTAATGAACATTCCAATTTACCTTAAACTTTGTTCCTTACTTTACTCAAAAGGGTAAAAAATAGTAAAAGTGACTTCAAGAACAAAAAAAAATATTTACACGTAATAACTTCTGAAGATGGGGCGGGGCTATAATTCTTCGTTAACATATGCTTTAACATCGATTTCAAAAGCTATGAAGTCGATTTTTACTTTTTTTAGTTTAATATTAAATCTTTAAAACTATACAAATAAAATTATTATTTGATCTCAAATTCCATGAAGTCACGCTCACGCTATATTTTCATACTGACAGGCCTCTGTCACTCTTATTACATGAGTGAAATATTTACCTATAATCGCACAGGACCTCAAGTTACATACGCAGTCGAGTTTAGCGCGTTTTAGACGAGTGAATTTTAATACAAAACAAACATCATGAGGTGAAGGGTATCGCAAGTCAAATTTTGTAATAAATTACGTTCACTTAGATATAACTAATGATTGCTAATGATTGTAATTCTAGATAAACTAAACTATGATAGCTACTAAACTATGTTTTATCAAAATGCACTTTCACCTGGTATTGTGGTTTTGTATAAACAAACGTTGGTGATAGGTACTTACATTGATGTTTTAACATTCCTCAACTCAGCAGAACAAAAATTGCGTTTGCATGCAAAAAGTTTTGCCTCGTAACTTAGATCAACAGATAGATAGATTAAATCAACAGATTTTGAGCTAAGCTATAGTATGTTTATTACATTAAGAGTTATTCTTGTTTGAACATAAAGCGTAGGCACAAGCACAAATGACCTTTGTCGATACCCTAAACAGGAAAACATTAACTTAAGTTACTTATTAATTTTTATTTAATTGTTATACAAAATTGACTTACAATTAAAATAATCTTAAGGAGTTACTCCAAGTGGCCACGTCCAGCTTGTAGGCAAGCTATATCTTGATGAGCGCCTAATCATTTACAAAAGACATTATTTTGTGATGAATTCTTCCCTGGTGTTTAGAACTGTGGCGAACACCCTTTGCTTCTTATGACCCAACAAAAAATAATCCAAGGGTGTCTAAACGAGTGAGCGCACAGATTACTCCTTTAGGGGGTAATCTATGGATGAGCGAGATGGCCACGCTACTAGACCACCGCGACCGATCAACGGGGAATGGTAGTTATTTAAGTAATCTCTCACTGCTCGAGAAAAGTGCAGAGGTACACCATCAAGCTGTACTACAAAGGTAGGTAGGAACTCCAGAAATCTAGTGCCTTTTAATGTAGGAGGTAATTCCAACGACCTTATGATTTTTTATAATTATAACGGGATTAGTATGGATCGCGCAAACCTGGTTTCCAAAAAATCGTTTAATGATGCAAAGCGGGATAAGCAAAACTGTGACGCCGCGACGCGTCGGTGATATTAAACGTAAACTTTATTTGTGTGTTATGGTCTGGACTATATTGCCTAGAGAACACAACCGCAATTTGCTTCTTAATAGAGGATTGACGTAAATGTCTATGGACCACAACCACACCATCCACTGTGGAGTGTGGACACACGCGTGGACTGTATGCTGATCTGTCATCCTTATTCTATAAAAACAAAAATTATCATACTATTGTATGTCTTTTGTAACACGTACATGATAATATTATGTTCGTATTACAAAAGTTTATACAAGAGTTAATTTTACGAAATTTACAAGTAATTATAAGAAATGAGTCATATTTAGTACGCTATAAGGTTTTAAAATGTACACAAATGTTCATCGACGAGACAAAGGTTTACTTTTTGATTTATGCAGAAAAAATCAACTAACTATAATTTTGCTATAACCTACGTGTGCTTTGTATTTAAATTTTGTAAAACTCATGAAACACAATTTTATAGATCCGTGTATCATGTTCGTGTTAGGTTTTTTGAATGATGTGAGGATAATTCCGAGCACTTCTGTGGTTATAGCGAAATAATTTAGCAAATGCCACAAGAAAATACTATTAGATACTATTACAAAATATATGAATTCATAAAAACTTATTGAACGATACTACTTAATTTATTTTGTTTGGCATCAAATAAATCTAGTACCTATTTACTTACATTATATTTACATAAGTATGAAAAGAAATTTCAAAACATTATTTGCGCATTGACCGTTACCTAGTATACCCTAGTCGGTAGCTAGTACTTTTCAAAACTTAGTTGATATAATGTGTATGATTTCATATGAAATATGAATTGAATTATTTGTATTTTTTTATAGGATAGCGTGACAAACGAGCACACAGTCCACCTGATGATAAGTGATTGCTATGGCCCATAGCCCATAGACATCTACATCTGTCCTCGATTACGAATGAAAAGAATGCGTTGTCACCCGTGAGGACTAAGATGGAATGCCTCGTTGCCAGTAAAAAGGGTCTCCGGTTCTCTACACTCACCATATGAAACACAGCAGCATTAAGCTACTATTTGACGCTGGTCTTCTGTGAGAGCGTGGTCCTTCCCCGGTCGAGCCGACCCATTCGTGATACAACTACCTATACTACTAATACAACTGCAACATGGTTCTACCACGTATAGTGTAATAAAACAACGTTCTTTTTATTGCCGATATAGGTATTTAATTATACCAAAATATGTTATCTATTCCTGATCGAAATCTTATTCTAAGAAATAGAGAGCTATTAGGCATAATCTTCAGCTATTATTTTGTGACGTAACCATAGGAATGGGAGACGGCAATAGGAAATTCAAGAAAGTTTTTATAAATTCCGGTAGATGGCGGTTTTATCATCTTGTATATTTACGACAGAAAATACCCAGGCATCGAAAAAAAATAAGTTGGGCTTCCGCTATTTCAAAAACCTCGACACACTACTGGATCTGAGACTAGGCTTTTCACTGATGGCCGTACGAGGAAACCGAAGGTCGCTCAGCGAGCTATGGAGAGCGCTATGCACGAAGTTTCTCTGCGTAGCGACTTCCAAATGAGGATATCCGCAGTAGAACTAGAGTAGTAACCGACATAGCCCAGACCCCAGATATCCTCATATTTAATCAATATTCTAATCCCAACGATTTAGATGTTTAAAAATGCCGATTTAAGCATAGTGATTGTGCCTTTAATAGGTACCCAGAAAACTATAGGTACTAAGTAATACATAATTTATCATGTATTATTTAGAATTATGGATATATTTATACCATTATAATGATACCGTTCAAAACGCTAAACCACCTCGTTTTTTTTAATTTTGGTTATTAAAACTAATCGTGACAGAAAAAAAAGTAATTTAATAATGATAGTTCTTTTTTTACGTGGTATTGCCACGCTGCAGCTATATTATGGTTGTAGCACGATCGTGCTCCTACTTCAGTCGAGTGGTGAACGTGGTAGTCATGTTGCAGTTATATTAGTAGTATAGTTGTAGCACGAATGGGTCGGCTCGACCGGGGAAGGACCACCCTCTCACAGAATACCAGCTTAAAATAGCAGCTTAATGCTACTGCGTTTCTTATGGTAAGTGTACAGAACCGGATACCTTTTTACTGGAATCGAGACATTCTATCGTAGTAGTGGTGACAACGCATCGATTCTGAATCGAAGATAAAAGTAGATGTCAATGAGCCACAACATCCATTTACCATCAGGTGGACTGTGTGCTCGTTTGTCACCCCATTCTATAAAAAATCAAAATTTCTAACTTTGTCTAAATTTCTAGACATTTTATTATTGGTGCTATAACAATATGTTTACTAAGAAGTTCTTATAGCTGCAATTTACGCTGATGTTTAACGAGTTTTTTTACAATTTATATTGAGACAAAAGTCCTATACCTACAAAGCTAAGACAGGCACGTTGGAGTTTAAATATAAACAAACAAAATACATTTCCCAGCAAAAATCCCCAGTGGTGGATATATTTATGAACAAAACTGAAATTAAAACGAAACGAACTAATAATGAATAGGTATATGGCGGTGTATCAGTAAACAAACGATATGATTTAAGGAATAATTTACAAGGTCTTTTTTGTTAACATGCAGTTCTACTTACAAAATAACTTCCTACGTCGGTATAATAAGTTATTTTGTTACGCGTAATATATTCAGAAAAGGAACTACCTACTATGTTTTATTCTGTACCTACGATTACTCAGGCCGCGAAACTTCACAATGTCAAGAGTAACAGGTTGAGTTTAAATTCGAGATTGTCTCCTAATACCGGCTTGAAAGGCTAAGAGACATGCTGTGGAAATCTAGGTCTCAACAGCAGATAGAATAACGTTTTCGAAGTTCAGTAACCGTAGGTATTCGTGAAGCCTTCGAGGACAGTTGTCCCGTCAAAACCAAGACATCAACACGAAAAGTTCCTTGGTGGAATACTAAGCTAAAAGAACTCAGGGAAAAGACCAGGAAACTATTTAATAGGGCTAAGAAAACCAAAGAGTGGGATATTTATAGTGCAGCCCTAACTGAATTTAATAAAGAAATTAGGAAAGCCAAGAGAGCATCGTGGAGGAAGCTATGCGAGGAAGTTGAGTCTTTGCCTTGCAGAGCAAAACTACACAAAATGCTATCGAAAGCGAAACCCAACCAGATCGGGCTTCTTAAAAAGCCTGATGGTAACTTCACTAATAGTGAAACAGAAACATTGGAGTTACAAGCGTCAACCCATTTCCCAGGGTCACTCAAGACCTCAGCCTTAAATTCTTTCAGAGCCCTACGAAGGCCTTGTAATGAGGACTGGTGTAGGGCTGCAAAGATAATAAGGCCAAACCTGGTGCAAAGGGCTGTTGACTCCTTTAAACCATTTAAAACAAGCGGGGAGGATGGAATAATTCCCATCCAACTGCAGATGGGTATTGACATCCTTCTTCCCTATCTGGTGAAAATCTTCAGAGCAAGTTTTGCCTGGGGATATATTCCAGAACGATGGATAATTGTCAAAGTTCTATTTATACCTATGGCTGGTAGAAAGGACTACGCTTTACCAAAGTCCTTTCGACCCATAAGCCTATCTTCCTTTCTCCTTAAGACATTGGAAAAGGTTATTGATAGATAAGAGATGTAGCTCTAGCTACGAGGCCCATACAAATCTACGGAAACAGCCCTGATCAGTGTTATTGACAGGGTCGAAAAGCACTGGAGGATAAAGAAATAGCTCTTTGTGCCTTTCTAGATATTGAGGGCGCCTTCGACAGTAGCCCCACATCACTGCCGATTGGGAGACTGACATCTAAAAATGTTGACCCCACAACCATCAGATGTGTGAAGTAGATGCTCTCAAACAGAAATGCAAAAATAGCGCTTCGATTGAGGTTGCAACTACAAGAGGCTGCCCACAAGGAGGTGTTTTGTCACCCCTTCTTTGGACTCTTTCGGTTGACCAACTATTGTACAAAATGGCAGACCTACGCATTGCCGTCGTGTGTTTAAACGATGTACAAATTATACCCCAAAAGTTAAAGACAAAAATGTGTCATTTCATGCGTAAGTTCACAAAACTACCTATTTTCATTTCATTTTATTCGACGACGCTGTCTAATGGAGGCCGGCGCTTGCAGCTAGTAGTCAAGCAACAGGCATCCCGCCGTGCGGTGTCATATTTTCTTTCTCTTTCTTCACGCGTATAAGTAGTTCTAGTATTTTCGCCGTTTCAAAGCGCCGCGATGTTCGCCCATGACGTGTCTATATATAATACGTCATTGGTCATAAGGCAAAAATTGCTTTAGGTACGTGCAGTCGTTTCGTCGGGAACAACTGGGGCTTGCGTCCTTGTATGGTCCTATGGCTGTACAGCAGCATAGTGAGGCCGATTCTTAACTACGCCTCTATTGTCTGGTGTAACAAGGCCAACCAAAAGACGACTGCGGACAGACTAAATAGTCTACAAAGGACTGCCTGCTTAATGGCAACTGGAGCTATGCGATCATCGCCTGGAGCGGCTCTTAATGCACTTCTACGCCTAACGCCCCTTGATCTCTATCTAGACAAGGAGGCGAGGGCTAGTTTGTATAGGATTAACGCCCAGGGCGGTCTGAGCTTGCTCTCCTATAGATTGAGATCCATGCTCGACTCAATTAAGGAATCACCGATCTTATGCATGATCTCAGATATCATGCGTCCACTACACACTTTTGATAAAAATTATATAGTGGAATTACCTTCCAGAGAAGACTGGCTGAATGGCCAGGTTATCTGTGAAGTCGGTAGCCTAATATGATATACCGATGGGTCTAAAATGGGCCTCGACGTAGGCTTAGGATTTACGGGGAACGCCCCAAATTCAAACTTAGCACGAATTTGGGTAGATACACCTCTATCTTCCAGGCAGAAATTTTCGCCATACTTCGGTGTGCGGAAGTGAATCTGCAAAAACACTACGTCAACCATATAATTTACATAAACTCTGATAGCCAAGCAGCACTGTTAGCGCTGAGGTCAAACTTAGTGAACTCGAAGCTAGTTGGAGACTGTATGAACCGTTTAAACGCCCTAGGATGTAACAAAAGGGTCGTTTTAAGATGGGTTCCGGGTCACGAGGGTATTGTAGGCAACGAATTTGCCGACAAACTTGCACGGGAGGGCTCAAAGTGCACACAATTTGTACCTGAGCAATTTTGTGGAATCCCAAGAAGCCTAGCTCGATTGACCCTTGAAACTCTTTATCACAATAAATCACTTAAGATCTGGTCTGACACACCAGGCTTAAAACATTCTAAAACCTTAATACGGGCTTTTGATCGTAAATTCGCTTCAGAAGCCCTGGGATTAAGTAAAAATAAATTGCGCATTCTGGACTAAGCAGCTCAAGGATGTGTCGGTTCTGTTCCATAACGGAAGAAACGCCTCTACACATCCTAACTGATTGCGGACCCTTAATGCGCAAACGTAACACTCATATGGGAAACTATGTACTCCGCCCAGAAGAAGTGAAATTGCTCACGGCTAAGCAACTCCCTCTATTCATTGAAGACATAGGGCTTAGCCGTGAACTATAGCCATAGCAGCGATCACAGTAGATCTCCTAGGTCGCAGTGATACTGGTCTCTTTCCCTAGACCTGCATAGCTAGCTGCTCGCACTTAATTAAAAAAAACCTTTTCGAATATGCATAATATGCTATAACTTCAAAAAATATGAAGTTTGTTTTAGTAATCTAAGCTCAAGCATTATGATTTATTATGATTATGAATACAGAAATTTCTAAATTAAATTCCTGAAATACATATTATGCCATTGCCGTGTATGTTTAGTCAAAATAACATAACGTAACGTAAGACCTCCAGTAACTCCACTATTGTGCCCAATACAACTTAATTTTACAAGTCCGTTTCACTATTGTGTCCGATACAACTTAATTTTGCAAGTTTGTTTCGTAAATACGAAAAGTCGAATAATTGTTATTTATAACACGTTTCATTCTAGCTTTTTAACAACTTCTTTGCTAACTACTTTTTACGTGGTAGAGCCATGCTGCAGTTATATTAATTATATAGTTGTAGCACGAATGGGTCGGCTCGACCGGGGAAGGACCACGCTCTCACAGAATACCAGCGCCAAATAGCAGCTTAATGCTGCTGTGTTTCGTATGGTGAGTGTAGAGAACCGGAGACCCTTTTTACTGTAAAAGAGGCATTTCATCTTAGTCCTCTAGGCTGACAACGCATCCTCATTTTGATTCGCAAACGAGGATAGATGCAGATGTCTGTGGGCCACAGCAACTACTTACCATCAGGTGGACTGTGTGCTCGCTTGTCACCCTTTTCCTATAAAAAAAAACTAAAATACACTTCTGAATTTTCATATAAGATCCGTTGTTTTTGAATATGCAATAATAATTTTAACGACACAGGGGCAATTAAATAACGAATTATTAGTGGAATTGATATAGCCTTTAAAATAATACGATTATCTTACAATACATACGCTTTAAAAAATATTCTTAAATATTTTCATGGTCATAAGCGTGACGAAATGCGATATTATATCTGTTTTTCGTAATTATCAAGTTGCCAGTACTTTTTTTAAATGTGATTTAGGTGATTAAAGATATCGTCGGTAATCATACAAAAGTATTATAGTGTTTCTATAGACTGGCCAGTAACAACATTTTTGAATATTTAAAATATGAGAGTGGCACATACCTACAGTGATTTAGATAGGTATTTATATAATGCTAAGCTTACAATTCTCGTGAGTTTTGTATAACACGCATTCTCTGAAGTTACGGAATAAATAGGCCCATAAAGATTAAAAGTTGCTACGTCATACATCTTTTTTTGCAAAATAGTACAAAAATCGTCGTATATACTGGCTTATTTTTATTGATTGATAAAAACCGGATGTAATCGATAGGTATTGTTGATTGAAAGTGCGACCGCGACAACGAAACAAAATAAGTGATTACGTAGTGTTTTTTTTTATAGAAGAGGGGCTAAACGAGCATGCGGCTCACCTGGTGTTAAGTGACTACCGCCGGCCAGGATCAACCGCAACACCATGGGAATTGCAGGTGCGTTGCCGGCCCTTTAGAAAGGAGTAAGCTCTTATCTTGAAGGTCCCCAGATCGTATCGGTCCGGAAAAATCACCGGTGGTAAACTATTCCACAGAGAGGTTGTACGCGGAAATAAACTCCTTTTGAAACGTACAGTTTTGTCACTACAAAGGTAGGTAATCACCTACTAATCCTGATCCTACCTGTGGCGCTTGTTGAAGTAAGGGACATAGTAGATTTCCACACGACGCTTGCGGTATAATGAAGTCTTTATCCACGGCCTTAATCTGCCAATTGATAGAAATTTCAAACGAACTTCTTCACCATTCCTGCATGACTGGAAGCCGACATGATAGGTATCTCAAAAAAAGGACAATTACATAGTTGTCTTTGATTTTCCATATAAATCGTCCAGCTACCGTTTCATAAATCTCTATAGTGTATTGAAGATTTTTATTTAAAAATATTATAGTGAAAAATGAGCTTAGGATCCGCCTAATGGTGGAACTAGTAAATAAACTTTCCTAGTTTCTGACTAAGTTAGGAAATCCGCACAAATCATAATGAATAATATAGGATTTATTTATGGAGATTAAAAATATGATAAAACAGCGATTTATAAGTGGCATGGCCTATTTATAGTATACAAGGCACAGAACCGATTGCCAACCTCCGCTCTTAACGACCGACTGAGAGCGCCATCGAGTGTTAAAAAATGAGTGCTGGTAGTATCTGCAACAGTTTAAAGCATTCGATTCCACTTTTTTGACGACTCGTGATCATCTTGAAATGACAATAGTCAATGAACCTAAAATGCTCACGACACCTCAAAAGCAGTAACGACTCGATGCCTAGAGCACATTTTGAAGCTGTGTGGCGGGCTATTCACTCCAATTTTTGTGCGGATTATGACTATAAAATGCGAACATGAAATACTGGTTAATCACTTCGATGCAGTGGCTTAAAACACACCACTAAAACAAAAGTAGGTACGCCACACACCTTCCAAGAAAATTAAGGTATCTGATTCGGTCGGAAAATTGATGGCTATATGGAAAAAATTCTACAATCACAGAAGTAAGCGTAATTAGCACATAATAAATAATAGTACTACGTACAGAAGTTTCACTCTTTTGATGCTCATTACATGCCGACGTTTTAATAACCTACATAATTATTATTAATTAGATAAATCACGCACACAAGCTAAATTACACCTTATCGATGCGCTTGCTTGTTGTCTTCTGCGTGAGCTAGTGCCCAGGAGGTTTCGGGCCTCGGGCCTCGGGGCATTCCCATTCACCCGGACCTTCCTCACGGCCCATTGTAATGGGCCTTATATAAAGGCATTGTTTGATAATGGCGACGGTTAGCCGCGGTTGGTTAATTTATAGAAAAAGGTTGGTTGTCTGTATTGTATGTCGGAGTATCGATGCGCGCTGGTGTCTGTATGGCTTTGCAAAAGACGCAAAGCCATGCAGATACCCCTTCCTACGTCACGGACGATATGTCGTGGTTAGCAAGGGTTTTCAACAAAGTATAAAAAATACAATACGCATGTAGTGCTATTTGATTATTTATTTAATTTACAACTGTTTTACTTTACCAATATAATGCCTTATATTTTTCAACCGTCTCTAAACTAACGGTTATTTTATTTAAGAGTGGATAAAACTCAATCAAACGTATAATTTTAATTAAATTCTGGAAGGGAACACAGTGACACGGAGTTATAAAAAAATTAATATTCGACAATAATTTTAGTAAATCATTTGCTGGTTTTATAATTATTACGTTTTCAAAATTGTTAATAAATTATTTTCGATAAAATACGTATAAATTACACTAAAACATAAACAACTATTTTATTCTATAAGTAAATATATAAACCAATAAACAAAAAAAAAAACATAAAATTATTTACAAAAAATCTATTTACGCTCGCCTAAAACGCGCTAGCCTAGCTATGCAACCTGAGGTTACGCCCGATTGTAGACAATTTCACGCAGGTAGCAAGAGTAATAGAGGCCTGGTATTAGGCTCACACACTGTCACACTGTGCATGTACATGCCGAACCACATCCAAAGGTCCGAAGATCAATCGTAAATTTCAAGAACAATAACGTAGCATTAACAACAAATCTTGTGAACATTTTGATTAAGGATTAATGTGGGTGTCTATGGTCCACCAACCAACGCACATTCTTAGTGCGGTGAGTGTGGAATAGTCCTTCAAAAAACATTTCATTTTCCATTTCGCGTATTCTTGGTAGGGCCTATGTCTAAAAGAGGATTATTAGTGGTTGAATAAAATGTACACTAATATGACGTCATTTTACACGGACCGAAGGAAACATCGCTCCAGAAGAGAGCTTCGACAGATTGCCTCAAAACCATTCTTTAATTGCTAATCTTGCCCATAACACTCGTAAAGTCAACGATAAAAATATCAAAACCATACTGTGAATGATGCAATATATATCATCGACGCAAGAAGAATAAACCACAGTCATTCCTTCTAAATACGGATCGCTTGTTTATCGTATCTACTTCCGCTATGTCTTAAGGAATGTCAAGAAGATGAATAAAATTTATTAAAATACTCATCTTTGCAATTAGGTTTGTTGAATGTATGAAACATATCTGTTACCGTAACAGCCTATCAAGTCTACCGCAGAACATAAATAGATTACCCCATAGGGGGATATATGCCACAGTTGCCACACGTTACAACAATTTGCGGTAAGCCACCGCAGTATTTTTTCCTTATAGGAAGACGCTCTTTATTTGCCCATGTCGCCTCTAATGACACCCCCACGGGACGATATGTTGGATATTCTAACAAGGTTTGAATGGTGGTTTAGAAATATCGTAAGCTGAAATAAAAAGCATAATAACATTAAGACCAAAAGTTCATGATACATGTGTTGATTTTTGCCTTATATACATTTTTATAATACTAACGGAACGTTTTGTAACGACTGTTAACTACTATTTTATCTACTAAACGAGTTTATCAAAACTAATCCAGGTTAGTCGGTAGCGAGTTTCATAACACATTTTTATATTACCACTATCAAACAAAAATATAGATTTGTTGGTCAAGATCGGACTTAACGTTAATGAACTAATCTGAGTCATGCAGTATAGTTTATCGCGTTATTCTTTGTTTGGTGAACTATGCAATTTTTGCATTAAATTAAAGAAGCGATATTCCTACTACAAAGTGTATTGTTATCTATCTAGTTTAAGTAACCTGTAAAGGGAAGTAAAGTTAAAGCCTATATACGTTCCACAGCTGGGGTGCACAGGCTTCCTGTCACTCCTGAGATGGGTTTAGGACATGCAAAGGTCCACCGCACCGTCCCAACGGATGTTGACGGCCTTCACGTGTCTTCGATTTTTTTTTTAATTTTTCAGACATGCAAGTTTCCTCACGATGTTTTCCTTTACCGATAAACAATTGGTAAATCAGCGTTTACATTTCATTTATCAATTTCACTACGATCTAACCCGGGTTGGTCACGTACTGTGAAATTTACAGCGAGTGCTTAGCCCCTTAACTACCACGGCTCAACCTAACCTGACTTAACATTTAATTCCTAACCTGACTAATACCTAATAACCTCAGTGAAATAAATTGTTAAAAATAATGTTCTCCAGACTGAATTTAAGTCACCTCGGCCAGTTTCATCGTAGACTAACCCATCTGAAAAGCACAGGATTATAGTGCCGCTACCCTGACGTGAAGTACCGTCGCACCCTTGCAAGGACACATAGTTCACTTGCGGCTGTTTTGACTCTGGACTTAATTCACCGCACTTAGTAGAGGTTCGGAAAAAATTCAACCCCTCAACTGAAGGTGGTAAGTGTACTCCAAGGGTACATTCCGGAAAGTAGGAGCCAAGGTAAGTTGATGATGAGTGAGAGTTTTATCGGTGAAAATACGCAATTATGTTTTGGAGGCATTGCATCTCACGAAATTGGCATCGCACCATTTAGAGACTGCATGCAGTGAGAGATTCGTAAGCTCAACCATAGCCTCTCTTTCGGACGGGATTTGATCCCGACTGGCCCGAGCGTTTGGCTGGTACCTCTCCACAACTGTGTTGTCATTTCCACCGGAAAGCAGATCATTAATACGCAGCAGGAAGACTTGCGGACAGAACGGACCCCTAAGGAACAAGGAACGTTTGTCGCGGATTGGACGAGCAGCCATAAAAATAAAGTAAAATAGAAATAGCGTAAAATTTCTAGAGACTTTTCTATTTTCTAAGCCATAATTAAATTATTGTCGTTAGGTTCTTTTACAGAATAGAGGTTACAAACGAGCACATGGTCTACCTAATGGTAAGTAGATGCTGTGGCTTATGAACACCTACATCTATCTTCGATTATGGATCGAAATGTAAATACGTTGTCACCCCTGAGGACTAAGATAGAATGCCTCACTACAACTGGAGACTCTCCTGCAAACGAGTAAAAATTGGATCTAGTTCACTTACCTTAAACCTACAAAACACAGTTGTATAAGATTGCTATTTTACGCTGATACTCTGTAAGAGTGTGGTCCTTTCCGGTCATACGACATATTCGTGTTGCTAGCTTGCTAGCATATTAATAGCAACTTCGTATGTATAAGTGTTAATTATAAGCCGATGAATTTTTTTTACAAAACGTCATAAAGAAAAAAATATATAAACCAGATAAAGAGTGACTCCCCACAATTTTAATTTGTGTTACACAATCGTGTTTCTGATTGTGTTTTATGTTTTGTAACTATGTATGAATTTATGTAAAATAAGTTTTTTCGAATTTCGAGTGTATTACTTATTTTTCTAGCGTGTTATTACATAGCGGTGTTATTTGTCTTATTTCTACATGATGGTGATTGTGAACTACCAGATGGTGTTGTGTCTGTACCAGAATCACTGATCTGACACTACAACTACTTACAAGTATACCTTCGATCGTAATTAGTAAAGCAGCTGCAATTAGAATGCAGGTTGCCTTCGCGCTGTACCACACTCATACGCCCGTTCCCTTTAAACTCTACTTGCATATGTCATTTGACAAGACTGTAGGCCATATTTCTATACTATAAAAACCCTGTGGTTCCCGTTAAGTGTGTTATCAGAATCAGTATCCAAGCGTATAGAAACAATATTTTTACAAAAAAAGAAACGAAATTTTTTTAAAAAAAATTATTTTAATGAAAAAAAATTTATTTGCAAATTGTATTTATTTCCTCTAACTCACGAATATCGGTAATGCGGGGTCTTTGACAATCCTCTTTACTCCTCGGCCAATGCAGATATAATAAAACCACATACAATTTGCAAATTAATTTTTTTATTAAAATTAATTTCTTTAAATGCGTTTTTTTTTTTGAAAAAAAATTATTTCTATATGCTTGGATACTGATTCTGATAACGCAGTTAACGGGAACCACAGGGTTTTTGTTACATGTTGTACATTTGTTTGTTGTACGTTGACCGTGAAATGGTGGTATAAGAATATTCACTATCCCGTGGGTGTCGTAAGAGGCGACTGAGGGAAACAAACCAGGAGCAACGCAGCAGCGTCTTCCTAGTAACGACTTAAAGATAATAGAAATAGTTCCCACACAAACCAATACAAAAGTTAAACTCCGTCAAATAATGTACCAATAAATAAATAGTTGAACTACGATTTTAAGCAAGCGCGGGGCTTGTAGCAAATTCTATCGAGGGGCCCTTAATCTGTTATGGATTCTTAAGTATAGTATTAAAAAACAATTCAATACTCAGTACGCTTATTTTCCATGTATAGGTTACAATTTTGTTGGCGTTAATAGTACAGTAGATTACTATAGGCCCTGTTAGACTGACAAGTTCAAAAAGCCAGAAATGAGATTGTCCTTTCAATTAAGAATGCTTTTAATAAGAAACTAATAATTTAAAACTGAGGATAGGTACTATACTATACAAATAATTGTAAATCTTTTTAGTACCTACATATTTCAAAGTTTATATTCAATACAAATTATACTATATTTTTAGGAACGGATAATATTATATTTTATCAATGGTGTATTTTAAATGTATAATACCTTATATTTATCTGTTTCTTTTGTTACTTTTTAAACTTTTTAAAATTATTAGTCGGTTTTTACCCTATATTAAAAGTTTAACTGTCTAAGTTTTTCCAGAACAACTGGCATTTCAATGCGTTAATCATGATATTATCATAACATTTAATAACAAAAAGAATCTCAAATAGGGAATGCAATCTCGTTCTCGCGAGATCTCGTCTATATTTTGCGAGACTGAGTCTCGTTCAATTTTTGTACGAGATCTCGCGAGATTGCGAGATCGGTGTGTATATCGTAGCGCGGTTGCAGTTCTACTCATGCTGTAGGCACTACTCGCGCGGGACTTGCGGGGCACGAGGCCCGGCTCACTCACTGTCATCACTTTGCCGGCACGCGTGCGTTTGTTTACGTAATTATCTAGTTTTTGTTGAATTTAAGGGATTTTTGTGATTAACTGGTTATTTTAGTGTAACATTTAATGTAATTTGGCATTGAACTATGTCGACAAACTCAAAAACAGTGTACAGTGAATACGGAAGTTCATTAGAAGTTTGGAAATATTGCTTAAGAGCTAATGATGGACTCAGTGCAAAGTGCAAGGTGTGTGGGAAGATTTTGAAAGCTAAAGACCGTTCTCCAAAAGGCTTACACACACTTGAAGTCTATACATAACATTGATTCGAAAAAAAGGTAGAGAATGTTCAGATTGAGGAAAATGTAGAAACTTCAATGAGGACTCCGGTTGCCGGGCCAGCGGCGCAAGAGCCAGCAGCTTCCGGACCAGCTTCTTCTTCAGATAGTAGTCTTTAGCAATCAAAATCATCAACTGTACCTAAAAAGCGAAAAATTACGGACCATTTCCACAACGAAGATACTTCGAAGGAAATTAAGGTTTCAAGAATGGTGGCTCAAGACGTTTACGTTTTAGGTTTACCTTTTCGTGTATTTTGCACCTCAAAAGACCTGAGAGACCTTTTTTGTTCTAAGGGACACAAATTACCGTCATCTCGTAATTCAATTTAACTTATGGTAGTTAATTATGGAATGACCTTAAAAATAAAATTTAAACAAGAACTTGTAATTAGTGTTTTCAATTACATGTATGTTTTATTTTTATCTTATATATTGAAAATCAATAAACGGAATTAATAGTATTAGCAAAGGTTTTTAGTAAAAATACCCTATTGGGCGAGATCTCGGAAATCTCGTAATCTCGCGAGACTGGCTTTACGGTCTCGCGAGATCTCGGCTAGGTCTGAAATCTCGCGAGATTGCATTCCCTAATCTCAAAGCATGAGTTTTCGATCGTACGAAACTCGTGTTATCACCAAGTGACTGTATGACAAAATAGTTCTATTTACGCCCACCAGGGCGCTGTGCATGCTTCTCTTCATACAGTTTTAGCACCCGATTATGAACATTACGTATGTTCAAAATCGGTTGAAGTCAGTGTCAAAAACTTATATGCAGCTAAATGTTCTAAATTCTCATCTATTACAAAGATGTTACATAATAAGTGCAACCGGTAATTACGCCATCATAGCAGATTGGCAAATAAACATCTAGAATGTTTTTTCTTTTAACTTCAAACTTGCAGGTTTAATATTCATTATTCATCGTTACCTAAAAAATTTGCAAAGCACATTAGAATAAAATAGAATGGAATCATTTTATTCAATATGTCACATGTAATTCTTATAGAAGTAATTTTTTACTTTTAAAATTGGATCGGAAAAATACCTCTGTCCTGGGGAGAACCAGCAAGAAACCCAGCGGGACTTTTTTTTAAGAAACATAATTAATCTACAACATATTATTTTATACAATTAGTTCGAAAACATTTAGAAACAGTATGGTAGCGATCACCTCATTCCCAGGGGTTATTACTTATTATCAATCATGTAATCTTTCACTAGGAATTTTTCTCTGGTTTACGTAACCAGATAATGTAGAATTTCATATTATTACACAGAACTTGGAAATATTTTAAAATAGTTTTGTTTATAACCAAAGGCACACGTTCTCAAAACGTCTTTTCATTTGGAATCATTCAAGCAAGATAAGAAAAGCGTCCGCTGAAACAGAGCGCTGTGTTCTTGTAGAGCGGAATATTTTTTTCATTCGACACAGTGCCTATTTGAAGTTTTATGTTTTGGAACAAAATATTATTCACAGTCATACAATGCAAGGACAACAAGTCTCAACCATATAATTACCGCACATAGAACAAACCGGACGTGTTTTTACACAATGACATTTTTAAAGCAATATGCTTTCTTGCCTAAGATCATTTCTATAATTTTTATGTAAATTTATATGAGAGTGACAAATTACTTTCATTAATCATTCGATTAGGTGGGTAACCTTAACAACCATTACAGACTCTCACTGATCACCCCAACTCCTCATGAAATGCCCCATAGAGGATCCCCTATTAACTTTTGTTACATATACTAAATTAATTTAATGAAAAAGGAAAATATTGCTGCCAGTACAAAAGTGCCAGTTAAAAGAGCAGCATGCTTCCTTATAACAACTAAAATATAAAAAGCTGTGGTTGTCAACCCTGTGAAACGTGGCCATTATGGCAATATACTTCTGTGATAAAAGGTACAAAGAAACTGACTCCAGTCTCCCGCGGTCCCGCTATTCCTGACTACGGCGACAAACATGATCATGACGAGACAGAGAGTGCTAAGAATCTTCGGAGGAGGTGTAATTTCCACTTTAAACGAACCAAACGGTACTTGGTCATACAAGTTTACGCACCAATCTCTGCTGAAGGTAGGGAAATTCGGAGTATGGAAACGGTACTCAAGAGATAAAAAGTGGCCTACTTCATAAATAATAAGGGATTTTTCATGATAAACTTTTTTCCAGAAGTGACCCCACAGAAAGTCGACCTGGTTAAGCCCCGACGGTTCATCAGAAAATTAAATTGACTTAATTTTGACGACCAGACGGCAACTGTTCGTCTCGGTGATCTCGAGGGTGAAAACTGGAAGTGATCACCGAATGGTAAAAAGCACACTGTACCTTAGCGTTGAGATGAGATCACGTCTAATGAAGTGATCGCTTCGTTCTCCTCGAGCTCTGATCCAAAGCCCCAAAAACTTTCAGCTCGAATTACAAAATCCTTTTCCGTGCCTAGAAGATTGCAATATAGTGGACGCATAATGACAAGCTCTTGGAAACTGTCCATGCAGTCGGAGTTAAGTTTTATAAAACCCGTTGCCGAAAGATCCAAAAACTCTCCGATCACACTCTTAATCTCATGGCTGTTGGACGGGAAATGATCCCCATCCCGTCAAATTAGCTGCAATCTTTAGCTAATTTGACGGGATGAAAAAAACTGAACAATCAGATCCTACAAATGCATGCGGTGAGACTCACGCAACTTTAATATATCTCGTAAACTCGTAATGAAGAAGCAATCAGGCGGAACCAAGGCTCCAAAGTCTTGCAAGAGATCTGTCTGCCGGAAAGAACCAACTGTCAAAGATGAGAACAGATTGAGACAGCTTAATTTTCGCGACACCTGAGATTTTGATGACAATGAGATTAAGAGGTTCTATTGACAGCTGCACAAATCATCGTTAAAGTCGAACACAAGTGCGAGTACCGGTCTTAGAGCAAATCTCATCCGAAAATATTCTGATTATATCATGGACGTCAGTCTAAACAGGATTAGAATGGTTCTTCATCAACTTAAAAACAGCAAAGCCCCGAGCGAAGATTACAGTGGAGCTTCTGAAAGCGGGGGCAAAGCCGGTACTTTACCTGTACTAAACCGGTTCAGAAGCTTTATATCTTTGTCCTCCATGATAGCACTACTGCGGAGGCGTGAATCAGAAATACGGTGGCTTTGTTCTTCAAAAAAGACAACAACGCTTTGTTGAAAGAAATATGGATCGATTCCCGTTATAAGCCACGTCCACGTGCTATTTTCAAGGATTATTACGAATTGTGTCGCACGTAGACTTGACGACTTTCAGCCTCTCGACCAAGCTGGTTTTCGTAAAGGCTCTATAGATCACATACATACCCTTCAATAAATTGTACAGAAGACGAAAGAGTAATCTGCAACTTTTTCTAGCGTATGTGGACTATGAGGAAGCCTTTAATTCCATCGATATTTGAGCGGTATTATAGATTCCGCAGTGATGCCAAATCGACTGACGGCACATTTAAATGCTGAAGTGTTGATTCAGATATACAGTAGTGCTACGATGGCTATCCGTGTACGGAACCAGAGTACGAAACATATACCAACTGCAGAGAGGTGTAAGACAGGTTGACGTTATCTCAGAAACTCCTAGACTAAAAAAGGAGTCTCTCATCTTCGATTTGCAGACGATATAGTCATTATGGCAGAATCGCTAGAGGACCTCTGCGCTAAGATTAACGACCTCACTAGTGTAAAACGAATAGGTCTTTAACAGAAACGTCGAGAAAAAGAATAGTTTTAATTGAAAGCGAAAAAATCCGTAAAATTAATTTTAGGTATCGTAAAATAGTAGAAACAGGTGTGAAATTCACAATATGTAAAATAAGAAAGTACATTAATATCACGAATATCTTATGTTTACTTACCCAAACCAACTTATATCGTCTGAAAATATCACCTGTTATATGCCATTAGATAGCTTTCGACCTCTTTTGGTTATTACAAAAAACTTCATCCACTGCAGTTCTTGTTCGTATTTTACTACTTATCAAAGGAGGTTAAACATTAAACATATTTTTGGTGAATAACAAATATATTTACTGTCCTCTACTACGCGTTAATATCACTGCAATAGTCAACCAGTGACCAAGACGATCTTCAAACAAATCGACAAGGGCATTATAGGGATGAATGGGTTGGCTTGACAGGGAAACGATCGTACGACGATCACACAAGAGGTCGGCTTTGAGTAGCATTGTTTCGTATGGCGAGTGACAAGAATATATGGTTCTTTAGGTCTCAGTCTTAAGAAGTGATTATGCAATCTGCAATTGGTCTTAATTGAGGGTAGATATGTATCTATCCACCGCAGCATCTACTAACCGTTAGGTGGACTATGTGCTCGTCATCCTTACTTTTAATAAAAAAAAACTAAATTGAAAGTAAACCAATAAAGTAAGAGGTGTGAGTAGCTACCTTAATTCCACCTGATTATATGTAGCACAGGCCCGGTAATACAGAAATGTCGCGGGAAAAGTTTATCGTGTTTTGTTTGTATAAAATTGAAGAAAAACCTCTTTGTTTGTACTGTTTGTATCTGGCTGGTTTTAATATCAATAAATATAGGACATTATGAAAATGAAAAAGTGAAAAATACTTTCCCGCTATTTTTCAATTGATTTTCTGTCTACCAAAATAAGTGAATCTAACGAAGAAATTCGATACATTCTGAAGTTTTATTACGAAAAAAAGGAAAAATGTTACTCAAGCCGCGAAATAAATTGTGACGTTTATGGACCTAATGCAGTGTCAGTAAGAGTAGCATAAAGTTGGTTCAAGCATTTTAAGTCCGGGAATTTTGAAGTCAAAAATGCAGCTCGCTCCGGTCGACCTCCGCACGGTAAAGTCGATGCCATTTTTTAATAAAAAACATCCGAGTGGGTCTCAGATAACCATTTATTAAACCTACATAAGACCCTTGCTAACATACGCTGCTCCGGCCTGGTATGCACTCCTGAGCGATCGTCAGAAGCGGCGACTTCAGGCCCAGCAGAATTTGTCATTAAGAACTATAGTCGGTGCGGGTCGCTACGTCCGTAATGACGTCATAGCGGCCAACCTCAAGATAGAGAGCCTTCATGAATTCGTGGTCCGGCTGGCGCGCGGTATGTTTGACCGTGCCGACAACGGGCCACACGAACACCTCAACGGCTTCGCGCCGTTGCATGCAAGGCCGCCGGACGGGCGCCTTATCCAAGAGAACTCCTCCCTATATAGATTAGGGAGTCTGAGTAAACCCCTCAATGCCGCAGAAAGGCCAACTTTGACAAATAATTGTGTTATTTAAACACAATTATTAGATAACCATCTTTTGCTTATAAATTAACCGACTGCGACAATAGTCGTTATAACAACGCCTTTAACATCAAGGCGCCCAGGACCGGCACACTGTAGTGTGCCGTGAGGAACATCCGGGTAAAGGGGTACACCCCGAGGCCCGAGACCTGCACGGCATTATGCCCTGCAGAGGACAACAACGACGAGTGGGTCTCGGGCAACGCACAATGTAGAGGTAGGGTTCCGTAGTTGCCCGTTACAATACGTGAACTTAGAAGAGGCTTTCTTTATGATTTGCATATTGAGTTCACGGTTTGATCGTTACAACGACTAAAAATAGGCCCAAATAGGACGATGGTAATTGAAGGACTTATTTTCCAATCAGACTTATAGGGAGTGGCATTCAGAAAAGAATACAATCTACATCAAATCATTCACATGCCAAGTCCGTATAAAGATGGTCATAATTGACTATATACATATAAGCAGGCAGTGCAGCAGGCAGTATATAAGGCAGTGTAACCATAAAATATATATGACCCTAATGAACCTTCACGTAAATCACCACTGCACTAAGATATACTGAGGGTCGCCCGCGTAAACCAAGAACACCACGAATGAAACTGTATGAGGCTATATGATTGTATGACTTTGAATGTGGCCTACAATAAATACCAACTAAAAAAATAAGAGAAAGTAGAAAGCAATTAGAAAAGGTCCTCCCTGCCTGTCCCGCAAAAAAAAAGTAAAGCCGGTAGTAATACATTTAAGTCGTTTTCTTCATAAAGTATTTATTTCGTAGGTACAGTTTACAACAATATTACAAAGTTATAATGCAGCTAGTTTTAAGTCAGTTTCTATATTCTATAGAGTTGTAACGAAATTTTTACTAATGTTTTATATTATATTGTTGATAAATTTATAATTTTAATCTGGACGTAGCCGAGTTAACCACGGCATTGGGACGAACACCTCAGTCCCCCCGTAACCACGGGTGCTGTAAAGAAAAGTTAATATACGCAATAAAATTCGTAAAAACTAGTTTTATTTAATGTGTAGTTTTCGCGTAAATATAAGAAATCTCTGGGTAGTTAACATCAAGAGAGGGCTGTCAAAACTACTTGTCGCATTTTTTTGATCAAAATTTCCAAGATTTTTACATCAACGGGATTATGTCGCTACCTACAAGGTGGCAACAAATGCAACAAATTGTCGAACAAAATGGCATATATATATATATATATATATATATATATATATATATATATATATATATATATATATACATACATATATGCCATTTTGTCACATAATTTAAATGTAATTAGACTTTGAAAAAAAAGTCTTGAATTTTTATATAAAATACGAAGAAATTTTTCCCCAACTTTATATGTAGGTACGCATTATTAAGAAGTTCTGTGGTATTTACTACCCTCCTTGAAACACTCGTGCCCCTCCTCACACGGAGGATGTTATTCAATTCGCAATGTCATATTAATGTGACCTGCCGTCAAAGCGCAGCAAGAACACGCTTATGTATCTGTCTGGGGAAGAATAAACGTTCAAACAGACCTTCACATGCCGCATCGCACCACAATTAAAATAATTAACAACGCTAAGAAACGAAGTAATAAAGAATATTGTTTTTTGTATTAATAATGAAATTACCGACAAAACGGTGAAAACGTGTATTAATATAGTTGTTTAGCATGTTTATAACTCTTAGTATATTTGTATAGAATGTCGTTTTGATAACAAGTAATATAAACAACTTTTATTATATTAAGAAAAATCGACCAATCACAGCGCGTCTTATCGTGGAACTCTAGAGTTATAAATATGACATTGAATTAGCATATGGCTTATAGATTAAAGAAGTGTAGGAATATTTTGAATAATTAAACGCATTTCGTAGTTATAGAAAAATCAAAGAATTAATGTACCCAAATATTATGAAAATTTTGGACATTTCGTTTAATAACTTTTTACAATGTTAATATTTTGAGTAACCTTTATGATATACTAATAAAGTACCAGACTACCGATTTATTGATGTATAGCATGTTAGTGTAGCAATTAGTTTTGTATTGAAAATATTGTAATTTATGCCATTTGTATAGTGAAAAGTTTATGCAATAAAGAGGCAAAACGGAAAATGGCAAGCGGCTCACTGTAAAGTATTGCCAAAGTCTACCTTAGGGGCTCGGGACCCAGTACCAGTAGTAGTGTGAAGAACTACCAGTGACAAGTGAAGTGAAGTGAGTGGTATCCGGTGGCAGCTGAAGTGACTAGTAGCAGTATATAGTGAATAGTGAAAGTGTTAGCTAGCCGAAAAAGGTTGTAACTGATATTCGCAGTTACATATAGTGAAAGTGTTAGCTAGCCTAAAAAGGTCGTAACTGATATTCGCAGTTACATATAGTGAAAGTGTTAGCTAGCCTAAGAAGGTCGTAACTGATATTCGCAGTTACATATAGTGAAAGTGTTAGCTAGCCTAAAAAGGTCGTAACTGATATTCGCAGTTACATATAGTGATAAAATCAGCTAGTTTAGTTGATAATAGCTGCTAGTCAGTAGTGTTAGAAAATCAGCTACTACCAATAAATCTTTGATACCACCGTACAATTTAAAGAAATCTTTTGAAATATACAGTGACCAACCAATAGTGAACAACCGTAGTTCAACAACCGTGCTCAATAAATAATAGTTATAAAATTTTCGCGACTAATCAGTCGAACCGCTGGCCACTACCTTGCTATTTGTATTTATTAATCGTGCATTTTGATTTGATCCTCAGTCCACAATATTTCAGCGGCACCTACAAAAACGGCAGTGAAAGTACCCACCGGAACCTATAGGTGTAAGACGTGAGCGACTCGCGAAGTATCTTCGACAACATTTACTCCGGAGTTTCGCCCGTCCGGCACAATAATAGTACCCGGATGACCGAGCTTTGCTCGGTTTTTTTTTTTTTTGAAATTACATTTATAAATTACATACTGATGAAACATAAATAATATTTTTTGATCTTATTGACAGAATAGAAAAAACTGAACTGGTTATTTGAATAAAAAATCATGAGTGCAATTAGTTTTATTAAAATTTTCGTATTTTTTAAAATACTAAAAAAAGAGCTTGAAATAATAGATTTTCTCACGAAAGAAGGGAACTTGAAAAAAAAGGAAAAAAAACCGGACCAGAGACAGGACGCGACTCACGGAACTCCGATATCACGCCCGACCGTTAGTGATCTGTCAAAATTTACCTTCTTATATTGTAGCAGTTTTTTTATAGCCTGAAAACACGGACAAAAGGACATTTTCTAAAAATAAATCCCAGCTAGATCGATTTATTGCCCCCGAAACTCCCTGGACACTAAATTTTATGAAAATCGTTGGAGCCGTTTCCGAGAATCCGATTATATATATATATATATATATATATATATATATATATATATATATATATATATATATATATATATATATATATATGTACAAGAATTGCTCGTTTAAAGGTATAGGATTACATTATGAGATGGGCGGGAACCTGGAACGAATGCCGGATTCTAGGGCCGTGAAAAATATAACCAAGAGGACTCCCCAGCAAAAGAGACCATAAGGCAGACAAAACGTTGGGTAGAAAATGTGGAAGAGGATCTGAGAAGAATGGGTAAATACACCAACCGGCGCAGGGAGTCGAAGGATCGCGACAAGTGGAGGAATATTGTGGAAGGAATCACAAAAATGCTGTATTTAGCCTTATTAATCTTTTTCAATTAAATAATATTTATTAGCAATTCATCCATCCGTTACAGCCTACGAAAGTGAGACTGAACATAAGCCTACCTCATATATTTCCTCGTAGGGGGGATTTTGCGAGTTGCCACGCATGGCAGGCGGGTTGGCAATCCCAGTTTTTTATTATTTAGTGTTGTTAACAGGAAAATGCTGCTACCCATCTCCAGTTTTATTTCCCTCCGTCGGCTCTTAAGACACCCACGGGATGTCACAGTTTATATAATATAGAAACAGGAAACTCCTTACAAACGCTCAAAACGGCACACTCACACATACACACACATGCTCAACTACGAGACTCCTAAGCAGACGACGCGGTGCTCTCAGTGGCGTCACTTTTTAAGTTTATCTCCGCGATCTTTTTAAAAATGCCGCGAATGTATTACGTATGCTCCCGCCAAAACTTTTAAAAGGTTGCGGCCGTAAGGACAAGTTAAAAATCTATAGCTCTACCAGTTGGTTGTATGTTAATATTAAATTGTTTTCCGTGCTTAAACTACTGTCTTTTGCTGAGATTAACCGACGCCATGTAATTATTTAAATTCCATTGATAGATCACTACATAACAAAAATGTAATAAAAATATCAAAAACATTAAAAGTCACAACCCTATCGCTTCCATGGAGCGTAGGTAATTATGTCCTCCTCAACTAGGCTTAGCTTCCTTACTGTACATATATTTTATACTGTGACGATGTGGAGTTGTAGACATTTACACCGCCACAGGCATAGGGTATTATTATTATTAAACCTAAACTGTTTAATATAACAGGCCTGTTGGTCTAGTGGTTAGTGACCCTGACTGCTATGCCGGAGGTCGTGGGTTCGATTCCCACCCAGGACAAATGTTTGTGTGATAAGCACGATCATTTGTTCTGTGTCTGGGTGTAATTTATCTATAATATTTATGTATTTAGAATTTATATATAAGTATGTTTATCAGTTGTCTAGTACCCATAACACAAGCTCTGCTTAGCTTGGGACTAGATGGCGTTGTGTGATAGTTGTGGATAAAAAAAAAAAATATTACCTATGCCGATGTATAATTAATAATATCAGTACGTTAGCCACTCGTGAAGTCTAAAATACTTGCTAGATGAGATTCACGACAACAACCGAATAATCAATCGATTCGTTTTAATTATCTCGTTTTAGTTTTAGTTATAATTGTAGCACGAATGGGTCGACTCGACTGGGGAAAAACCACGCTCTCAGAGACTACCAGCGTAAAACCAGTGTATTGTTTGTAAGGTGGGTGTAGAGAACCAGAGATTCTTTTTACTGAATACAAGGCATTCCATCTTAGTCCTCATCTACATATTGATTCCTAATCGAAGATAAAATGTTGATGTCTATTGACCACGGTATCATCCACTTACCATCAGGTGGACTGTATGCCCGTTTGTCAACCTCATTCTGTTAAAAAAAAAACAGTTCGCAGTCTGTTATATGCTATTTTATATAATAGCAATATACTTTGTTTAAATTAAATTTATTAAAAAACCTTCAGAAAAATCTAGACCAGATCTTTATACGGCGTATTTTATTTCATTATTAAGTTTATTAATTTACCTCGCCATTCATAACGTATAAAGCTGACTTGCAGCATTTTCCTCTCACAAACATATAGTCGAAAAAATTGAGTACTTACAGTAAAGACTAATATATTCTTAAGCAAAAAATCTATTTTTACATAACTGAATATTGTTCCATATTTTGTTTATAGTCTTAGTTATGTCCTTATCATTTCTGTAAAAAATATATACCAAAGACGTTTAACATACATTAATTGCATATGCTACTCATTTTTGTGTTAACTTTTCGGAAGCATTATTTTACCTGATCTGAAATAAAACTTTCGAATAAATCTTTGTGACTCGGACTTGACTCCTGATTCAACTGTACCCGGCTTTTTGCGGTAGTATGGACAACATTCTAATACTAAATAAGTACATGAATTCATTTTACAACGTAAACATTGCAAAAGATGGAGTCTGAAGAGGCATGTAGCAGCCAAGAACTGTAAATAAACTATACCCAAAAATATTTTCAATATATTCTCTTTAGTGTCCAAGTATAAACATATTTATGCCACCGAAAAACGTGATTTGTCTTTGCCCTAAAAATAGTCAGACACAGAAGGTGTACGTAATAGCGGGCCTTCCAAGTCGAAGCTTAAGGGGGAATATAACCTCAGATGGCTTAGCAAGATCCTCCGTTATACCGAAAGTATTGCGGCCTTAATTTTGAAATAAATATATGGTAAAGTAGTGTGTGCCCCCTCGCAAAGAAGCTTGCGGCTTAACTAATGGTAATTGTCCACCGAAGCCTATAAGTAACTGCAAACACCAGGGAAATTGCAGATTCACTTCCGGCCCCCTCTAAAAATGAGTGAGGTCGTATCTTGTAGGTCTCTAAGTCATATCGGTCCGCAAAAACACCGGCGGTAGCGGATTCCACAAGGAAGTCGTGCGAGGAAAAAATTCCTAGTAAATAACATAGTGATGGACCGCCAAACGGCCAGATCGTTTGGATGGTATCACATAAATTTTGTTGCATGTGCAATGATGAAATTTGACGGCTGGTATTTATCCGAACAATTCCTCTAAGCTCCCTCCATGGTAAATGCAATACAAAATACTAAGGGATGCAACATCTCTTCGCAGCACCAGTGGCTGCTCTTCGCTGGATGCGGTCAAGTAAATGGAGCTGGCATGGCGGTGCTGCGGTCCAAAGATGATAGCAGTATTCCATGTGAAGCCAAAATTGCGCATTGTAAAGTAGCAAACAGTATGCCGGCATGAAATTCTGTTCTGCTGCACTGGTATGCCAAGCCTCTTCAGGCTAATTTAGCAATGAAATGTACAGTTACTTGGAAGGAAAGGCTAAATTGGCCTCTAAGCTTGGCGTGTTTGGTAGAGCGGGACCAATATTTCATGCCCATGTACTGAACATAGCCCTACCTCAAAAATTGCCTTGTGGGGGGCTTTTTCTATTGTTACCAAGCTTGGTGAGCCGGTTGGCAACCACAGTTTTTTATCATTAAGAGTTGTTATCAGGATGATGCTGCTGCCCATCCGTTTCATTATACCTCTGTCGCCTGTTACGACACTTGATCACGATGATATGGGGTAGCGGATATTCTTACACTGCTACTACATGGTTAAGTCACCGCCACTACAGGTTACTTGTCTATAACATTAAAATTATTCATTTACCATGCTTCAAGCTAGTTAATAACTTAAAGACACAGGAAACACCTTGTAGAGAAATATAAGTTTCTTTTAAGTTGCTTATAACCCCACTTCCTTTATAATATCAATTTATTGACATAATACAACATATTCTTGCAATAGTTCCTCTCCTGCTTAGTAGTAGTCCGTCTAGAGTTAATACCTCATTTACTGCTTTAATGCGTAAAGGAGGGGATGTGTTTTACTACCAGACACCTTTGTAGAGTAGAGGGAGACGAAGGGTAGGAGAAATACAAAAAAAAATTTAGGCAAAGATAAGACAAACAAATTTGAGTGATTCCTGTGTCAGTTTAATCAAAATGTGCCTTTGAAACTTCCTCAAGAATAAAACAGGTAATAAAAGTGGTGTGTACAAACTATATGAAAATAAATTGAATTTGTTCTACAAAACGATAGTCTAATCTAAGCTACTCATGCATAAGTATAATATATAAAATAATTAAGTAATATAAGTACAATACAAGTCCATAATTAGAAGTTTTTTTTAAATAAATTAAGCATGTCCAATGACATTACCTATGAAATTTCTCTAATTGTTAATGTTTGATTATAAAAACCTTGTTTAATTGGTTGTACCAAATTGATAACCAATACCCCGAATTTCTTTCCTTACACCCCAAAATTTTGCATTCTGAACCTATCAACGCTATTGCATGTCCTGGCGGATATTTATGTAGAAAAATATAGTTTTCCAATTACTGTGAAATATTTTTATTTTATGTTTCATTACATTTGAAGGTTTCACTTCTACTGCATGTGACCCGCACAAGTTTTTTTTAAGATTTAGTAGAGTTATAACCACACAAGCATCCACGGTAACTGTAGTTCCCACAAAAATTCTTGCATTGGTGGTTCATGGTGACTACAGTCACTGAACGGTATCACTCGGTTTAAATGTGTACAGCGTTAAAAATAGATGTTAATAATACAGTAGAAAAATAAGAATTGGTGCTATTTGAAATAGGTTATCCATGAGAGTGAATTTTATCTATATAATCATCTTCTTCATCATCATTATAGCCCTTCACAAGTCCACTGCTGAATATAGGCCTCCCCAAGGTATGCCACAAAGCCACCTGCATCCATCGACTCCTGCATGTCTTACCAGGTGGTCACTCCATCTAGTGGGGGGTCACCCTACACTTCACCTACCTGTATGAGGCTGCCACTCAAGAACCTTTCTTCCCCATCGGTTATCGGTTCTTCAAGCTATATGGCTGGTCCATTGCCACTTCAGCTTACCAATCCGTTGGGCTATGTCGGGTCCTTTCTTGCATTATTGTTATTAGATGTGAGCTTATACCCAGCTGTGTATATCATAATATACTAAAATATATTATGAAATAATTGTCTCTCCAGTAACTATTAAAATTTCCTTTTAAAACTCAAAATGAAAAATAAATATGATAATTTTTTTTGATATTCTGAACTTTAAGCTTTATTTTCATCCTTTATTTTTAATTTGAGCAATTTTGTTTATAACAAAATTAAATTCTGAATTTTTTGGACTTTTTTTTTTGAGGTTTAAATTGTATTTTTATAATACTTACTACTTAATAAATGAAAAGCTTTTGTATCTCATATGTATGTGCCACAATAGATTAAAAAATTGTTTACAAACAAACAAGAGGAAAAAGAAGCATGACAATTACACAAGACCTTTATATTTCGTTTTATGCTATAAATATTATAACAGTCAAACATTTTATGGTGACTGCTGATCCCTTAATATTTTAATTTAGAAGAATGCTCTCACATACTCATAAATTTAAAACAAATTAATTTAAAATTATAAAAACAGAGTTTATCTCAATTTTAGAACAATAGCACTTACGCAGGCTTCATAATCAAATACATATTAGGTTTAATGCATGTATGTAGTTGGAAAGAACCCTGCTACTTCATCAATGCACAATCCCAAACACAACTTAAAGCACTGGGTGCTTGAATGTTAAGAATTAACTAATGAGACACAATAAAAAAATATATACTACTACTATGATATAGTCCAGCTATATCATAGTAGTAGTATATGGTCATGCTTCTTTAAAGAGTATAAAGTAAATCATTTCAAATTACTTACTTGTAATGATGACAAATAGTCCTTGCCAAGCCATTGCCAGAGCCACAAGGTATAATGCCAAGGGGTACTTCAGCCAATGCTTGTTGCCAATCAAGACGCTCAAACATGCCATTTAGAATTTCGAAAAGTACACCGTCACCCCCTACAGCGACAACACCGCGCCAACCATAAACATTTCTCGTTCGTACAAATTCACGTGCATATTGTGCGTATTTTGTTATATGCAGATCATATGGAATTTCGGCCTCTTGCAACAAGGGAGCTACTTTGGTTTGAAATAATTCACGAGCCTTTCCAGGGCCAGATTTGGGATTTAACAAAATTAGCAACTTCTTATCAGATTGTGTTTGAGGCGCCACATAAGTAATAGGTTGGTTAGCTATCAAACATTTAATGCATGTTCTCCATTTTTGAGCTTCTTTATTATTATCTTCGTATTTATCATAAGACCGAAACCGTAGTGTTATTGTAGTCCGTTCTCTTTTCAATGTGCGCCGATTGAGCTTTAGTGGATAAGCGTAAATATATAGATATGCGCTAATATCGCTTTCATCAAGATCACCGCTGTTTTCATCTACTACTTTCAACTGCTGGTGACCTACCAGTGAAGTACAAACACAAGATCCAGCCCCAACACGCCGTCTCTTGCTTCTCATACATTTGCTGCCAATAATGTCTTGCAAAGGAATTGTTTGCTCTTTAGAACTATCATCGGTTTCTTTAGTTAAGGACAATCCTTTAGAAGTTAGGCGGACGCGGAAAACAGATTTCCTTTTGGAGAGAATATAAAATGTTTCTTCAAGATAAACTTGTTCTTTTTCAACATTTTCCTTTTCAATGACGTTTGGTACGTCCTTACTCAAATTTGGTTCCGCCATAACTGACAAGTGACAACTGACAAGTGGCAGGCTGGCAGGGTCAATATGACAAACACCTACCTAATTGACATCGTTTTTTTTTATTTACTGGCTTTACAGCTTTGGGTTCTAGCCCTTCGGAGCCTATCATTTCTTTCGGAATCATGGAGGTTAGAGAACAGGAGAACCAGTGAGGCGCTGCGATCCTTAAGTTCGCTCAATGAAAGTCATTTTCAGTCTATTTTTCCGATTAGATGCTAAAAACCACTTGCACATCCACGCACAATAAAATATTTCTCAATTTTTTTAATGTTTCTTTTTCTCAAAAATTATACATTACGGAGCACGAAAATTTTCTCACCAATGCCGCTAAGAAAATTTGTACATTATTCAACTAACTTCATCTACTTGTACGTGTTTTTATTTTTCAATGTTATCTGTACTTTATTGAAACATTAAATAAAAATAATAATTAAAATTATAATATTTACAATTAATACTAATTATACACAATATAAAAAAAGAAACTATAATATAAAAAAAAAAACTAAAACTGAAAATTTAAATTGTCAAAAAGTCCTGCTCCTCGTGCTATACTAAACTTTCAGCTGCGGAGACTAACCGTAATACTCCGTTGACTGCGGAGCTGTTTAATAAAATGGATGGTTAATTGGGCCCAATCCGTTTAAACGCAAATATCTTGATTTTGGTATATCGAATACTATAATATGTATACATTTCTGAATTTTCTATGAAATTTCCTATAAACGAGTACATATATTTAATAAAATTTTAAAGTAATTAGTATAACAAAAAATCTAATAAAGTCAAAACTATCATATTTCTCAATGACACAAAGTTTTTTAATAGTTCAATTTTATTTTATTTTAATCTTACATCTATTGTTTACAATATTTTATGTACAAAATCATAGGCTACAATACAATTTTTTATCATAAAACGCATTAATAATAAGCTTACAAGAACCCACAATCAACTTACACCGATGTAGAATGTAGTTCGGACCAAATGCGGCATAATGCGGCGTAATGCTTCAGTCAATAAAAATAGTTTTTTTTTAATTTCATTAAAATGATTCAGTTTTGAACCTCTCTTTTTCTTTACATGATTCAGCCATCTTTCAATAGGTCTTGCTAAGTTTTAGAAATCTCATAAAGTATGTCATAAAAACTCTTAATGCCGATATCAAAATTTTAGTCGTAAGTGCCATATTTATTTAAAAATTAAGTACTTTATTTTAGCAAACAAACTTTAACAGTACTTGTACAGAAATAAAGATTCATTCATTCCTTTAAAAACCATAAAACCACTCAAGGGGCACTCCCGCTGATGTAGAGTTATAAATAACGTTTTTTGTAAACAATACCCAATGCACCATAATATGTGTCGAGTGACGAGGCGCCGCGAGGTGCGCAGCGGTTTTGTTACATTTCCAATAACCAACAACATTATTTCTCCAAAAGGTAACATATTTTCTTTAACACAAATAATAGCTACGAAATAATAAAATTTAAAATAAATATATCTCTTCATTAAAATATTTTTACACGTGGTAGAGCCATGCTGCAGTTATATTAGTAGTATAGTTGTAGCATGAATAGGCCGGCTCGACCGGGGAAGGACTACGCTCTCACCGAATACCAGCGTGAAATAATAGCTTAATGCTTCTGTGTTTCGTATGGTGAGTATAGAGAACCGGAGAGCCTTTTTACTGGAAACGAGGCGTTCCATCTTAGTCCTCACGTGTGACACGCATCTGCATTTTGATTTGTAATCGAGGATAGATGTAGATATCTATGGGCCGCAGCAACCACCACAGGTGGACTGCGTGCTCGTTTGTCACCCTATCCTATAGAAGAAAAACATACAATATGTTTTTCTTCTATAGGATAGGTAGTGTATTCATTTCAACGATGAGAGCCGTGGTGGCTCAGAAGAGCCGTGGTAGCTCAGATGGTTAGCTCTCGCTGTAAATTTCACAGTACGCTAGCAAGCCGGGTTCGATCCCCGCTAGCAATAATGAAATTGTTAATTGCAATTTTAACTGCTGATCTACCATGTGTTCGGCGGTGAAGAAAGACATTGTGAGGAAACCTGCACGTCTGTGAAATAAGAAAAAAAAATATTTCGAAGACATGTGAAGTTCGCCAACACGCATTGGGGCAGCGCGACGGAAACTTCTTTGTCCTAAAACCCTCTGAGAACTAAGGGGATGCCTTTGCCCACCTGTGGGGCGTAAAAAGGCTGTAACTTAACTAACTTAAGTATTGATTTCGACGATGAGAGAGCCCTGGTAGCTCAGATTGTTAGCTCTCGCGTTAAATTTCACAGTACGCTAGCACACCAGGTTCGATCTCCGCCGGCATCAATAAAATTATTAATTGCAATTTTAAGTGCTGATTTACCTCTTGCTGGGCAGTGAAGGAAAATCTCATGAGGAAGTCTGACTGTCTGAGAAATAAAAAAAAAATATTTCCAAGGCATGACCAGTTCGCCAACACGCATATGGGCAGCGCGGCGGACACTTCTTTGCCCTAAAACCCTTTCAGAAGTGAGGAAAGGCCCAGCAGTGGGACGGAAATAGGCTGTGTAACATAACTATTTAAACAATTTCGACGATGATAGTCTGAAATAATTAGCTAGAAGCGGTACGTAGACGACACTTTCACAATTCTACCTTTAGATAAAGTATCTGCATTTTTAGACCATCTTAACTCTATAAATTCTAAAATTCAGTTCAAAATGGAGTTAGAGGCAAACAATTCCTTAGCTTTTCTAGATGTGTTAGTAATTCGGAATCCTGATAACACCTTGAGCCATACTGTGTATAGAAAAAAGACCCATACAGATAGATATTTAAACGGTGATTCTCACCACCATCCTTCACAGTTAGTTACCGTGGGTAAATCTTTGTTTCAGAGAGCACGAGGGATCTGTGACAGTAAACACCTGGCTGCCGAGCTCCACCATGTCAAGCAAGTTTTGCATGACAACAAGCTTCGAGTTCCACGCCTACGACACAGTGAACGAGTGCAGCCGGCCACAGTCGAGCGTGTACCAACAGTACTGCCATATGTTAGAGGAGTCACTGACAATATTGGCTACATCTTGAAGCGCGTTTCCATCAAAACATACTTCAAGCCGCTGAAGAAGATTGGTCAGTTTTTATCATAAGTCAAGTGTAATGTCCCTCTGCAAGATGCAGGAGTGTACAAGCTTGATTGTGAATGTGGTCTCTCCTATATAGGACAAACTAAAAGATCAATAAAAACCCGCGTTAAAGAACATATAGCTGATGTGAAGAATCGACGCTCCGGGAAGTCTGCAGTCTGTGAACACGTACAGGATCGCCCCCGTCACTACATCAGATTTGATAGACCGCAAATCCTCGCTAAAGAACACCGATTCCTTCCAAGGATGATTCGCGAGGCTATTGAAATCAAAAAACATCCTAATTTCAATAGAGAAGATGGCTGGATGCTACCATCTGCTTGGGATCCTATAATAAATAAAATTAAATCCCAACCCAAGCATATAACTGCAAGACTTCAAGATACCATAAGTTCATACAGTATAGATCGGAACAAAAGTTAAATTTTAATCTATGGTAAACGCGGTTAACTATGACATATGGACGTTGAACATCTCAGTCCCGCCCGTGACTATGAGTGCTGTAAAGCGTTCGAAACGTCGGGTAATTAAAAAGTTAAATATACGCGATAAATTCCGTAAAAACTAGTATTATTTCAATGTGTAGTGTTCGCGTAAATATAAGAAATCATTATACTCATTTCTTTAAAAGGCTCCTGGTACTTGTTGGATTTACTGTATCTACAGCACAATTCATTTACGAATGGTACTGTAGGTAGCAGCAATCTTGCACTAGGTTGTAATACAACGCAACGTTACACGATTTGCAAAGTACATACAGATAATATGTACATTAAAAAAAGCCAATATAAGAAATATGTGTCTGAGGTGACCTTAAAAACCACAACCTGTTCATATTAAATTAAAAAATAAAAATTTCAAATATTAAATATTAAAATAAAATATTAAATATTATGTAAATGCATATTATGTAAATGCTTTCTAATTTTCTGATTTAATAAATTGTTTAAAAAACTCCGAAGTCTTGTGTTAACATACATGACATATCCAAATGCCACATTCAATTTTTCATAAATCATCGAATAATCGTGGGGTCAACCAAGATCCATTTCTCTGCTCGAGGGCGCTAGATTCTTCACCATTCTAACCATTCAACCGAATTTGAACTTGATGCAGTATGGCTAACTTTAGTTCCTTTTTTCGCCACCCGCAAAACAGAGAACTAGAATTCACTACTGCGGACGTCTCAAAATGGACACTATTGCACCTATTGCGTATTTACATTAAAATTTTGAAAATATTGCACTTTATCCTCATTTTGATATACTAAAACTGTGAACGATGAATAATTACACATATTTTAACATAAAACTGACAGTCGACACTAAAATTGTACGTACATTTCAAGTCAACTTTCCTCAACCAGCATGTTAGTTCTAAGATATCAGTTTGCTTCATACATATTAAAAAACGATTTTACACGTACTTAATAAGGTAAAACACAAAATGAGGTTACAAATAAGAAGGTTACTTACACAGGCATTGTTTTAACACAATTCACCACACAATAATTATAAATTAATACAAAATAATTACAAACAACTTCGTTGTTAGCGCGCGTCAATCACACTAATGGCTGACTCAAGGAACGGAAAACATTTAAAAATGATTTAAATAAAATATACTACTAAAGTGTAAAAGCTGTGAGGTTTTTATGCTAGCCTTTTTTATCCTGTACACATTGACATATGGTAGAATGAGTTAGAAACAGCGCATAATGCTTTGTTTCTTCATTAAAAGAGCGGGTAAAAAATGTCTAACACTTGGACGCCCGCAGTTGAGAGGCTAATCATTTGAGCAAGGAAAGAACCAGCCCTCTTATCATCAGCAGCGACGACCAGCCGTGGATACAGTTCCTTTGTGAACTTTACTGCACGTGGACCCCACGGACCGATAGTCTCTAGAGCAAATGGCACAAATATGTAGTCATTTCTCAAAGACTCATATTTGCGCCCTTTACAAAATTCGGCTGCCTCTGATGCTGCCCCAGCTCTAAAAGAGGTACCCTTGAGATGAGAGGCCGCCAAACTGTCAACGCAAGTAGCATCCCACTCTAGGGCTTTACCTCTCTCCCAAGGGACCGAAGTCATACCGTCGGGTCTCTTGCCATCGTCTCTAAATATCTGGCAAGGCTCTAAAACCGAGAGGATGTTTATGGAGACAAGAGCCCTTCGGATGACTTTGTTTAAAGAACCGTGACGGGAAAACCTACCTGCACTTTTCTTGCATGAAAGGTTGACAAATTTCCGCTCCAAGCCGGATTCCTACGGCGATGTGCAAGCTCTCCCCATCAAGCAATGTGCCGAGTTTACTTGATGGTAGAGCGTGTATCCAGTGACTAGATTCCTTAGTCGAAACATCTCGAAGGCGAGCTTGATCTTGTTGACTGTGTAAATTTTGAAACAAATTTTTCTGAACACTCCGTACCAACGGAATATCCCACTGTTTTGTTGGTTAACTTCCAGTGGGACATTTTCGCCGGGACAGAGCGTTAGCCATGTTTGCCTTGCCTCCGCAGCAAAACGCAGGTCTACTTTATTTTTTTAAATTGTGTTACATAAATCATTGACAATACGGATGGAAGCAAGGAAAGCAGGCAATACGACGCTAGAAATGTTTCTTACTCCAATACCACCAAATTTGATAAGTAAAGTGGCTTAATTCCATGCTATTGTATTTAATCCCAAATTTAGAATATTTTCCAAAGCAATTTTAAGCTATCAATATCTTTTAAAATATCCGAACATTTCCAGACTGGACTTGAGCGTAATAAGTATGTAAAATTAGGTACACGGAGACCATATTTTAAAATAGTAAGGGCAATATGGGGGTTTAGGATAAAAAAAATTATTAACGTGATTTAAAAATTGATAAAGTTTCGTATTTAAAACAGGTTTAATACTATCGAAAAACTACGGAGCACCGAGCAGTTAAAGCAATTCCGTATTGACAGTTTTTATTCCTGGAGTAATCTGATTGAAATTTTGAATTAAGGTATCTCTGTTAGAATTAGGTAAATTATTGGAAATAAATATTTCAAATTTATTGGTATTTGGTTCAAGATCAATATTTTTAAAATTTTGAAAAATATCATTGAGGACGTCATCTGCTTTACCTCCCAGTGTACCGTCGTCCAGATACCAGACATTCAGCTTTGATTTTAAATTTGAAATAATAGATTGAATTCCCAAACTGAAAAGAGCTGGACCTGATGAATCACCCCGTTGAACACCTACAGCAGACTCAATAATATGGTTTTGATAAAACAAGTGCGAATTTTGACTAACATTGCCAAACGTAATGATAAATTTCGGGGATATTGTTAGCCACTTCTTTCAGCAGGGTTATCAGGCCTCCAGGCTATCAATGGAGTTAAAAGCGTTTCTAAGGTCAACCTTCAGAAGAAAATCCGCATTAGAACTTGTTAAGAAGGTACGCATCGATGTACCGCCGCCTCACAGCCACCTTTGAGGCCAAAGCCTAGTTAAGTAGGCTGAAATTTTGTCTTAAGGTTTGAGATTATGTGCCTGCAAGTTAATTTTATAGTTAAGCGTCGAAATGTGGAACCAACAGCAATAGGACGGATACCGTTATCCTTTTTTTTGAAGGCACTCAATCTTGCCCCGCATAAGTAGGGAGTAAAATTGGGATTGACATTACCAGAAAGCAGAAAATTAAATAATTTTGCAATGTCATTAAGAAGTACTCTACCGGCGTCACCGGCAGACATGCTTACAAGATCTTTGAGATGTTGAGGTGTAATCCCGTCAATGCCGCCGGCAGAGCCTTTCGAAAATGACAATATTGCGTCTAAAGTGTCTGTAACTCGAGTGCTGTTGTGGAGAGTTTTTGAACTGTTATTTACTGCTTACTTACTTACTTGAGGAAGTGACTTATGAGCAGCTCCTTGAGGCATTGGAGACAAGATATGGCGACGCTCACCTGGAACACGTCTTTCGTGCGCAGCTTAAAGATCGCGGGCAACGCGTCAATGAAAACTTGCGGCAGTGGGCTCTTGAGGTGGAGAAACTGGTGCGAAAAGCATACCGGTCTATACCTGATCTCATTGAAGGGAACCTGGTGCAGACATTCATCGACGGCATCCGCGACCTTGAAGTCAGAGCCGCTGTGAGGATTGGGCACCACGAAACGCTTAAAGACGCCTTGGCCCATGAACTGGAGGTGGAAGCCGTGCGGCAGGAACATCGTTTCCATCGCATCAGGGAGGTTGCAGCAGCTACGGTTTGCGACCGCAATAAAGGATACAGCCCTAGGTGCTATGGCTGTGAGTAAAGGGGCCATCTTCGATCCAGCTGCGCTTAGCGAACCGTAGAAAGGGAAGGCGAAGGATCTCGGGAGGGTGGTGCGGCCAACACCACCGCCTAGCAGCAGCAGGAAAACGAGTAAAAGCCAGAAGCGTGACATGTGCTTGCTGATGTTAAAAGAGCCCCAAGGATTTCGATCTCACAAACCCACGATGGGAACAGCCTAATCATCAAGGGCAAAGTCAACGGAATGCCGTGTAAACTGACTGTAGACACTGGAGCCTCTCGCAAAGTTGTCAAATTTCAACTTATAAGTCAGTTCCTTGGAAACTCCGCGTACAACCGAGAACGCATTAATTTGGTAACAGCCACCGGTCAGCGTATACCCGTCCGTGAAGAGAAGGAGATGGAGTTGAAGCTAGGCAACATGATCTACCTGCATAATGTCATCGTGGCTAATATAATGGACGACTGCATCCTGGGCCTAGTGTTTTGAAATGTGGTCAAGAGGAACTTTTCTTGGAAGGGGCGTTACCAGGGAACGTGTACAGCCTTAAGAAGATTGTTCTTCCGCCGAGATCGGTTCCGTTTGATATCTAATGGTCGGTCGAGTTAGATACCTAATGAGGGCAGGCATCCACGACTTTTTCTGCCACCAGAGCGGCGCTACTTACAAATGCGGTGTAATATTTGACAGATTACATAACGGGAACTCAATTTGTTCGAAAAATGTAAAGGTTAATGTTTTTTATGTACTATTAGTATATATTTATATCAATTTGATTAAAACCAAACCACAGATATTCATAAAAGTTGAAAATTAAAAAAAAGAGTTAAAAATGTGCCAAAAATTAAAGAATAAACTCCTGAGGCATTTTTTATTAGTATAATAAAATAGAAATTGATAAAAAAGTATTAATACAATACTATAGAAATTGATAAACTTTTATTGAAACCTAAATTCTCAATTAGTTAACATTGTGTAACAAAAAACTTCGACATCTGGTGAATGAAAGCCCTCATTGGATTGAAACTACTTATCAATATTATTCGACCAAAGGTAAATAAAACAATAAATAACAATAACAACTGTCGTACATTTTAACCAACTTTGAACCTGAAAGAAGCGAAAGAGGTATGTAAGGATCGTGACACTTGGCGATCTGTTCTCTCTGGCTACCCCGTTATGGATTGTGCGTGAAGATAAGTAAGTAAGTAAGTAAGTATATTTTAACCAAATAGGTATTTTAATTAAATTATATATTTTATTCCTGAAATTCCGAAAAATAATGTTTTATGTAAATAATATATTATTTCAATATTAATGAATATGTGATAATATATTTACAAGTTCGTTTGCCTGAAGTGATGACACGAAATAACGATGGCCGAATACACCAAGAATATATTTTATTTTGCAACATTATTAGAGCTCGAAACCTATCCAACTGCAGAGAGGTGTAAGACAGGGTGACGTTATATCCCCGAAACTCTTCACCGCTGCTTTGGAAGACGTTTTCAAGCTACTGGACTGGAAAGGATACGGTATTAACATCAATGGCGAGTACATCACTCACCTTCGATTTGCCGACGATATAGTCCTTATGGCAGAATCGCTGGAGGACCTTAGTACTATGCTCAATGACCTCAATGATGTCTCCCAACGGATAGGTCTTAAGATGAACATGGACAAAACAAAGATCATGTTTAATGTCCATGTGACACCTATGCCGGTAGTTGTTGGGAGCACTATGCTCGAAGTTGTTGACGAGTACGTTTACCTGGGACAAATAGTCCGACTAGGTAAGTCCAACTTCGACCGAGAGGTCAATCGACGGATTCAACTCGGCTGGGCAGCGTTCGGGAAATTACGACATATCTTCTCGTCAGGTATACCTCAATCTCTAAAAACTAGATTGTACAACCAGTGCGTGTTGCCAGTGATGACTTACGGATCTGAGACGTGGTCCTTCACTGCTGGCCGTATGAGGATGCTCAAGGTAGCTCAGCGAGCTATGGATAGGGCTATGCTCGGAGTTTCTCTGCGTGATAGACTCAGAAATGAGGATATCCGCAGTAAAACCAGAGTGACCGACATAGCCCAACGGATTAGTAAGCTGAAGTGGCAATGGGCCGGCCATATAGCTCGAAGAACCGATAACCGATGGGGAAGAAAGGTTCTCGAGTGGCAGCCTCGTACCGGTAGGCGTAGTGTAGGGCGACCCCCCACTAGATGGAGTGACGACCTGGTAAGATATGCAGGAAGGCGATGGATGCAGGTGGCTCAGGACCGTGCTTTGTGGCATTACGTGGGGGAGGCCTAAGTTCAGCAGTGGACTTGTGAAGGGCTGTAATGATGATGATGATGATTGCAACATTAATGCCAGGGAGAACTTTAAAGAAATATTAAATGAGAAAATAGAACAACGTCAAAATAAAATCAATGCTCGCTACACTTCTACTGATCCCAAGAAAACAACGAATGCCGCGTTTTTATTGAGATACTTGAGCGTTTTATTGAGATTGTCACCAAAAGAAGCTTTGAAACCATCAACTGTAAGCGGTTATAGTTGTAGGTCACTTCAAGATGCAACGCCTGGTGATTCATCGTACACAATATTATTATTAGATTGCTTTAAGGCGATAAACAAAGCTCGAGAACTAGGTTTTTCTTTTAATTTTCAAGATTTTGATTTATACTAAATTATAGACTTTTGAGTGCTGTAGATATATTTTTACATTTTTAATTTTTTACATTTTCTATGAATATTATCGCTCCAATACATTTACAGCCGGATTTCCTACGGTGTCAAAATTGTACCGACGGTAGGCTGTTTAAAGGTAATAAGGGATTAAATATACACATTAAACGATGCCACAGTAAAAATATTTCGGCTTCACAGCCTACCGTAGAAATTCATGACTCTTCTGATAATATACCTAATGACACAAATTCTTCACTTTTTTCGAAACAATTATACAATTTGTATAGTAACGTATCAGTGGTTAAAAAAATTCCCAGAGGCGCGAGGATGCAACTTGCTAAAGCATTATCATTAACTATTCAAAATTGTCTAACGAATTGTGAAAAAAGTTGGCAAAAATTATTTACATTCGCGTATTCCCACTTTCATTTTAGTAAAACAATAAATAAATCAATTACGTCTCAACTAAAAGAAAATTCTTTTGAAAATTTGAATTACCCGATTAATACTCATTTCTCTCGACCTTATCCTAAATTTGATTTAAAAAAAGTAGTTGAATCAAAAGTAATGGACGGCGACTTAAAAAATGCATCCCGTATTCTATTCTCAGATGACATCCTCGCTCCTCGTAATGTCGAAACTCTTGAAGGCCTTCGTCAGAAACATTCTTCGGTCAATCCTTCCCAGAATTTACCGCTGCCTCCCAATACTTCTATGCAACCATTACAAGTTTCCGAAAAAGACACTTTAGACGCAATATTGTCATTTTCGAATGGCTCTACCGGCGGCATTGACGGGATTACGCCTCAGCATCTCAAAGACCTTGTAAGCGTATCTGCCGGTGACGCCGGTAGGGTACTTCGTAATGACATAACAAAATTATGTAATTTTATGCTTTCTGGTAATGTCAATCCCAATTTCATTCCCTACTTATAAGGCAAGATTGTGTGCCTTCAAAAAAAAAGGATAACGGTATCCGTCCTATTGCTGTTGGTTCTACATTTCGACGCTTAACTTCAAAATTAGCTTGCAGGCACATAATCTCAAACCTTAAGACAAAATTTCAACCTACTCAACTAGGCTTTGGCACCAAAGGTGGCTCTGAAGCGGCGGTACATTCGGTGCGTGCTTTCTTAACTAATTCCAATGCCGATGTTTTTCTGAAGGTTGATCATAGAAATGCTTTTAACTCTATTGATAGCATAACCCTGCTGAAAGAAGTGGCTAATAATACGCCCGAAATATATCATTACGTTTGGCAATGTTACAGTCAAAATTCGCACTTGTTTTATCAAAACCATATTATTGAGTCTGCTGTCGGTGTTCAGCAGGGTGATCCATTAGGTCCAGCTCTTTTCAGTTTGGGAATTCAACCTATTATTTCAAATTTAAAATCCAAGCTGAATGTCTGGTATCTGGACGACGGTACACTGGGAGGTAAAGCAGATGACGTCCTCAATGATATTTTTCAAAATTTTAAAAATATTGGTCTTGAACCAAATACAAATAAATGTGAAATATTTATTTCTAATAATTTATCTAATTCTAACAGAGATACCTTAATTCAAAATTTCAATCAGATTTCTCCAGGAATAAAAACTGTCAATTCGGAATCACTTGACCTGCTTGGTGCTCCGTTGTTTTTCGAAGGTATTAAACCTGTTTTAAAAAATCAATCACGTTGATAAATTATATATTTTAAACCCCCATATTGCCCTTACCATTTTAAAAAATTGTCTCCTTGTACCTAAATTTACATACTTGTTACGCCCAAGTCCAGTCTGGAAATGTTCGGATATTTTAAAAGATATTGATAGTAATCTTAAAATTGCTTTAGAAAACATTCTAAATTTGAGATTAAATACAATATCCTGGAATCAAGCCACTTTACCTATCAAATTTGGTGGAATTGGTGTAAGAAATATTTCTAGCGTCGCATTGCCTGCTTTTCTTGCTTCCGTGCATAGTGTTAATGACCTATGTAACACAATTTTAAATAATAAAGTAGACCTGCGCTTTGCTGCGGAGGCAAAGCAAACATGGCTAACGCTCTGTCCCGGCAAAAATGTCCCACTGGAAGCTAACCAACAAAAACAGTGGGATATTCCGTTGGTACGGAGTGTCCAGAAAAAATTATTTCAAAATTTCCATATTCAACAAGATCAGGCTCGCCTTCTAGCTGTTTCGACTAAAGAATCCAGCCACTGGTTACATGCTCTACCATCAAGTAATCTCGGCACATTGCTTGATGGGGAAAGCTTGCGCATCGCCGTAGGAATCCGGCTAGGAGTGGCTATTTGTCAACCTCACCAGTGCCCCTGTGGTAGCAGCGTCGATGAGTTTGGGCTCCACGGACTTTCATGCAAGAAAAGTGCAGGTAGGTTTTCCCGCGTCACGGTTCTTTGAACGAAATCATCGGAAGGGCTTTTGTCTCTGTAAATATCCCCTAAGTTTTAGAGCCTTGCGGGATATTTAGAGACGATGGCAAGAGACCCGACGGTATGACTTCGGTCCCTTGGGAGAGAGGTAAAGCCCTAGAGTGGGATGCTACTTGCGTTGACACTTTGGCGGCCTCTCATCTCAAGGGTACCTCTTTTAAAGCCGGGGCGGCATCAGAGGCAGCCGAATTTAGTAAATGGCGCAGATATGAGTCTTTGAGAAATGACTACATATTTGTGCCATTTGCTGTAGAGACTATCGGTCCGTGGGGTCCACGTGCAGTAAAGTTCCTAAAGGAACTGTATCCACGACTGTTCGTCGCTGCTGGTGATAAGGGGGCTGGTTTTTTCCTCGCTCAAAGGCTAAGTATAGCTATTCAGCGAGGAAGCGCAGCCAGCGTTTTTGGCGCTATACCGTGGGGAGCAGGTCTTTTTGACGATTTAAATTTTTAGTTTTAGATTTTCTATATTATAGTTCCTTCTTTTATATTGTATATAATTAGTTTTAATCGTTAATATTATAATTTTAGTTAAGTTCTTTATTATAATTTTTGTAATATAAATTGAACGTTGTAACTTCAATATTAATAAAGAAAAATTTAATATAAAAATAAACAATAAATTAATCATACAACATTTATTCGTCGTCATCTTCCCTAATAATTACACCATCTAAAAACTCGGCTGGTGCTGAAATATGTTGCTGATGTCTGGCCTATCCCAAATACCAAACTAAGGTGACGACGGGTCTCTCTTTAAGTGCGCAAACAACAAGGGTGACATACCTTATCAGTTTCTGTATCCTAGAAATAAAAAAATACTTTAGTGAGAAAGCTGAACAGTTTGTTTTTAAAATAGGCATATCAGTAAAACACTTTTGAATATATTCTAATACACTTCTATTCATAGGCTTGAATGTTATGATTATTATGTGCTTATATGCTATATAAGCACATAATAATCATAACATTTGGAAATCAAATCAATGATATATGTCTGTTAGTATATGTACGAAAAGAATGTTGTATGTAGGTCCCTGTGTACCAAAAATACCCATTTGGTTAAAGATTAGAAGAAAATGGTTCCAACAATCAAAACAATTAGCTAGCTCGAAACTAAACCTGAGCTTACGCTATGGCAACTAGGATAACAGATAGTACTTATATACGACTATAAACATCCGTCACTGAGGTACAAATGTTCATGCTCATCACACAAACATTTGACACTTGGACTTGAACCCGCAGCTGATAGTTTCGTCGTCCGCGCAGACCACTAGACTAAGAGTCATTAAAAAATTTAAATATACATAGCATACCTGTCTTGGAGCAACCCTGTTTTCAATAATGGTAAACATCAACTGATACAGGTTCGTGGGGTTATCTCTCAATATTCTGTCACTTTGCCTTCGCAAAATGGACCACCCACATAAAAGGCATACACTAGCGTGGCCTTGGTGACTTGGAGCAGGTTGTTGGTCATCAATGCCAGATATTTCTTATAAACTATGATTTACATTTATCATTGCTAGATCTCTGCATGCTTCACAGATATAATCATCTTCGGTAATCTGAAAAATAAAAGTACTTACTTCAAAAGTTATTAGTATGGTATCATCCGTACATAGATCTATGCAAAAAATTAATTGTAATCTATTGTGTTTGGTAATGGCAACAGACGAGAGGTTAAATGTTGAGTTAAAGTGTCATCCATTGTTCATCATATTAATTTGTGAGATGTGTGTATAATGGATGCAGACTATTTTTACAACAATTTACATGGATCATTAAAGACTTAGCTGGACATACCTATAATAGAGAATTAAGCGGGCTACATACGAGGCGATATCGGTGGCGATCTAGGGTGGAAAGAAATCGGGGCTTTTATCGGGGCAGACCTTACACACGGGCCTGCCTAGCAGTACGCGTTCGGACTTGGAGCGGAAAGCATATGCGGTAGAGTTCTTCAAAATGCCTCCGACTCTCTTAAAACACCAACGTGTTGGTTTAGAATTAGCCATCTCGGTTAATTTATTCGAAAATAGAAAAAGAGGAGTTGCTGGGTGAAAAAATGGCTCCAAAAGAGACAAAAATTAAGCCACATAAACGTACTAAATGGTCTGTAATCCAAAGACGTGATTAACTTTCTCCGGATGGATGAAGACAGTTTTTACAACTTTCTAGAAATGATTTCACCACTTATATAAAAACATCAATTTCTCCTACCTATGCTATTTAGTTATTTCTTCTCTTTGTTCATTTCTGCTTTGGTCAAAATCGGGTTATGTACTACACACAACAAACAAAGAAATAAAATACTTTTGTATAATAATATGTATACGTTTATTTTTTTGATGTAATCTTTATTTATGGGCTAAAACTATCAAAAAATAAAATAGCTTATATCTTTTTTTTTAAACATAAAGAAACCTTTAATTTTGGACATACTCCCTTTTATATAGCTTGTTTGTTGCTGTGGAGATGGTGAAGGAGTAGGAGTTAGTTGTTGAGGAGAGGCTTTATCTTCTCCTTACTTACTTCATACACCCTACTTTACGAACGGCAATAAAACAATTAGTTTAGTAGGCATTCTTGACCATGTCACTTCGCAGGGTCACAGGCTAGGGTGGATATGATTTGAATTTCGATAGAATTTCAATGAATTTATTTATTTTATTCATTTTTTTTGTAAAATATCAGTGCCATAGGCTTCTACTCCGTTTACATGACTAAAATGTAAAAATTTTATTATTTATAAAAGGTCATACAGTGTCACTGCTTTGTTAACTTCCTTCCGCGAGGGCTGCCGGCAGCGATCGCTGCCGATTTCTTACACACGCAGAGTAAGGAGGGGACGGGGCCCCGATCTAGGAAGCATCGGCTGCATTTTTACTCCTGCCAGCCAATTAAGGAGGCGACATCGGCCACGACTTAGGATGGCCTCACATGCGACACGATTTAAAGGCAATCTAGGAGGCATCCCCACTACTCCACCCTAGATCGCCACCGATATCATGTCGTATGTAGCCCGCTTTAATAAACACTTACGATTTGTGGATACACCCAGCTACAGAGTAATGTGGTAACTCTTATGTCGACTTCCAAAGCACGGTATCGACGCAGTGTATTAACGTATATGTTGCAATTGATGCACATAATGCGAGTAAATCTGCCACGATCGCTCATCATGTCTGAGTGAAGTAATCCGCGACGCACGCTCAATCGTTTCCAAATCAATCGGTTACGCGCACAAGACACATCGGTAGTATCGAAGTGGGCAGAATCATCTGGAGGATATGGAATTGAACATACTGTGAGTAAACTTTTTCACTTTCTGTTTACATTTATCCCATTCTTTTCCGCATTTTCCACACTAAAATAGTCGGGTCAAATGATTTGCATTTATCTGATTTTGTTGGCATAAAATAGGCTAATAAATATATTTGTTGATAATTTGTGTTAGATTAAGTAAAGTGTATAACCAGTGCGTGTTGCCAGTGATGACTTACGGATCTGAGACGTGGTCCTTCACTGCTGGCCGTATGAGGACGCTCAAGGTCGCTCAGCGAGCTATGGAGAGGGCTATGCTCGGAGTTTCTCTGCGTGATAGGCTCAGAAATGAGGATATCCGCAACGGATTAGTAAGTGGCAATGGGCCGGCCATATAGCTCGAAGAACCGATAACCGATGGGGAAGAAAGGTTCTCGAGTGGCAGCCTCGTACCGGTAGGCGTAGTGTAGGGCGACCCCCCACTAGATGGAGTGACGACCTGGTAAGACATGCAGGAAGTCGATGGATGCAGGTGGCTCAGGACCGTGCTTTGTGGCGTTACTTGGGGGAGGCCTGTGTTCAGCAGTGGACTTGTGAAGGGCTGTAATGATGACGATGATGATGAGATTAAGTAAAATAGTTTAAATAAAATGTCAGTAACTGTTATTCCAGCACACATTTTAGATTTAATTCCTAGATACGACGGAGATGAAAAATTACTCAATTTTTTATTTCAAAATGTGAATATGTTTTATTAAATTCAGGAGGCGATAATACCCCGATTCAGAATTTATACAGATTTCATGCTATAAGTAGTAAGCTTACTGGTAGGGCTGCGACTCTACTTAGAGATAATCCTAGTTTAAGTACATGGGAAAATTTGAAAGAAATTTTAACCCAACATTTCGGTGACCCTCGTTCAGAAGAATGTATTGCTATCGAGCTAGAGTCTAAAAATTAAACAAGGAGAGTCATATATTCAGTTTTGTGTTAGATACAAAATATAAAAAGTTCCCTGCTTGCTGAACTACAAAGACTTTCCGATGAAGGAATTAAAGCCGCTAAAATGATTAAGTATATATAATAATACCGCCTTAAACGTATTTTTGTACAATTTACCCGAAGACCTCATTAGAATTGTTCGACTCAAAGGCTGTTCGACTTTGGAGATTGCTTTAAGTATAGCCACGGAGGAAATTAACTTCTTAGCACAGTATAAAGCCAAAAACCATAAAGCTAAACCAGTTCAGCAATTAGCTATTCAAAGTTTTGCGAGACCATCTACATTCATAAATTCAAATCCGCCACCAAACAATAATAATAATAGTAATTTCAGGTTTGGTGTACCCAATAATCAGATAGGATATAGGCCTAATTTTATACACCCTAATAAATTCACGTCTCATCAACAAGATTACCGTTTTGCATCACCACAAAATTCAATGCCACGTAATTTCAATCATCCATTTACCCCACAACCACGAGCACCATTCCAAAGTGGTGGATTCAAATTTGGCATTCCCCAACACCAAATTCAAAGATACGGTATGCAGAATCAACCACAACCAAATCAGTTTAAATACGGTCTTCAACAATATCCTAATCAATTTAAATACGGCATACAACAGCAATCCAATCAGTTCAAATTCGACATACAAAATCAACCGTCTAAAAATGCTTACGACACTGACGTATCTATGCGCACCGCACCAATTAGGCAAAACATGACAACCAATGATTTGTTCTTTAGTGAGGAACCTTCAACGTCATATCAAAATTTCTCTCAAGATAATAATGACGGTGACTATTACGACCACTATGATGGTTTTGTAGAAGACCCTTCGTTTGAGGGTCAGTATCTCGAAAATTCAAATGAAATTAATAATGAAGATAATGCGGTGCCTGAAAATTTTTCCGATAGTAGCCTTCGAAAACCCCCCGAAATGATCCATCTTAATTATTGCGATATCATTTTGCCTTACATAGTCATTCCCGAAATAAATTCCAAGTTTTTAATAGACACGGTAGTAGTAGATCTTTAATCAGTCCCGCAAAGGCTATACAACATTTTATCGAATTTAAATACAAGGAACCTTTTACCGTACTAAGCACGCATGCGCAAAGCATGCATGACGAAATTATTTTTATACTGCTTTTCAAAACGTTTTAAAACAAAAAGTACTCTTCCACATAAATTTTATATATATGATGTGGACGGTAGATACGACGGCCTTATTGGGTCAGACTTATTAAAAAAATTTGCAGCTAATATCGACATATAACAACAAGTCTTGCGAACGCCTAATACTGAAATACCAATAATCCACAACCCACCTTCCGAAATTAACTTAGAACCAAGGTCGGAAACACGGGTTAAAATTCCTACCAACTTACAAAACGAGGACGCAATCATTGATTTTATACCAATTAGCGAAGGAGTTCGTATGCCATGTGCCCTTATAAAATGTGAAAATTTCTTTGCCGACACCATTATTCCAAATTTTTAAAACGAGAAAGCTAATATTAAAATTTTAGAACCGTTTAATGTAACTGTATTTGAAAATAATGAGTGTGACATTAATGTGATAAATTCCGATTGCGAGATAGATGAAATTTTAAAAGAAAATTTAAATAAGCTACGGTTAGATCATACAAACGAAGAAGAACGGAAAGCTATTACCAAACTATGCTATGAATACCGCGACATATTTTATAGTGAAAAAATTCCACTTTCATTTACAAATCAGGTAAAACATAATATCAGTACCGTTAATGAAGATCCTATTTACATCAGACCATATCGTCACCCACCTTCTCAAAATGAGGAAATCCAAAGACAAGTAGACCAACTTTTTCAAAATAATGTAATTCAAAATTCTCACTCACCTTGGAGCGCGCAAGTTCATTTAGTCCCCAAAAAACTAGATGTATCCGGGCAGCCTAAATTTAGAATGGTAGTAGATTATCGGCGATTAAATGTGAATACTATAGACGATAAATACCCGTTACCTAATATAACTGACCTTTTTGATAAGTTAGGTAAATCTGTTTACTGTAGTACCCTTGACCTTGCAAGTGGCTACCACCAAATAGAAGTAAATGAAGCTGACAGGCCAAAGACAGCTTTCACAACTCAATCAGGCCACTATGAATTTAAATGCATGCCTTTTCGGTTAAAGACAGCCCCCGCAACGTTCCAGAGGGCGTATTTCGTATTTTAAGAGGCCTCTAGAGTATCCATTGCTTAGTATACCTCGATGACATAATTGTGTATTCGGCTAGCTTTCAGGAACATATCGAAAAATTAAGAAAAATTTTTGATCACCTCAGAGAAACCAACATAAAAGTCACCTTAGATAAATGCGGGTTTTTGAGAAAAGAAGTTCTATATCTTGGCCATACTATCACAAAAGAAGGTTTAAAACCTAATGACGAAAAAATCAAATGAGTACTGAAATATCCCTTACCGCGTACAGCCACCGAAATAAAGTTTTCTCGGATTAGTACGTTATTACAGAAAATTTATTAAAGACTTTGCCAAACTTACACAACCACTTACCTCTTGCCTGAAAAAGAAAAATAAAATTGAAATTACAAAAGAATATATAAACGCATTTGAAAGATGTAAAAAGCTTTTAACAAACGCCCCACTCTTACAGTACCCTGATTTCTCACGACCGTTTGTGCTCACTACAGACGCGTCAAACTTTGCTCTCGGTGCAGTTCTATCTCAGGGACCTATCGGTAGTGATAAGCCTATAGCGTTTGCAAGTCGTACATTGAACGATGCTGAAACAAAATACAACACGATAGAGAAAGAACTTTTGGCAATCGTTTGGGCAGTCAAGCATTTTCGCCCTTACTTATATGGAAAGAAATTTACAATCTACACCAACCATTGACTTTTATAGCCTGGTTAAATTCCATGAATGAACCGAATAGTAAACTCACTAGATGGAAGTTACGTCTATTGGAATTTGATTACGAAATAGTATATAAGAACGGCAAACAGAATTGTAACGCTGATGCTTTATCTAGAATTAGGATAAACGCCTTAAATGATAACGACGATATCTCTATGCAAGTGAATATAGATAAAAACGGAAGAAAACTTCAACATCAATTGAGTAATGTAGTCTCTAAAATTGTACAGCTAGGTCATTCGAATTAGGCAATGGATACAGTAACAATATCATCTGATTCGGATACTTTGAGTATTCCCTCCCTACACGGTAGACAATCCCCATATCCAATACCATCTCCAACTAGTAGCACCATCACAGCATCCGAAGGACATAGTAGTAACAATACAATACATTCGGCTAAAGATGTAGACACGGCAGAAATCTTAATCCTTCAGGAAGCGATTGATACGAAACCAAACCAAATACTCGTTATATACGTGTAACAGAAATGAATGTTCAGTTAAAAACTTGTCCAGGAATAAACAAAATATATTAGAAGTCCACTTACCTTTAAATAATTTGGAATTAATTGAAAAATTCCTGAAAGAATATATAAGACCCAAAATTAAATATTTCTTTTATTTTGAAGATGTCATACACCGTAAGCAGTTTTCCGAAGTCACAACGCAATTATTCAAAAAGGATACTGTAAAATTTTATGAATGTACTAAAAGAATAGTCTATGTAGAAGATGAAAACGAGCAACGCGAAGTAGTCCTTAAATATCATTTAGGTAAAAATTGCCATAGGGGAATTAGGGAAACATTAGTAAATTTGAGGCGAACGTTTTATTGGAATAATATGGAACAAACAGTAGCGAATATCATAAATTCATTTGAGGTTTGTAAGAAAATGAAATACGACTGTAAACCCCTAAAACCTCAACTTCAACTGACTCAAACCCAGTCTAAACCATTCCAAGAAATTTTCATCGATACCCTTTTAATAGAAGGTAAATATTTTCTAACCTTGGTAGACGCGTTCAGCAAATTGAGTCAAACAATCGAAATTAATAGTAGGGATACCCCGGAAGTAATAAGAGCTTTAAAAAAGTATTTTTCATTTTATGGAATTCCATCCAAAATTAGTTCAGATCCCGGTGTGGAATTTAACAATGTAAAGTACATTGTTAAATTCCAGACCGGGATCTGCTAAAGGAAATGCTTACATTATACAAAAACAATCTACACATTTGTACCGCGCACAACCCCAACTCTATGGGACTTATCGAAAGGTTCCATTCAACCATTACTGAAACTTACCGTATCGCGAAATATGAACACATTACAGACGCTGCATCAGTGATGACATATGCTGTTATGTCATACAACCTTTCAATTCATTCTTCAACGGATCTCACGCCCTTTGAAGTAGTATTTGGGTACACAGAATCCAATAGTACATTCGCCGTAGATTTTGATAAGCAGTTCACACAACAGTTAATAAGAGAACACGCCAAAAGGACTAAATATTTATATGAACATATTACAAATAAGTTAATTGACAAAAAACTACAGTAAGACAGAAACACGCAGGTGAATCTCCGTTCGATATAGATGTAGGTGATACTGTTTTCATAAAAGGTGTTAATACAAGACGGGTTAAGGATAAACCGTGTTACCAAAAGGCTCATGTCACCGGTGCTATAGAAAGAAATGTAGTTCCAGTTGAAACTAATAAACGTATCACAAACTTTCCTATTAAAGACATTAAACGTCCTTCACGGATTATTTCCACTGGTGATCCGAATAATGGGAATCCAGACCCTTCATCTGCTTCGCATTGACAAGAACCCGGGTTTGTTACCTGTGGACGAAGGTCAAGCATTTGTTAATTATGATAATTGGATAGTTATTAAGATATTAGATTTAAATTTAATTAACGAGGAATTAGAGTCAAGTACTCATAGATACGGGTTGCTTAAAAAGCATGTTCAAAATTGTTTCGATATTAAGTCATTTTATTCAGATTTTATAACCGTTCAATATCAAACCGATTATACTTTGAATGTTACCATCGACAAATTTAAGCAATTAATTCCTTCATTACGAATCAAAAGAGGTCTCCTCAATCCAATTGGCTCTTTGATATAAACTATCACAGGTAACTTAGGTAATGATGACGCTCTTAAATATGAAAGATTAATAAGTAAATTACATACGGAACAAAATGCAATTAAAAATAAAATGACAATAGTTGCCGAAATGGTGGGCTCCTTTAGAAATGTGGCAAATTCTACTAAAAGCAATTTTGTACAAATCGGAGGTAAGGAACTATTACCAAAATTATTCACCTTTATAATATCTTTCTTGATAACTTTCATAATTTATATTCCCATTTAAATGAAATCGAAACAGCCATTGCTTTTAGTAAAATTAACGTACTGCATCAATCAATTATTGATACGGAAGAACTTATAATATTGTTGAAGGAAATAGAACAAACTGATAAATTAGTGTTTCCTGTTACTTACGAAAATATTGTAAAATTAGAAAGATGTATCGAGATAAAAGCCTATATAAAACAAAATCAGATAAAATTCATTATGAGTATTCCACTAATTAGAAACGAAATTTTTAACTATTATAAATTAATTCCCTTACCTGTAATATATAATGGCCAGACGACTCTCATCCTACCTAAAAATCCTTACCTAAAGGGTTGAAAGCAACACCACTCTCTCAGTCATGCCGCGAGGTCGACGAACGTCGATTTCTGTGTTACGAGAACGACATACAACCCTTCACTGATGACAACTGTGTCATAGAAATCATGCAGTTTCACACAAATATCTCAAGTTGTCACCCGATCCCTGCACGCTTGAAAATGTGAAGATCTACCTCATACAAACAAACCGCTGGATAGTTTACTCAAATACTGAAACAGCCATGACTAAATTCTGCGACAGTGAAGTAAGCCAGGAGATTCTCTAGGAACCTATCTCTTGACTATGGATGATAACTGCAAGGTTAAAATCAAAGGATACTGTTCGCACCACTTTGCACTATCGCTTAACGCTTATAAGGGATTCGTTAATTATTATCCAATAAGATTACTGCAAAGCCCATTTCCGGTTTCCTATCTACCGCTTTATGCCCAGCATGTGCATTCGTGTGAACGGGCTCACACAAGTTGAGAAGACATGCAACCAACCGCACCGCTTATATCTCGCATCATCGCTCCCGCCCTTGTGTAATTTGGATATTGAATTATACAAGCATATAGTAAAAAGTATAGACATTTGCAATAACGCTATATTTCGTGATTATCTGTGAAGTTGATAAGTGTGAAGACAGCCGACAGCCATCGAGACACGAGGCAGATCAGCGGAAGTCCAGGTGGGTGCACATGCATTCCTTCACGTCCTTCCTATGTCCCGAATTTAGGGGATTTGCAGAAGATATAAGAAATATTAAAAAAGGACAACTATGCTCATCAACATTACGAAGGTTATCGCCATTTATCACGGACGATGTACTTCGAGTAGGTGGTCGGTTACATTATTCGTCTTTATCGGATTCCCAAAAGCATCCAATATTGCTACCAAAAAAGGGGCATATTGTTGATCTTATAATTGATTATTATCACTATAAACATTTCCACGCTGGTCCTCAGTATTTACTTGCTGCGTTATGGGAGAAATATTGGATATTATCAGGTCGCCGTGTAGTGAGATACCGCATTCATAGGTGTAACATTTGTTTTAGACTTAAACCCAAACCTATTTACCCCATGATGTCTGTCTTGCCTGCTTGCCGCCTAGAGCAGTGTAATGCGTTTACACACACAGGTGTGGATTTTTCAGGCCCACTTTATATCACATTGACGCGTAAACGTGGTATACGAAGCCAGAAGGCTTATTTGTGTTTATTTATATGCCTCGTTACTAAGGCAGTGCATTTAGAATTAGCGTCTGATCTAAGTTCGGCGGGTTTTTTAGACGCTTTCTTTAACGGTACTAATTTTGTCGCCTCGCGTTCATATTTACATGAATTACATGGATTTTTAAAATCAGAAGAATATTATAAGGCATTCAGTCAGGTGCTCACTGATAATCGCATTGTTTGGAAACTCAACCCTCCAAGCGCTCCACATTTCGGGGGTTTGTGGGAGTCCAATATTAAGGTTGTAAAAACCCATTTGTTTCGCGTAATAGGTAAGCAAATCCTCACGTATGAAGAAATGCTTACTACTCTTTGTCAGATCAAGTGTATCTTAAATTCTCGCCCGCTTTATGTATTAAGTAGTGATCCATCGGAACCTACCGCACTTACACCCGCACATTTTCTAAATTTTAAACCACTTGAATGCTTACCAGCTGCAGATTTAAGCAAGGAACGTATTAATCTGTTATCACGCTTTTCTTTAATAGATTCTTTAGTTCAGTCCTTTTGGAAACGCTTCAGATTCGAATACTTACATACATTACAGAGTAGAGTGAAGTGGAATAAGAACTCTACTGCCATTTCTGTAGGGACGATTGTTCTAATAGACGTGGATAATACTCCACCGCTTCAGTGGCCTCTAGGCGTTGTCACCGAATTGTTTTTTGTGTGATTAATATATGTAGTTGATTTTACATTATCGTTTATATATTTAGTTTAATTCTTAGGTCATAACGTCGCTTCATTTCGCTACTATATAAGTATTTATCTATATATATATATCTATATTTTTATACTTTACTTGCTAGTTGAGGATACCTCAAGGCCGGGGGGGTGTTCGCGCCACTTTGCACTATCGCTTAACGCTTATAAGGGATTCGTTAATTATTATCCAATAAGATTACTGCAAAGCCCATTTCCGGTTTCCTATCTACCACTTTATGCCCAGCATGTGCATTCGTGTGAACGGGCTCACACAAGTTGAGAAGACACGCAATCAACCGCACCGCTTATATCTCGCATCATCGCTCCCGCCCTTGCGTAATTTGGATATTGAATTATACAAGCATATAGTAAAAAGTATAGACATTTGCAATAACGCTATATTTCGTGATTATCTGTGAAGTTGATAAGTATGAAGACAGCCGGCAGCCATCGAGACACGAGGCAGATCAGCGGAAGTCCAGGTGGGTGCACATGCATTCCTTCACGTCCTTCCTATGTCCCGAATTCAGGGGATTTGCAGTATCACGAATAAATTAAATTCCATTCACCGCTCGCACCGCGCTCATATACAGTCCACTATTCTATTTAAATTAATAGCCGCACCGCATAACATTATTTAATACATTTGAACCAGCAGTTTGGTGGTTGAAGGCCAAACGCCAAATCCACCAGATACGAACTGAAAAGACATCAGACTCAAGGTAAAGAAATAACTTTCCTTAAACAGCCAATGATAAACTTACCAAAGAGATTATTCGACTCGTCAAGTACCCTAAAGAAGCCTATGAATCTCGATGGAATTAATATAGCAGACGTACAGTTCCTGAACTTATTACTGCAGAGAAGTATGGGAGAAATTAGTAATAGTGAGTTATGTGAAAATGAAAAAAGTGAAATTACTAATAAAAGTGTTAGCTTAGTGAACATTATAATCTTAGTTATAATAATAACTATTTTAAGTATTATTTTTAAACATAAATTGACTAATATCTGTAAAATGTGGAAAATTCGAGATAATCCCGAGGATAATCCCGAACTTGTGGAGGCAGGAGTTATATCGCCTCAATCCGTCCCTGGCTTAGTATTCCAAACAACCACATCAGCATTTTCATAAGAAGCCAAGTTAGATTTCTGTGTATTTTAAGACAAACAACTCCCACACATATCCCGCGACGATATGATAATAGTTTGGACTTATTTTACTAACATTAAATTTAGTTCATTCTGTAACTAACCACCTTCGGAAGAACTTTAAATCACTTTATATTTTAAATTGTGTTTTTTAAAAAGACTGTCGAGGTCCGTCGCAATTTAAGTATCTAGTCTCACTGTGCCTACACGTCGTACTCGTATTTTGTTGCCGTATTTACTAGGTGCTTACGGTCGTGTTTGCCTAAATCATTAGTTTGTCAGTCATTTGAATTTGAACCATATTTTAATGCACATAAAAGTAACGTGACGCGCACTCGTGTTGTGTAAGAATATATTCTGTCCTTGTTTAACTACACTACTCCGCAGTCTTTCTATCTTTGTCTATCAATATTCGAGACTCGAGACTAGTCGGGACTCGGGACTTCAACCAAATACTAGTACAAGAGTACAAGGCAGACGAGGGTCTGTTTATAGTACTTTATGGACTCATGCGAATGTGGTCTCGGTGGACGCTGTAGTCATGTTTCCATTACTACGTTACGTAAACAATTTACGTTTCCATGACTATGTAATATATTTTGATGAATATAAATTATATAATTATTATAAGTAAATGTATCATGCTTGCTTTCAGTAATATAAAAATGCGTTCATTTACTCACGTTTACGAATCTATATATTTTATAATCGTTCTTATGGAGTAAACTTCACCAACTTTTTATTTTTTGTTTTTCAGAACTATTCTTTTTTTAAATGTTTTTTTATCCTATACCTTTAAACGAGCAATTCTTGTATATATATATATATATATATATATATATATATATATATATATATATATATATATATATATATATATCGGAATCTCGGAAACGGCTCCAACGATTTTCATAAAATTTTGTGTGCAAGGAGTTTCGGGGGCAATAAATCGATCTAGCGAGGATTTATTTTTAGAAAATGTCTTTTTGTCCGTGTTTTAGGCAATGAAAACTGCTACAATATCGTTAGAATAAGAAAGTAAATTTTGACAGGTTATTAACGATTACAAATAGCTTAATTCGTATATTGGGCGACCACAAAATCGTAATACCACGGTTCGAGCCCAGACCGACCGACTTTTTTTAATTTTTTTTAAGTTCCTTTTTTTTGAGAAAATCTATTTTTCGAGATGTTATAAATACAGTCGCTTAAGAACCTTCAGGAAATGAGCTTACTTCTGTTTAAAAGTTCAATAACGATCCTGCAACCTCTGGTGTTGCAGTTGTTCATGGGCTGTGATTGACAGTTAGCATCAGCTTATTTGCCCCTCTTCTATAACAAAATAAAATGTTACTATATAATTTAATACATTACGTTACTGAATAAACTTTCTTGCATTAAGAATTGCAGAGAAATGTAACATACTAACTCAAAGACTCATAACAACATGGAGGTTAGAAAACAAGAGAACGATCGCTACGTGCTAAAGCATAGCCCGCCTATCCCTGAAAATTTGTAGAATTTATAGCCGCGGTGCAGTCGGTAAGTAGTGTCTGCAAAGTAATTTTTAAATTTTTGATAAAAAGGAACATTAACCCTTCAATCCTCATAAAAATCCCATGCAGTCGCGTACGTCCGGCTTATCTCGAGTGGTCGCATGCGACCGTACCCACCCACAGCACTTCAAACCATTAAAACCTATATTTAGAAACTACTTTTCTATGAAGAAATTTGATATTATAAAATCTATAGAAAATTCTCTTTCCTGTGGTCTAAACAAAAGTCAGATTTTACTTTATTACAAAAAGATTTTTATTTGTATTTTGATAAATACCAAGAATATATACGAAGCGGATGTCGGCAATGTGAAAATCACAATTATTTCTATATATTACTCGAATTTATTTAGGTAAAAAGATAAATTACGCTACACTAAAACTACTAAAACACTATAAAAATTCAAAAATCAACACAATAACTAAACAATATGGATATGGACTGTATGACAAAAAAATAGAGGTGCTCACAAATTTCATTTGTGCTTGATCTGGTTTACTAGCTGACAGTAAAATTTACAGTTCACACTTATCGTAAATGACATGACATCTTTACATCGCAATTTATATATCGCTCAACACCATCTACACTAGAAAAATCATACTATTTTAAACAAGTCAACATACCGCCCCCCAAGGACATATTGACCAATTGTTATTTATTTTACTACCCACCATGACAACACAATCACTTATTAATATTATCTTATTTTGTAACTAACATCATATAAAAATCTAAGAACTTAAAAAGCCAATTAAAAATATAGATACAACTTATAACTAATACAGTACCGTGAAACCTTACAACTTTGCCCTTGGGGGACATCTTTGCCCAAACACGAAAAGTAACTAAAACTACCGATAGAAATTTTATTTTAACAAATGGCAACTTTGTGTGGTGTCTCGGGAAAACTAGAATATCTGTTTGGCAGCACTGACTACTACAATCGCAGTTAACCGGAAGCTACCCTACCCCAGCCTACGAATTTGGGATATAGATATAAATAAAAATACGCATAGGTGTGTTTTTAATAGCACTTCTCAAAAAAGTTTATTATTTAAACCGCACCCCGTAGTTTATGAATAAAAAATGGGTAAATATCGCGCATCTTATAACGTCGATATCTCTTCAGATACTTACAATTCGGTATTTCTTATAATTTAAAAAAACTGCACCCTGCTTAAATCTAACTCCACCATCGCTAAAAATCCATAAAATGCAATACTAATTGCAAAAAGTTAATAAAACTCAATTTATCATGTCAATTTATAAAATGACAATATTGCGCTATTGACGTTATTAATCCTATAAGAATCAATGTATAATTGTTATGTTCATTCAGAATTTGAAGTTGATTACTTCCATATATTATTTCTCATATAAGTAATCTTAATAGTAAGGAGACTAATTATAATATTTTTTAGAATATTGTTTGTATAATTCTTAGTACCCGGTTGACCAAGCTTCGCTCGGTTTTTTTTAATTAGTGTGTTTTGGAAATTATATTTAAATACAATTTACATACTGATGAAATACGAATAATATTTTTTAATCTTAGCGACATAATAGAAAAAAACTGAAACTGAACTGGTTATATAAATAAAAAATCATGAGTGCAATTAGTTTAATTTAAATTTTCGTGTTTTTAAAAAGTATATATATATATATATATATCGGAATCTCGGAAACGGCTCCAACGATTTTCATAAAATTTTGTGTGCAGAGAGTTTCGGGGGCAATAAATCGATCTAGCGAGGATTTATTTTTAGAAAATGTCTTTTTGTTCGTGTTTTAGGCAATGAAAACTGCTACAATATCGTTAGAATAAGAAAGTAAATTATGACAGGTTATTAACGATTACAAATAGCTTGATTGGTATATTGGGCGACCACAAAATCGTAATATCATGGTTCGAGCCCAGACCGACCGACTTTTTTTAATTTTTTTAAGTTCCTTTTTTTTTGAGAAAATCTATTTTTCGAGCCCTTTTTTTAGTACTTTTTAAAAACACGAAAATTTAAATTAAACTAATTGCACTCATGATTTTTTATTCATATAACCAGTTCAGTTTTTTCTATTATGTCGCTAAGATCAAAAGATATTATTCGTATTTCATCAGTATGTAAATTGTATCTAAATATAATTTCCAAAACACACTAATTAAAAAAAACCGAGCGAAGCTTGGTCAACCGGGTACTAAGAATTATACAAACAATATTCTAAAAAATATTATAATTAGTCTCCTTACTATTAAGATTACTTATATGAAAAATAATATATGGAAGTAATCAACTTCAAATTCTGAATGAACATAACAATTATACATTGATTCTTATAGGATTAATAACGTCAATAGCGCAATATTGTCATTTTATAAATTGACATGATAAATTGAGTTTTATTAACTTTTTGCAATTAGTATTGCATTTTATGGATTTTTAGCGATGGTGGAGTTAGATTTAAGCAGGGTGCAGTTTTTTTTAAATTATAAGAAGTACCGAATTGTAAGTATCTGAAGAGATATCGACGTTATAAGATGCGCGATATTTACCCATTTTTTATTCATAAACTACGGGGTGCGGTTTAAATAATAAACTTTTTTGAGAAGTGCTATTAAAAACACACCTATGCGTATTTTTATTTATATCTATATCCCAAATTCGTAGGCTGGGGTAGGGTAGCTTCCGGTTAACTGCGATTGTAGTAGTCAGTGCTGCCAAACAGATATTCTAGTTTTCCCGAGACACCACACAAAGTTGCCATTTGTTAAAATAAAATTTCTATCGGTAGTTTTAATTACTTTTCGTGTTTGGGCAAAGATGTCCCCCAAGGGCAAAGTTGTAAGGTTTCACGGTACTGTATTAGTTATAAGTTGTATCTATATTTTTAATTGGCTTTTTAAGTTCTTAGATTTTTATATGATGTTAGTTACAAAATAAGATAATATTAATAAGTGATTGTGTTGTCATGGTGGGTAGTAAAATAAATAACAATTGGTCAATATGTCCTTGGGGGGCGGTATGTTAACTTGTTTAAAATAGTATGATTTTTCTAGTGTAGATGGTGTTGAGCGATATATAGATTGCGATGTAAAGATGTCATGTCATTTACGATAAGTGTGAACTGTAAATTTTACTGTCAGCTAGTAAACCAGATCAAGCACAAATGAAATTTGTGAGCACCTCTATTTTTTTGTCATACAGTCCATATCCATATTGTTTAGTTATTGTGTTGATTTTTGAATTTTTATAGTGTTTTAGTAGTTTTAGTGTAGCGTAATTTATCTTTTTACCTAAATAAATTCGAGTAATATATAGAAATAATTGTGATTTTCACATTGCCGACATCCGCTTCGTATATATTCTTGGTATTTATCAAAATACAAATAAAAATCTTTTTGTAATAAAGTAAAATCTGACTTTTGTTTAGACCACAGGATAGAGAATTTTCTATAGATTTTATAATATCAAATTTCTTCATAGAAAAGTAGTTTCTAAATATAGGTTTTAATGGTTTGAAGTGCTGTGGGTGGGTACGGTCGCATGCGACCACTCGAGATAAGCCGGACGTACGCGACTGCATGGGATTTTTATGAGGATTGAAGGGTTAATGTTCCTTTTTATCAAAAATTTAAAAATTACTTTGCAGACACTACTTACCGACTGCACCGCGGCTATAAATTCTACAAATTTTCCGGGATAGGCGGGCTATGCTTTAGCACGTAGCGATCGTTCTCTTGTTTTCTAACCTCCATGTTGTTATGAGTCTTTGAGTTAGTATGTTACATTTCTCTGCAATTCTTAATGCAAGAAAGTTTATTCAGTAACGTAATGTATTAAATTATATAGTAACATTTTATTTTGTTATAGAAGAGGGGCAAATAAGCTGATGCTAACTGTCAATCACAGCCCATGAACAACTGCAACACCAGAGGTTGCAGGATCGTTATTGAACTTTTAAAGAGAAGTAAGCTCGTTTCCTGAAGGTTCTTAAGCGACTGTATTTATAACATTTCATTGTTGATCATTTTCATCTAAATATTTTCCATTTCTAGTACATGAAGGTGACATAAGTATTGTTGCGTGAATAAGTCAACTAGCGCCATCTAGTGTCAGGAACGAGAGCGAGGGGAGCTTTGCAGAAAATGACATCACAAATCTTTCAACCGACAGCGCCATCCGAAGAATTAAGTTTCTAGAAAATCTACACTCGAACACTCGTCGCTTTGCGCGCATTTACTTGAATATTCCGGATGCTTCATTGCTAATTTATATAAATAGGCGCTGCAAGATGCGATCGGGGCAGTGTGTTGATTTGGCGAGACAAGCGAAGCTTAGGAGCGGAATAAAGTGAATTAGTTTGTTTAATTATTAGTGTTTTTAACTTTAATTTGTGTAAAGTAAATTAAAGTGTTAATTTAGGCAATTTTATCGGCAATTTTTATTGTCACGAACCTCAAGCTCGTAACAGTATTATATTTACGTTAATCTATTTAGTTTCTTAGCACACAAAGGCTGAATATTTTGCTTACATCGATCTAAATGACATGATGTGGTCGTGTGAACAAAAATTTTTCACGGTTTAAGCTAATGATGGTGAATATAGCGCATAGCACCATATTTTTGCGCGCTATTTCTCTATAGCGCATAGTGCATTCTATGTAAGTAGTCGCCAGGACGCTATGGCGCTTTAGCGCTATTAAGTATTAATATCTAGCGGTAATTAGTTCTAGCAGCAGCGCTGTTGGGTTTGACGTGTGACACAAATTTGATCTAGTAGCACGCTACTCTTCGCGTGCGATCTAATTTAGCGTTAGACGTTGTTTGGTTCATGTATACGGTATATTTACAAGTGATCGAAGGTCACAGTTGTCTGCTACAAAAGTAGTCTAACTTACGTTTTTTTAATTTTAATAACATATAGATACAAAAGTGTATATAATAGTGTATGTAAATAGTTTATTTTTGTATATACAATTAATGAACTTTTAAATAAGCCTTAAATTGATTTATAATTTACATTAAGTTCAAAATAACTTTAACATCAATTTTAGAAAGGCGTAAGCCTGTAAAGTATGAAAGAGTGTTCAATGGTTTTTCTTTACCGCTTTATTTTAATTTAATCTAAAATGCGACTTATTACGAAATAATTTTCCTACACAGCACGCGGTCTATCCAACGAATGAAATGTAAAATAACATGCTACGAGATATAGCGTACTGCAACAATTAACGCGCTTGCCGGCCTTCTTATAACTCCTACACGCTTTCTTATAAATAGCGCGCTATAACATAGCGTATTTAATAGTGTGTTAGTAATTTATAGTTTATAGTCTGTAGCGTGCTGTCGACTTATAGTCGTTTTGAACAACTTTAGTTTAAGCATAGAATAAATCAGCGCCATCTCTTAAATACTCATGAACTCCCACGGAGCCAGTATTTCCACTTATAATTTTTTAATTTTATCCTAGTACCTGTAGAAATACTCCTTAAATTATCGTCAAAAAATCTAAAAAGCCTTATTGTACCTTATTTTAAATATTTTAAAGAACAAAATCGTTGCAAGTTTTGAATATCATTTCACGACTAAAACTCTTGAGTTTTGTGATGAAGAAGAAGTTATCAATTTCAAATTAACACTTAGTCTCATAGAAATAATGAATATGTAACTACTGTAGGTAAAATATTATATAATTATTCCGATATACAGAATAAAAAACTTTTTCGTTCTACACTTTTCTAGCTCTTTTGACCCTATCCCCTTCGTTAAATCTTTAAAAAAAACTACAGTGGGTGGGTACAGAAAAGAGAGTTACCTGAAGTTCGATTTCATTCCTAATTACCTGAAACCCTGTCAATTTTAAGAAACGCCTAAAGCTATATTAGTAGATTTACTCCAAAATACTGCAAAATATCTAAAAGTGGAAGCACTGCACGGGCGCGCATCACTCGTATGAGCTCGCGTTGGTGCTCCATAAACATTTTCGCACCAATGAGTCGGTGCCATTTTGTTTGTTCAATGACGCGGTCCGTACGCAGCAGTATAGTAAGTCTATGTTTGCTTATTATATTTTTTAGGTTTATCAATGGAAAATTGGATATATACAATTCATTAGCGATTGTATTTATACATACACCTGCAACTATTTCTCCACCTAAACCTAAAACTAATACAAAAATAGTTAGATATAAAATTCGAATATCATTCTAATAATAAAATTGCAAAGGCCTTCGATCAATCGGATTTGGTACAAACCTCTTCTTTCGAATCCTAGGAAGAATCCTATGGGATTCCCGAGAAACAGTGCTATTCGATCACCAGCTCTCTTACCGATCAAAGCATCAAAGACGTAGTAGACGGTGTATGTTCTGATTACAAGTTTATTAATCCACAAGGATTCGAGCTATCACCTACGCTATTTTATGGTAGCATTTACTGCTATGCGGAAGACAGCACTGGTGATGTTTTGTCACCGGCTGTGTCAATATTTATCGGGACCATATCATCGAGTACCGGTACAAACTTGTGTCTGAAATCAAGTGCTTGCTGAATAAAATATTCAGTCTCGGCGTGCTAAGGAACTAATAAATTAACGTTAATATAAGACTTATGTCCTCTATATGTCAACCATTTACAAGAAATGGAAAATATTTAGATGATAATGTTAAAAAATGAAACGATAGAAACGTATACGTAGTGTATCTTTGTGTGTCTACGCATGAGAACTACTAGTGGAAATCAAGCCTATGTTGGAAACGATAAGTGCGTCGATGGTGATATAAATCTATCCGATTGTGTAGCTTGCAATTCTATCACCATGAGCTGTTTAATGAGTTAAATTCAATTTTCTGTAGCAGCAAGTTTCGCTAGCAATAAATGACTGAGACAGGCTTCTCTTAGACTCTAAATGTGATTCAAGTTTTAATAATCAGTACTAAAACTTGAATCTCGTTCAGAGTTTAAAATACCAAGAACTTTAAATTCAATTTTCTGTAAAAAGCATCTTTCTACACCTATTTTTTTATTAATGTTTTAAAGAATATTAACTTTTTAGGAAACAAAAGTCTGTATCCTATTATCTTCCTCCATCCGTTTACATGAAGAAACTCTTATGGAAATTGAAAATAATTTAAGCATTTATATAACTAAACAGTATTAAATTAAAATAACATTAATTTTCCCCGACCCAATACAGTATTTTGCAATGTATTCTACAGTATTTAAATAAATTACATTCGTTATAATGTTGGTACACTAATTCTTTATCAAGCCGTTCGATCAAGGGATGTTATGAAACCTAAAGTGTGGCAGATTTAACATACAAATCGCTTAATTTCAGATTGATCCTACTGTTGACCTACTGCCGTCGACTTGTGATCAAAAGCCAGTTGACTCTCACAGAATACCAGCGTAAAATAGTAGCTTAATGCTATTGTTTCGTACGGTGAGTGTAGAGAACCGGGGACATTTTTTACTGGAATCGAAGCATTCCATCCTAGTCCTAATGGCTGACAACGCATCTGCATTTTGATTCGTAATCGAGGATAGGTGTAGATGTCTAAGGGCCACAGCAACCACTTACAATCAGGTGGACTGTGTGCTCGTTTGTCACCTTATCCTACAAAAAAACCTATCGATGGTATTCGGTAATAGCAGTGTCCCTTTACAGGCTTTCTTTACGTACTAATTTCTTATTTAATAACTTGTTGTGGGGTAAATTTTTACTTACACTTGTAACCCTAAATACAGTGACGAATTATTTTTTGTCTCTTTTTGCGGGTGTCTACAGAATTATCTGGCTGCGTTTGGCATAAAAAAGCGCTAGGAAGCGCTTGTAAAACAAAATGGCGAAACTATACAGTTTTACGTTTGCTATCTTCAGTAGCGTTGACACAATCCGCCATTTTGCTTATTTATTATGTTTGTTTTGATTTTTGAAGTAGAGTTTATAAGTTCTTTTGTGTAATTAGTTTTAAGTAATATAATACATGAATAAACATATGATACATGTTATTAAAAATTCGTGATTGGTAAGTTTTTAATATGAATACTGTTACGAGCTTAGGGTTTGTGACAATAAAAACTGCCGATTGAATTACCAAAATTAACACTTTAATTACCGAACACCAATTAAAACTTGAAAAAAAAAAACACTAATAATTAATCACTTTTAGTTCACTTTATTTCGCTCCAAAGCTTCGCTCGTATCGCCAATTCAATACTACGCCGACCGACCAGGCGCAGAAAGTTCGAGAGGACCCTTCTAGAAAGCTTTCTGTTCGATACTAGATGGCACTATTGGTGGAAAGTTCAAGATTGGTACTCTCTCGGAAGCTCACTTCGCTCTGTTCCCCGACACTAGATGGCGCTAGTGCCAGGTACCAGACATCAACTTAGGCGCGCAACAATACTTTACACTTACTTACTTAAATATATGTTATATTTAATTTACGTTAGGTTCCCAGGTTAAAGCTAACTTAGTGTCCTAGAGGAAAATAGCTATTTACCATTTGACAGCGCTTACCGTTTACGATCGCCATTTTGCTTACAAGCGCTTCCTAACGCTTTTTTCTGCCAAACGCAGCCTCTGTCTACGTATTATGCTAAATCTATTGATTATAGCCAACTAAGACATGCAAAGTTCTTGGTATTTTAAACTCTGAACGAGATTCAAGTTTTAGTATTAATTATTAAAACCTGAATCACTTAGAGTCCAAGAGAAGCCTGTCTCAGTCATTTATTGCTAATAAAATGTACGAAATAATGTTCTCAACTAACGGTAATTGTTCTAAATAGTTGTAAAAATACTAAACATATATAAAAATCTCATAAAGCCTAGATTGAAACTTGATATGTCATTAACTGAATATTTACCAGAATAGGAACAGTATTTGGTAATAGCGTAAGTTTCTTCTTTTTTATTAACACTTTATCCCTAAAATATCTACCGTAAATTTTTGATGACCGTTTTATTGACCAATCTGTTCATTCTATAGCTACAATCCAATTCCAACGTAAATTTTTATGAAAACTCAAACAAGATATTAAATATTTCAGGTATTTAAATAATAAACACTGCATAATACACAATATTATTTCCTATAACAGTGAGTTATAATTTACGGAAATGTTGGCAGCGCCAACTGAATCAGGGCCCTGATAAGGGTGGGTGTGGCCCCTTATTAGGGACATCAGTTATTACCGTAGACAGAGAAACCTATAGACAAATTGACGCCTTCTTTTGCATTCGCACACGAAAAAGATAGATTTATGCATACGTCTTGCATAGAAATGAGATAGAGCGATGTGATTGTTTGCCCATTTCTCCGTGCCGGTTTTTTTGTTTGGCAAACTACACTTTGCTAAACAATTTTGACAGTTCGTAGCGATCTAAGGAGTTTACAAGTTGCTTTAAGTGAGAAAAAAGTGTTTTGTGAGCTTAAGGTTGGTGAATTTTGTTCAGTTCAGTTCTTATAACAAAAAAATTTTTATCTAAATAATATGTTTAAAAGTCATAAAGATTATTGTATAACCTAAAACTACGTTATCGTCCTTTCTCACTCCAGGCCACGCTAATCATTAGTCTATAGGTTTCTCTGTCTACGGTTATTACCCTGTTATACCCTGATTTTACGCCTTTAATCCAGTGTTGCTGTATGAAGAAAAAAAGATGCACTAAACACTTACCAAGATTGCGTTATATTTAAAAAAAATTAGTTTATAAAATCTACCAAATTCCGTAAATTGTATATTGTATTTATTACTTAAAGACATTTTCATTTATTTTTAAGTTTTATTAGGTACTCAAATCAACTAAATTAGAAAATTTCACTACATCTTCATGGTCATCATCACCTTCAGATAACTCCATCCTACACCTGCTTCTGTTCCTTTTTTCACAGTTTTAGTAATTTGTCGAGGATATTTTCAGGTAGGTAAGTCTTTATGTGTGGCTGATTTGCTTATGATTTTTTTTTATTGCTGTCGTATCATTATTTTTAAGTTTACTGTTTCAGCTGACATACGCATACGTAGTTTGCTTTTGACAATGTTCATAACATTGATTAAAACTACTTTTACGGATTTTATCGCGTTTAATTTTTATTTTAATTATTTTAATTTTTAAGTCCCAACGTTTCGGGTGCTTTCCAGCACCCATGGTCATGAGGGACTGAGGTGACTGACGTCCCAATGTTATTGTTTAACCTGGAGTACCTTCAGCTTTTTAAATTATTGTTTATGGTCCGATCTATGCAAAATGAACTGACTGGTTTAGTTTTAATTTTGTTGATTATAGGGTCACAAGCAGGTGATAGTACCCAGCTTCCCTCTCTATTGAAATTAGGATGTTTTTAATTTCAATAGCCTCACGTATCATCCTTGGTAGGAATTGGTGTTCTTTCGCGAAGATTTGTGGTCTATCAAATCTAATGTAATGGTTGGCGCTGTCTATGATATGATCACAAACGTTCCGAGTCGTAATTTTTCCAAGTAAGCACATAAATAGGATGCAACATTGCACAAAAAATTTGAAAATATGCCAAAACAGGGACAAATTATTTAATCAGTGGACAAAAGACTGTATACTCGTAAATATGATTTTAAATCAAGCTTACAACAAGGCACGAAATTATGCAAACACAGTGATTCAAAAAAAGTAAAAATAAGTGGCTTACATCCGAAATTAATAAGAACCTACAAAACCCTAGAACCCTATGGCAGATATTAAATAAATTAACAGGGCGAATTACAGAATCGATTGATGATGTATTGCTCGATAACTTTGGTAACAGTAGTAATCCTCCATATAGGATTGCATGTTCATTTGCTGAAACTTTCGACGTAAGTGTCAAAAAGTCAATCCCTAATTGTAATCTATTGGATAAGTCATTGTATGGTAACAACGCGAATATCTCCTTACGCTTTGTACCTGCTAATGCTAATGCAGTAGAAAAAATAGTACGCTACCTACACAGTAATAAAGCACCAGGTATTGACGGGATACGACCTATAGACTTTAGAAAAAATATACACCTTAGTCAGTGACGTAATTGCAAATCTCGTTCATGCCTGTATAAAAAGTGGAAAGTATCCCCATATTTTAAAAACTGGCATAGTTAGATCTATCCATATGAAAGGTAGAACTATGGTGCATGACAACTATGGGCCAATTACTATTTTACCCGTAATAGATAAAATTGCTCAAAAATACATTTGCAGACAGGTTTACGACTTCTACGCTAAAAATAATATAATAACGGAAAAACAGTATGGCTTTCAACCGCACAAAAATACCACACAACTGCTATCGACATTCACTACAAGCGTTTACAAGCATTTAGATAATAAGAGACAAGTCTTGGTAGTTTTTGTAGACTACACTAAAGCGTTTGATACGCTTAATCATAATAAGCTAATAGATACTCTTAATGATAGTGGTATCAGAGGGCCATTATTATCATGGTGCAGAGATTACCTTAATGACAGAAAATATGCGGTAAAAGTGGGGGATGCCATTAGTTATTATATTAACTCTTTAGTAGGCACAGCACAAGGCTCTGCAATTGGACCATTGCATTACATCACCTATGTTAATATTCTGGCAAACATCATCAGGCGTTGCGATATATACCAGTATGCCGACGATACGTGCCTCGTTTCAGCAGGCGAAAATATTAACGAAACTGGTGGCATTCTGCAACAAAAACTTAATATATTAACACAATGGTCTCATGATAAAGGATTAGTTATTAATGCTAGCAAGACAAGCTAATGTATATTAGTTCAAGTTAGAATAGGAGTAAAGTAATACCTAGTATTATTATGCATGACCACCTATGCCTTCACAAAGGACAATTGACACTCAATTGTCATTGTGCAGAATTAGAGCCGGTAGAAACTCAAACTTACTTAGGACTTATAATAGATAGTCGACTCAACTGGAAACATCATATTGAGGATGTGTGTAACGGACTTCGAAGCATATTAGCAAAATTATCCATAATTAAGTATTAAGTCCCCTATAAAATTCTGTTAAAATTATATGAATCACTGGCCGAATCTAAAATTTCATATGACTTGTCTACTTGTCGGCGAACTTTCAAATCACATTTAGAAAACATTTATTCTTTGCAACTACGCATCTTAAAAACTGTAGTTCCAGATCAAGTTAATAACTTACACAGGGATTCTGATTACCATAACCTATTCGATTACCGCAAAATTATACCGGTGCATAAAAAAGTAGAATATACTCTCTTAAATGAAGAATTTTTTAAAGAAGATTTAAAAAAATGGCATTTCTAACTATTCTAAAACCCGCAGTGCGGCCAAACCAAAACTAAAATTAGCTAAACTTAATTATAACAACTTATACGGAAAACGTGCTTTAGAATACATGGTTCCGAATTTAATTAACACTTCAGTTACCCACCTCTTTTCAAAATGAAATTAATCAAAAATATTAAATACAAATTGAAAAACTATTATACGAACTGTCTATATCAGACTTCAAACTTAAAAAAAATATAATCCCCACTAACTATATTCCCTAAATAATCCTCTTAATGTCCTATATGACATACAATCTAAGAATCGTAGACAGAGAATCCTGTAGACTAATGATTAGCGTGGCCTCGAGTGAGATAGGACGATAACGTAGTTTTAGGTTATACAATAATCTTTATGACTTTTCAACATATTTATATAAAAATTTTATTTGTTCTAAGAACTGAACTGAACAAGATTCACCAATCTTAAGCTCACAAAACACTTTTTTTCTCACTTAAAGCAACTTGTAAACTCCTTAGATAGCTACGAACTGTCAAAGTTGTTTAGCAAAGTGTAGTTTGTTAAACAAAAAAACCGGCACGGAGAGAGGGACAAACAATCACACCGCTCTGTCTCATTTTTGTGCAAGACGTGTGCATAAATCTATCTTTTTCGTGTGCGAATGCGAAAGAAAGCGTCGATTGGTCTATAGGTTTCTCTGTCTACGCTAAGAATAATCTTTATATACGTCTACTATTAAATATTAAGTAAGTAAGTAATTGATGGAACCAAAACCCAAATGATTTCTTATATTTACGCGAACACTACACATGATTAAAAATACTTTTACGGATTTTATCGCGTTTATTTTTACTTTTTATTTACTTTTATTTTTAATTCCCGACGTTTCGGGCGCTTTCCAGCACCCATAGTCACTGGGAACTGAGATGACTGACGTCCCGATGTCATTGTTAAACCCGGAGTACCTTCAGCTTTTTTAATTATTGTTTATGGTACGATCTATGCAAAATGAACTGACTATGTCCTGAGGTCTTGCAGTGGTATGCTTGGGTTTAGTTTTAATTTTATTGATTATAGGATCCCAAGCGGGTGATAGTACCCAGCCTCCTTCTCTATTGAAATTAGGATGTTTTTTAATTTCAATAGCCTCACGTATCATCCTTGGTAGGAATCGGTGTTCTTTCGCGAGGATTTGTGGTCTATCAAATCTGATGTAATGGTTGGGGCCGTCTAGGATATGATCACAAACTGCAGACTTCCCGGAACGTTGATGCTTCACATCAGCTATATGTTCTTTTACGCGGGTCCTAATTGATCTTTTTGTTTGTCCTATATAAGAGAGACCACATTCACAAACAAGCTTGTACACTCCTGCATCTTGTAGAGGAATATGACACTTGACGGATGGTAGGAACTGACTAATCATCTTCGGCGACTTATAGAATGTTCTAATAGAAGCTCGCTTCAAGATATAGCGATTCTTGTCTGTGACACCTCTGACATATGGTAGTACAGCAGGCACACGCTCGACTGTGGCCGGCTTCACTCGGTCACTGTGACGTAGACGCGGGACTCGAAGCTTGTTGTTGTGCAGAACTTGCTTGACGTGCTGAAGCTCGGCGGCCAGGTGTTTGCTGTCACAGATCCCTCGTGCTCTCTATAACAAAGATTTGCCCACGGTAGCTAACTGTGAAGGATGGTGGTGAGATTCACCGTTTAAATATCGGTTCGTATGGGTCTTTTTCCTATACTCAGTGTGACCAATGGTGTTATTAGGATTTCGGATGACTAACAAATACTGGGCGACGCCACAATAAAATTTTTAGAAAAAGGTATTAATTTCGCAATAACACCGCGAAAAATACCGTATGAGGACATTATCTGTAGTGTTGAGGACTGTCTGTATAAAATAATATTGGTAATGAAGATTTAGAGGCCATACGTCAAGACATCTCGTCTATGTTACGTCGAAGTTCAGCACCGAAATTAAATCTTCCCAAAAATGAATTTAACGCGTTGAAAAACTTACGCAACAGACCAGAGCTTACGATTCTCCGCGCAGATAAAGGTAATTCTACGGTTATAATGGATACGTCAGATTACAATTTTAAAATACAACAACTTTACGTCTAGAGTATATTAAACACAATAAATGAATTTTATACAATGTTACAGAATGCCTCGTTACCGATAAAAAGTGGTATACTTATGAATGAAAAGACAACCCTGGCATTTTCATTCCACTATTACTAGCGGTGGGTAGTAGCGGCTTTTTTGAGTAACGAAACGAAACTATCTATCGAATATCAATAGCGGCTTTTGAAACACTCTATTTTAATAGAGGGTTTCAAAACACTCTATTTTGATAGCGGCTTCAATAGTGTTTCATTACGTGTTTAATTGGAAAACGTTGCGAATGAAACGATGTCCGTTTCACGAGAAAACTTGTTTGTTACCGTTTCGTATAGAATTAGACATGGTGTTAATGGTTAAATTTATTTATTTGTTTAATCATTTCGCACGGTTTGATAAAAATATCACTTGAAAAGATTTAACGGCAAACGATTTATTTAATAATTATGATTATGATAAATTCACCCACAAGTTCAGCATAAAATATTGAATATAGGTTTGATTTTATAGCAAATAATTATTACAATGTGTGACAAATCAAAATCAATTTGGTTTCACAAGGGGTCGCTCGACAACTGATGCTGGTGTTGAGCTGATTAAATATATATTTAATGCATGGGAGAATTCACAGGATGCTTTGGGTGTGTTCTGTGACCTATCCAAAGCCTTCGATTGTGTTCACAATGAAACATTAATCAGGAAACTTCAACACTACGGTGTAAGAAATGATGCTCTTAAATTAATTATTTCATATTTAAGTGACAGAACACAAAAAGTTGTTATTAATAGTATGAGTTCTTCCGGGTCGATTGTACAAATGGGCGTGCCTCAGTGCTCAATTCTCGGCCCCTTTCTGTTTCTTGTATATATTAATGACTTACCTTACATAGTAGGGGATAACCATGATATAGTATTTGCTGAGATACTTCATTAATTTTCAAATTAAAACGACAGTTATTAAATTACGACGAAGTAAATAATGCTATAGCTAAGTTAGTCAATTGGTTTAATGTTAATAATTTGCATTTGAATGGAACTAAAACTAAATGTATGAAATTCGTAACTCCTAATGTTAAACATGTCAATACTAATGTAATTTTAAATGGGGAGGAACTGAGTCTTGTTGATACCACCATTTTTCTTGGAATCACACTGGACGCAAAGCTTCAATGGCTCCCCTATATATCAAAACTAGCTAGCAGACTTAGTTCTGCAGCATATGCTGTAAAAAAGATTAGAACTCTTACCAGTGTTGAAACAGCTAGAATAGTTTACTTTAGTTATTTCCATAGCATTATGTCGTATGGTATTTTGCTATGGGGACACGCGACCGACACTGAAATTATATTTATTTTACAGAAGAGGGCCTTTAGAGCAATATATAATTTAAAACCAAAAGAGTCACTGAGACAAAAATTTAAGGAAATTAATATATTAACTCTGGCCTCTCAATACATTTATGAAAATGTAATGTACGTACACAAAAATAAAAGTAGTTTTGCGAAAATAAGTGATATTCATTCTGTAAATACTAGGAGCAGACAAGCTGGTAGTATCAGTTACTCGACTCCACCGAGTCAGTAATTCATTCTTGGGGCGATGTATACGCTTTTACAACAAAATCCCAGAAAATACACAAAATTTGTCATACACAAAGTTCAAAAATGTTATTAAACTAAGTTTGTATAAAAAGGGTTATTATAATAATTAAGGAATTTATAGATGATAATAACCCCTGGGAAGGGTGATCGCTACTAAGCTATTTCTAATTTGTCTTGTGTTGTTGATTGTAAACATGATTGTAAGCTATTATGAAAAAAAATAGTCCCGCTGAGTTTCTTGCTGGTTCTTCCCAGGACAAAGGTTTTTTTTGCGAACCAGTGGTAAATTAAGAAAGTGACTTTCAATATGTATTTTTATAATCTACATTGAATAAAAAAGTTTCTATTTCTAATGCTTATTTTTAGACATCTCAAGCCTACATTTTTATGTAATAAATCAAATTAATACATGTATTGATGTTTTTATAGAATATTGGCCTTCATGGATGTAGTATCTTTTGTAAAAAAGTCCCAAAGTACACTGGCATTAATTCGAGATATTTTTGATAACTATCACATAAAGTTTTAGTATTATTTTTACACTTAGTTACTTAGGTACTACACTAATTACTGTACAAATATTATTATTAACACTAATATATACAATTGTATTTAGTTCTTATTTTACTAAAAAATATTATTATTATTGCACAAAAAGAAAACAAAAATATTAACAAACGCGCCTAAAAAGTAAAAACAAACCGTGTCATTAAACTTAAACACAAGACTAATTTGAACTGGGCCAAGGTCACTTAAATTATGGAATTTGAACTATTTTTTGTTAAAAACATGCACACTTACTTTCTCATTTTTAATATCGCATCTATACGAAGGGAATAGAGTCATAGGTCAAATGCAAAAGCGCCCGCGCTCACTCGACATTCGACGACCGGTGGTACCTTTACCACAGCGTCAAGGGTCGGTTTCTCTCGTAGACAGAGAAACCTATAGACAAATTGACGCCTTCTTTCGCATTCGCACACGAAAAGGATAGATTTATGCATACGTCTTGCATAGAAATGAGATAGAGCGGTGTGATTGTTTGTCCATTTCTCCGTGCCGGTTTTTGTTTAGCAAAGTCTACAGTTTGCTAAACAACTTAACAGCGTAGCGATTTAAGGAGTTTACAAGTTGGTTTAAGTGAGAAAAAAGTGTTTTGTGAGTTTAAGATTGGTGAATCTTGTTCAGTTCAGTTCTTAGAACAATTAAACTTTTTTATCTAAATGTGTTTAAAAGTCATAAAGATTATTGTATAACCTAAAAATTCGTTATCGTTCTTTCTCACTCGAGGCCATGCTGATCATTAGTCTATAGGTTTCTCTGTCTACGGTTTTTCTACTCATGTGCTTCTACTTCAACAGCCGAAGCCGTCGCCGATGCGTCGCGAAAATAGCCGAATAAACGTTTTGTTATTGTTAATGATCGCTCGTTCGTGATTCGTAAAACGTGAATCGTGTTACTGAGTAAAACGTCTACTGTAGTATATAGTTTCGTTGCACTGCAATAACCCGCTACTCGCTATTGTGTGAATAGATAGTTTCAGTAACTACTTACGTTTTGTAACGACCACTCCTATACTGCTCGCTACATATTTATTTATCTATGCCTATACTTTTAGACCGTAGACAGAGGAATCTCCGTCTACGCCTGAAAACAATTATTTATTATTTTTATCTATGGTTATGGCCTGTTCCGTGGACGGCTGTTCAATGTTCTGTTCAGAATTCAGAATTTTAATCATAGATTACTGTGATTAATATATACCTATAAATAGAGGAAAGTTATATGTATATCGGGTAATTATTTCATAACAAAACATGAATCACAGAATTTTAGAACTTTACAGCGGTATTGGAGGAATGCATTGCGCGTGGAATGGTATTGGAATTTTATTTCTAAAATTTTTTTAAAAGAATACTGTAGTAATAAAATAAAATAATAAAGCTAAAGTACCGGATGTTCTACAGCTGTACCATAATGATTATTCAGGAGGCCATCTGGGAGTTAAACGAACTCTACTGAAGATCCGAGAACGGTTTTACTGGGTCCACTGTCGAAACGATATCGAGGACTAGTGTCGCAAATGTACAAGTTGTGCGGCTGTAAAGGGACCTCAGACTCGTAGTAGAGGTGCATTTAAGTTGTACAATGTTGGTGCACCATGGGAAAGTATAACCATTGACGTGGCGGGGCCGTTTCCGGAGAGTGAAAGCGGTAACAAGTATTTCATGGTTGTGATGGATTACTTCACTAAGTGGCCAGAAGTCTTCGCTATTCCAAATCAAGAAGCTTCAACAGTTGCAGATAAACTAGTTCATTAAGTCTTCTGTCGTTTTGGAGTACCTTTAGAGATTCACAGCGATCAAGGAAGGAATTTTGAGTCTCAAATATTCCAGGAAACTTGCCGAGTTACGGGTACTCATAAAACAAGAACGACTTCTTATCACCCGCAATCTGATGGAATGGTAGAACGATTTAATCAGACATTGGAGAGGTACCTAGCAAAAGTTGTAGACAATCGGCAACGAGATTGGGACAAGCACATACAACCATTTTTGTTGTCATATCGAAGCGCTGTTCACGAAAGTACATCAGTGACACCAGCTTTCGCAAACTTTGGGAGAGAATTACGGCTGCCTGCGGACCTGATCACCGGGATACCACCTGATGCTCCACGCAGTATAACCGATTATGCAAATGACTTGCGGAACAAAATGAATGACATTTATGAGCACGTCAGACAATCGGGCCAGCAAATGTCTGAGAAAATGAAAACCCGGTACGACCGCAAAATGAACAATAAAGGGTTCAACGAAGGTTCATTAGTGTGGTTGCACAATCCAGTCCGCAGCAAAGGGAAATCTCCTAAGCTTCAAGCTAAATGGGACGGTCCGTACCGGATTGTAACCAGGATCAACGATGTGACCTATCGGATACAGAAAGGCGCAAGAGGGACTCCTAAGATCGTCCATGTGGATCGCTTGGCGCGTTATTATGGGACCGATAATGCTCGGGACGAGCATGTCTTAGGAGGGGGCAGTGTTGCGTGAATAAGTCAACTAGCGCCATCTAGTGTCGGGAACGAGAGCGAGGGGAGCTTTGCATAAAATGACATCACAAATCTTTCAACCGACAGCGCCATCCGAAGAACTAAGTTTCTAGAAAATCTACACTCGAACACTCGTCGCTTTGCGCGCATTTACTTGAATATTCCGGATGCTTCATTGCTAATTTATATAAATAGACGCTGCAAGATGCGATCGGGGCAGTGTGTTGATTTGGCGAGACAAGCGAAGCTTAGGAGCGGAATAAAGTGAATTAGTGTGTTTAATTTTTAGTGTTTTTAACTTTAATTTGTGTAAAGTAAATTAAAGTGTTAATTTAGGTAATTTTATCGGCAATTTTTACTGTCACGAACCTCAAGCTCGTAACAGTATTATACTTACGTTAATCTATTTAGTTTCTTAGCACACAAAGGCTGAATATTTTGCTTACATCGATATAAATGACATGATGTGGTCGTGTGAACAAAAATTTTTCACGGTTTAAGCTAATGATGGTGAATATAGCGCATAGCACCCTATTTTTGCGCGCTATTTCTCTATAGCGCATAGTGCGTTCTATGTAAGTAGTCGCCAGGACGCTATGGCGCTTTAGCGCTATTAAGTTTTTTTTTTCATTTATTTTGGCAACAAACAGTCATATTTCTTAATATATAATTTACATTTTACATTTACACTTTACAAAAAAAAGACCAAGTAGTGCCAATAAATATACATTAACAAATCATATTATTTACATTGTGAGACAACATAGTCGGGCAACAAATTTCACTGCAAAAACTTTTTTAACTTTGTTTTAAGAAGATTAGTACTAGTGCTAAAAAGATCTATTTCTGAAAAATGTTTGTTATACATGTTGGTGGAACGACATATATAAGAGTTACGTGTATAGTTTTTATGAAACCGTGGAGGAATGAATAGTGGTAACGAACGTGAGGAGCGCACTGGAAGACGAACGCTTGCTGGAAATGAAAACATAGACAAAAGAGTCGGTGAATCTATTAATGAATTTAGAATTTTGTATAAAAGAATAATGTCAAACATTTTGCGTCTGTTAAAAAGACTTAGCATTTTGTGTCTGCACAAAGCTTCATTATATGATTCGTTCTCAATACCGTAACGATAGTTAAGGGATTTCAAAAACTTTTTTTGTACTTTTTCTATCCTCTCAATATGTATTTGATAAGAGGGGCTCCATACCGTGCTGCAATAATCAAGGGTTGAACGTACAAAAGAAAAGTATAACAGTTTGAGAGTTATACCCTTATTAAATGGTTTTGTTATTCTTAAAATAAAACTCAAACTTTGAAAAGCTTTACTTATAATATGGTCTATATGAGAGTTAAAAGATAATTTTGAGTCTACGATTAGGCCGAGATCTCTTGTTGTAGTAACCCTTTTTAGAATGATGCCATTCAGACAATATTCAAAATTTATTTGGTTGACTTTACGTGAAAAAGATAGCACATGACATTTGTTAGTATTAAGATATAATTGATTAGTAACACAATATTTTTCTAAAGCAAGCAAATCTTGTTGCAGTTTGAGACAGTCGTCCCTTGACTTAACAATTTTATATATTTTGGCATCATCAGCGTAAAGAAGATGTTGACTCTCATTTAATGTTAGTCCAATGTCGTTAATATATAAGGAAAACAGGAGCGGGCCAAGATGAGATCCTTGAGGAACACCTGAAGGTACAGGTAGAAATTTAGAGGTGAATCCCTTAATACATACAGCTTGACTTCTATTTTTTATGTACGATTCAACCCATCTAAGAAGGTTGCCATGTACACCAGCCTTTGCGAGCTTTGCGATTAGTAAACTATGGTTAATTTTGTCAAAGGCTTTGGAGAAATCAGTGTACACGACATCCACTTGTAGATTGTCATCCATGGCTCTTCGTAAATATTCCGTGAAAGTTATCATATTCGTATCAACACTTCTGCCCTTGAAAAATCCATGTTGTTGTGGGGATATATATTGACGAGCAGAGAGCGATAAGTAAGTAGTAATAATTTTCTCAAGGACCTTCCCCAATACACATTATTTCGAGATAGGTCTATACTCGGTTACTATGTCTTTGTTATTATTTTTTGGAATAGGTGTTATCAAAGAGTATTTCCATATGTTGGGGAACACTCCACTTTTGACAGATGTGCGGAAAATTAATGTTACCGGCACTGCGAGTTCATTTGCACATTTCGAAATAAGAAGGGGATGAATAAAATCTGAACCCGCGCCTTTATTGATATTAACTTTTTGTAATTCTTTAAGAACTAAGTCAAAGCTTATATCAGTTAAATTTATATCTAAAGTTGTATGTGAACTTTGATTACTCAGGTAATCTTGGTGACTAACATTGCTGACGGTTGTAAATACGGAGTGAAAATATTCATTGAAGGCATTACAAATATCTATACCACCAGAAATAACTTTACCTTTGTACAACATCTTTTCAGGAAAATTGCTAGGGGTATTTTTCGATTTTATAAAAGACCATAAAAACTTAGGATTTGTTTTTATTTTATTTTCGGAAAGTTCAATAAACTTTTTATAACAGTCACGCAGCATTTTTTTAAATCTGCTTCTTAATAATGAAAATGTTTGATAGTCACTCATGTTGCCGTATACCTTCCATTTTTTATGGTATTTACATTTTTCCTTCGATAATTTAACAAGGGGCTTAGTATACCACACTGGGTATTTTAAATTACAATTGAAATTACAAACAGGAACATATTTATTCAAAATATCATTTAAAGAATTATAAAAGTAGTTTGTCATGCATTCCACATCGGTCATAAAACTAACTTTTTCTTCCCAGTTAATAGATTTTAAGGCCTTTTTTATAGATACGAAGTCAGCTTTGTGATACTGTTTTTTTGTACCTCTGCATGGGTTGAGTGTAGGAGCAAAGCTTAGTTTAAAATCAATTTCTAATGTCTTATGATGAGGGTCCTCTGTAACAAGTGGAAGTTTGCAAGATGATACTTGACAAGTTTTATTACTAAAAACTAAATCTAAGAGCCTGCCGTTTACGTTAAGTTGATTATTGTGTTGCGATAATAAGGATAAACTCATAAAGTCAGCTGTAAGACAAGCTACGCTATCGTTATTTGTATGTATATCTAAGGATTAGTACACTGAGACCAATGAGCATGACTTACGTTGAAGTCGCCGAGTACGAGAAATACATCATCAGAATTACGAATTATAAAGTCACTAACTCTATCGTAAAAACAACTCAACAACGATTCGTGATTATTACCGTGCGCAATATACGTTGATATTATATGCAAGGAGCGAGATGCGTTATCGGAGCGAGGAGTTAAGGTGGTGGGACAAGAGTGAGTGTGAAGCGGCACCGTCACCGTCACCCATACTTCTTCAGCGGGCGGTGGCGCGCGCATGTCAGTTCGGTGCGTTGCGCGAAGATCGCGGCTCACCGCTATTATTACTCCACCTCCGCGCCCGTGTCCGCTAGCAGTTGAGTTACGATCGCATCGATATATCTCGTACCGGCTATCAAAAAACTCACAGTTATGTAAATTATCATTAAGCCAAGATTCTGTTACACATATTACATCATAGTTATTACAAATAACAGCTTCTAAAAAAGAGTGCGTTTTAGTGCGTAGTCCCCTCACGTTTTGATAGTAAATAGAAAGGTTAATGTTATCGTATTTTATAGTATAGTATTTTTATTATGATATTTATTAGAGTTCCACCAACACAAAAAATACGTAGCAATAAATACAAACACTTAGGATTAATGACAAAAGTTCTTTTCGTACTCATAAACCTTAAACTATTTTTAAAGGGATAATAACATAATAAAAGTGGGGCGATAGATGGAAAGTAATGTAGTCATTTTATTTTCGTAAGATCGGCTTCGCATGATACTAGTAAGGCTTTAGAAGTGTCGTTTTTACGTACCATAATCTTACATTCGGACAACCAAATATACTTGTAATCATTTTCTTTGACGAGAAGCCGTGCTTGCTTATGTAAAAGTTTGTTATCCGGTGTTAAGTGATCACTTATGAAGATTGGTTTAGATGGGCCGTCCAATCCAGCATCAGCGGTGGTTAAACCTCTCCGGGCACGCACAGCAGCAAGCATTTCTCTCTTACGTTGTCTCTGCGTGAACCTCACGATGATATTGGGTATTGTAGATAAATCGCGTGAGGGTTGACCATTGTACGAAGCTGCGTCCTTTTTGTTTTTCGGAATAAAACGCTGTACGCGGTGTATGCTATCAATATCTGTCGAAGCTAAAGAAAACCCAATCTTATTTGCTATGTTATGGACAATACTCATCAGATTCTCTCCTTTCACGGTAGGTATCCCAGATACTTCCAAGTTATTTATTCTTCGTATTAATATCTAGCGGTAATTAGTTCTAGCAGCAGCGCTGTTGGGTTTGACGTGTGACACAAATTTGATCTAGTAGCACGCTACTCTTCGCGTGCGATCTAATTTAGCGTTAGACGTTGTTTGGTTCATGTATACGGTATATTTACAAGTGATCGAAGGTCACAGTTGTCTGCTACAAAAGTAGTCTAACTTACGTTTTTTTTAATTTTAATAACATATAGATACAAAAGTGTATATAATAGTGTATGTAAATAGTTGATTTTTGTATATACAATTAATGAACTTTTAAATAAGTCTTAAATTGATTTATAATTTACATTAAGTTCAAAATAACTTTAACATCAATTTTAGAAAGGCGTAAGCCTGTAAAGTATGAAAGAGTGTTCAGTGGTTTTTCTTTACCGCTTCATTTTAATTTAATCTAAAATGCGACTTATTACGAAATAATTTTCTTACACAGCACGCGGTCTATCCAACGAATGAAATGTAAAATAACATGCTACGAGATATAGCGTACTGCAACAATTAACGCGCTTGCCGGCCTTCTTATAACTCCTACACGCTTTCTTATAAATAGCGCGCTATAACATAGCGTATTTAATAGTGTGTTAGTAATTTATAGTTTATAGTCTGTAGCGTGCTATCGACTTATAGTCGTTTTGAACAACTTTAGTTTAAGCATAGAATAAATCAGCGCCATCTCTTAAATACTCATGAACTCCCACGGAACCAGTATTTCCACTTATAATTTTTTAATTTTATCCTAGTACCTGTAGAAATACTCCTTAAATTATCGTCGAAAAATCTAAAAAGCATTATTGTACCTTATTTTAAATATTTTAAAGAACAAAATCGTTGCAAGTTTTGAATATCATTTCACGACTAAAACTCTTGAGTTTTGTGATGAAGAAGAAGTTATCAATTTCAAATTAACACTTAGTCTCATAGAAATAATGAATATGTAACTACTGTAGGTAAAATATTATATAATTATTCCGATATACAGAATAAAAAACTTTTTCGTTCTACACTTTTCTAGCTCTTTTGACCCTATCCCCTTCGTTAAATCTTTAAAAAAACTACAGTGGGTGGGTACAGAAAAGAGAGTTACCTGAAGCTCCATTTCATTCCTAATTACCTAAAACCCTGTCAATTTTAAGAAACGCCTAAAGCTATATTAGTAGATTTACTCTAAAATACTGCAAAATATCTAAAAGTGGAAGCACTGAACGGGCGCGCATCGCTCATATGAGCTCGCGTTGGTGCTCCATAAACATTTTCGCACCAATGAGTCGGTGCCATTTTGTTTGTTCAATGACGCGGTCCGTACGCAGTAGTATAATAAGTCTATGTTTGCTTATTATATTTTTTAGGTTTTTCAATGGAAAATTGGATATATACAATTCATTAGCGATTGTATTTATACATACACCTGCAACTATTTCTCCACCTAAACCTAAAACTAATACAAAAATAGTTAGATATAAAATTCGAATATCATTCTAATAATAAAATTGCAAAGGCCTTCGATCAATCGGATTTGGTACAAACCTCTTCTTTCGAATCCTAGGAAGAATCCTATGGGATTCCCGAGAAATAGTGCTATTCGATCACCAGCTGTCTTACCGATCAAAGCATCAAAGACGTAGTAGACGGTGTATGTTCTGATTACAAGTTTATTAATCCACAAGTATTCGAGCTATCACCTACGCTATTTTGTGGTAGCATTTACTGCTATGCGGAAGACAGCACTGGTGATGTTTTGTCACCGGCTGTGTCAATATTTATCGGGACTACATCATCGAGTACCGGTACAAACTTGTGTCTGAAATCAAGTGCTTGCTGAATAAAATATTCAGTCTCGGCGTGCTAAGGAACTACGTGCGAACGTGAGTGTTGAATATGAATGTGAGTGTTGAATATGAATGTGGAGGGACAGAGTGTTGAATATGAATGTGGAGGGACACACGGGCAGAGGAAGGCCGAATAAAAGATGGATCGATTGTGTGAAGAGTGATATGAGAATGAAAGGAGTAAGTATGGAAATGACGGCTGATAGAGAGGAATGGAACAAGAAGGTTTACTGCGCCGACCCCAGATAATGGGAAATGGTTTAGAGAATGATGATGATGGCGTGCTAAGGAACTAATAAATTAACGTTAATATAAGACTTATGTCCTCTATTTGTCAACCATTTACAAGAAATGGAAAATATTTAGATGATAATGTTAACAAATGAAACGATAGAAACGTATACGTAGTGTATTTTTGTGTGTCTACGCATGAGAACTACTAGTGGAAATCAAGCCTATGTTGGAAACGATAAGTGCGTCGATGGTGATATAAATCTATCCGATTGTGTAGCTTGCAATACTATCACCATGAGCTGTTTAATGAGTTAAATTCAATTTTCCGTAGCGGCAAGTTTCGCTAGCAATAAATGACTGAGACAGGCTTCTCTTAGACTCTAAATGTGATTCAAGTTTTAATAATCAGTACTAAAACTTGAATCTCGTTCAGAGTTTAAAATACCAAGAACTTTAAATTCAATTTTCTGTAAAAAGCATCTTTCTACACCTATTTTTTTATTAATGTTTTAAAGAATATTAACTTTTTAGGAAACAAAAGTCTGTATCCTATTATCTTCCTCCATCCGTTTACATGAAGAAACTCTTATGGAAATTGAAAATAATTTAAGCATTTATATAACTAAACAGTATTAAATTAAAATAACATTAATTTTCCCCGACCCAATACAGTATTTTGTAATGTATTCTACAGTATTTAAATAAATTACATTCGTTATAATGTTGGTACATTAATTCTTTATCAAGCCGTTCGATCAAGGGATGTTATAAAACCTAAAGTGTGGCAGATTTAACATACAAATCGCTTAATTTCAGATTGATCCTACTGTTGACCTACTGCCGTCGACTTATGATCAAAAGCCAGTTGACTCTCACAGAATACCAGCGTAAAATAGTAGCTTAATGCTATTGTTTCGTACGGTGAGTGTAGAGAACCGGGGACATTTTTTACTGGAATCGAAGCATTCCATCCTAGTCCTAATGGCTGACAACGCATCTGCATTTTGATTCGTAATCGAGGATAGGTGTAGATGTCTAAGGGCCACAGCAACCACTTACAATCAGGTGGACTGTGTGCTCGTTTGTCACCTTATCCTACAAAAAAACCTATCGATGATATTCGGTAATAGCAGTGTCCCTTTACAGGCTTTCTTTACGTACTAATTTCTTATTTAATAACTTGTTGTGGGGTAAATTTTTACTTACACTTGTAACCCTAAATACAGTGACGAATTATTTTTTGTCTCTTTTTGCGGGTGTCTACAGAATTATCTGGCTGCGTTTGGCATAAAAAAGCGCTAGGAAGCGCTTGTAAAACAAAATGGCGAAACTATACAGTTTTACGTTTGCTATCTTCAGTAGCGTTAACACAATCCGCCATTTTGCTTATTTATTATGTTTGTTTTGATTTTTGAAGTAGAGTTTATAAGTTCTTTTGTGTAATTAGTTTTAAGTAATATAATAACATGAATAAACATATGATACATGTTATTAAAAATTCGTGATTGGTAAGTTTTTAATATGAATACTGTTACGAGCTTAGGGTTTGTGACAATAAAAACTGCCGATTGAATTACCAAAATTAACACTTTAATTACCGAACACCAATTAAAACTTGAAAAAAAAACACTAATAATTAATCACTTTTAGTTCACTTTATTTCGCTCCAAAGCTTCGCTCGTATCGCCAATTCAATACTACGCCGACCGACCAGGCGCAGAAAGTTCGAGAGTGGACCCTTCTAGAAAGCTTTCTGTTCGATACTAGATGGCACTGTTGGTGGAAAGTTCAAGATTGGTACTCTCTCGGAAGCTCACTTCGCTCTGTTCCCCGACACTAGATGGCGCTAGTGCCAGGTACCAGACATCAACTTAGGCGCGCAACAATACTTTACACTTACTTACTTAAATATATGTTATATTTAATTTACGTTAGGTTCCCAGGTTAAAGCTAACTTAGTGTCCTAGAGGAAAATAGCTATTTACCATTTGACAGGGCTTACCGTTTACGATCGCCATTTTGCTTACAAGCGCTTCCTAACGCTTTTTTCTGCCAAACGCAGCCTCTGTCTACGTATTATGCTAAATCTATTGATTATAGCCAACTAAGACATGCAAAGTTCTTGGTATTTTAAACTCTGAACGAGATTCAAGTTTTAGTATTAATTATTAAAACCTGAATCACTTAGAGTCCAAGAGAAGCCTGTCTCAGTCATTTATTGCTAATAAAATGTACGAAATAATGTTCTCAACTAACGGTAATTGTTCTAAATAGTTGTAAAAACACTAAACATATATAAAAATCTCATAAAGCCTAGATTGAAACTTGATATGTCATTAACTGAATATTTACCAGAATAGGTACAGTATTTGGTAATAGCGTAAGTTTCTTCTTTTTTATTAACACTTTATCCTTAAAATATCTACCGAAAATTTTTGATGATCGTTTTATTGACCAATCTGTTCATCCTATAGCTACAATCCAATTCCAACGTAAATTTTTATCAAAACTCAAACAAGACATTAAATATTTCAGGTATTTAAATAATAAACACTGCATAATACACAATATTATTTCCTATAACAGTGAGTAATAATTTACAGAAATGTTGGCAGCGCCAACTGAATCAGGGCCCTGATAAGGGTGGGTGTGGCCCCTTATTAGGGACATCAGTTATTACCGTAGACAGAGAAACCTATAGACAAATTGACGCCTTCTTTTGCATTCGCACACGAAAAAGATAGATTTATGCATACGTCTTGCATAGAAATGAGATAGAGCGATGTGATTGTTTGCCCATTTCTCCGTGCCGGTTTTTTTGTTTGGCAAACTAAACTTTGCTAAACAATTTTGACAGTTCGTAGCGATCTAAGGAGTTTAGAAGTTGCTTTAAGTGAGAAAAAAGTGTTTTGTGAGCTTAAGATTGGTGAATTTTGTTCAGTTCAGTTCTTATAACAAAAAATTTTTTTTATCTAAATAATATGTTTAAAAGTCATAAAGATTATTGTATAACCTAAAACTACGTTATCGTCCTTTCTCACTCCAGGCCACGCTAATCATTAGTCTGTAGGTTTCTCTGTCTACGGTTATTACCCTGTTATACCCTGATTTTACGCCCTTAATCCAGTGTTGCTGTATGAAGAAAAAAAGATGCACTAAACACTTATCAAGATTGCGTTATATTTAAAAAAAAATAGTTTATAAAATCTACCAAATTCCGTAAATTGTATCTTGTATTTATTACTTAAAGACATTTTATTTATTTTTAAGTTTTATTAGGTACTAAAATCAACTAAATTAGAAAATTTCACTACATCTTCATGGTCATCATCACCTTCAGATAACTCCATCCTACACCTGCTTCTGTTCCTTTTTTCACAATTTTAGTAATTTGTCGAGGATATTTTCAGGTAGGTAAGTCTTTATGTGTGGCTGATTTGCTTATGATTTTTTTTTTGCTGTCGTATCATTATTTTTAAGTTTACTGTTTCAGCTGACATACACATACATAGTTTGCTTTTGACAATGTTCATAACATTGATTAAAACTACTTTTTCGGATTTTATCGCGTTTAATTTTTATTTTAATTATTTTAATTTTTAAGTCCCGACGTTTCGGGTGCTTTCCAGCACCCATGGTCATGAGGGACTGAGGTGACTGACGTCCCAATGTTATTGTTTAACCCGGAGTACCTTCAGCTTTTTTAATTATTGTTTATGGTCCGATCTATGCAAAATGAACTGACTATGTCCTGAGGTCTTGTAGTGGTATGCTTGGGTTTAGTTTTAATTTTATTGATTATAGGGTCACAAGCAGGTGATAGTACCCAGCTTCCCTCTCTATTGAAATTAGGATGTTTTTTAATTTCAATAGCCTCACGTATCATCCTTGGTAGGAATCGGTGTTCTTTCGCGAAGATTTATGGTCTATCAAATCTAATGTAATGGTTGGGGCTGTCTATGATATGATCACAAACGTTCCGAGTCGTAATTTTTCCAAGTAAGCACATATATAGGATGCAACATTACACAAAAAAATTTGAAAATATGCCAAAACAGGGACAAATTATTTAATCAGTGGACAAAAGACTGTATACTCGTAAATATGATTTTAAATCAAGCTTACAACAAGGCACGAAATTATGCAAACACAGTGATTCAAAAAAGTAAAAATAAGTGGCTTACATTCGAAATTAATAAGAACCTACAAAACCCTAGAACCCTATGGCAGATATTAAATAAATTAACAGGGCGAATTACAGAATCGATTGATGATGTATTGCTCGATAACTTTGGTAACAGTAGTAATCTTCCATATAGGATTGCATGTTCATTTGCTGAAACTTTCGACGTAAGTGTCAAAAAGTCAATCCCTAATTGTATTCTATTGGATAAGTCATTGTATAGTAACAACGCGAATATCTCCTTACACTTTGTACCTGCTAATGCTAATGCAGTAGAAAAAATAGTACGCTACCTAAACAGTAATAAAGCACCAGGTATTGACGGGATACGACCTATAGACTTAAGAAAATATATACACCTTAGTCAGTGACGTAATTGCAAATCTCGTTCATGCCTGTATAAAAAGTGGAAAGTTTCCCCATATTTTAAAAACTGGCATAGTTAGATCTATCCATATGAAAGGTAGAACTATGGTGCATGACAACTATAGGCCAATTACTATTTTACCCGTAATAGATAAAATTGCTCAAAAATACATTTGCAGACAGGTTTACGACTTCTACGCTAAAAATAATATAATAACGGAAAAACAGTATGGCTTTCAACCGCACAAAAATACCACCCAACTGCTATCGACATTCACTACAAGCGTTTACAAGCATTTAGATAATAAGAGACAAGTCTTGGTAGTTTTTGTAGACTACACTAAAGCGTTTGATACGCTTAATCATAATAAGCTAATAGATACTCTTAATGATAGTGGTATCAGAGGGTCATTATTATCATGGTGCAGAGATTACCTTAATGACAGAAAATATGCGGTAAAAGTGGGGGATGCCATTAGTTATTATGTTGACTCTTTAGTAGGCACAGCACAAGGCTCTGCAATTGGACCATTGCATTACATCACCTATGTTAATAGTCTGGCAAACATCATCAGGCGTTGCGAAATATACCAGTATGCCGACGATACGTGCCTCGTTTCAACAGGCGAAAATATTAACGAAACTGGTGGCATTCTGCAACAAGAACTTAATATATTAACACAATGGTCTCATGATAAAGGATTAGTTATTAATGCTAGCAAGACAAGCTAATGTATATTAGTTCAAGTTAGAATAGGAGTAAAGTAATACCTAGTATTATTATGCATGACCACCTATGCCTTCACAAAGGACAATTGACACTCAATTGTCATTGTGCAGAATTAGAGCCGGTAGAAACTCAAACTTACTTAGGACTTATAATAGATAGTCGACTCAACTGGAAACATCATATTGAGGATGTGTGTAACGGACTTCGAAGCATATTAGCAAAATTATCCATAATTAAGTATTAAGTCCCCTATAAAATTCTGTTAAAATTATATAAATCACTGGCCGAATCTAAAATTTCATATGACTTGTCTACTTGTCGGCGAACTTTCAAATCACATTTAGAAAACATTTATTCTTTGCAACTACGCATCTTAAAAACTGTAGTTCCAGATCAAGTTAATAACTTACACAGGGATTCTGATTACCATAACCTATTCGATTACCGCAAAATTAAACCGGTGCATAAAAAAGTAGAATATACTCTCTTAAATGAAAAATTTTTTAAAGAAGATTTAAAAAAATGGCATTTCTAACTATTCTAAAACCCGCAGTGCGGCCAAACCAAAACTAAAATTAGCTAAACTTAGTTATAACAATTTACACGGAAAACGTGCTTTAGAAGACATGGTTCCGAATTTAATTAACACTTCAGTTACCCACCTCTTTTCAAAATGAAATTAATCAAAAATATTAAACACAAATTGAAAAACTATTATACGAACTGTCTATATCAGACTTCAAACTTAAAAAAAATATAATCCCCACTAACTATATTCCCTAAATAATCCTCTTAATGTCCTATATGACATACAATCTAAGAATCGTAGACAGAGAATCCTGTAGACTAATGATTAGCGTGGCCTCGAGTGAGATAGGACGATAACGTAGTTTTAGGTTATACAATAATCTTTATGACTTTTCAACATATTTACATAAAAATTTTATTTGTTCTAAGAACTGAACTGAACAAGATTCACCAATCTTAAGCTCACAAAACACTTTTTTTCTCACTTAAAGCAACTTGTAAACTCCTTAGATAGCTACGAACTGTCAAAGTTGTTTAGCAAAGTGTAGTTTGTTAAACAAAAAAACCGGCACGGAGAGAGGGACAAACAATCACACCGCTCTGTCTCATTTTTGTGCAAGACGTGTGCATAAATCTATCTTTTTCGTGTGCGAATGCGAAAGAAAGCGTCGATTGGTCTATAGGTTTCTCTGTCTACGCTAAGAATAATCTTTATATACGTCTACTATTAAATATTAAGTAAGTAAGTAATTGATGGAACCAAAACCCAAATGATTTCTTATATTTACGCGAACACTACACATGATTAAAAATACTTTTACGGATTTTATCGCGTTTATTTTTACTTTTTATTTACTTTTATTTTTAATTCCCGACGTTTCGGGCGCTTTCCAGCACCCATGGTCACTGGTAACTGAGATGACTGACGTCCCGATGTCATTGTTAAACCCGGAGTACCTTCAGCTTTTTTAATTATTGTTTATGGTACGATCTATGCAAAATGAACTGACTATGTCCTGAGGTCTTGCAGTGGTATGCTTGGGTTTAGTTTTAATTTTATTGATTATAGGATCCCAAGCGGGTGGTAGTACCCAGCCTCCTTCTCTATTGAAATTAGGATGTTTTTTAATTTCAATAGCCTCACGTATCATCCTTGGTAGGAATCGGTGTTCTTTCGCGAGGATTTGTGGTCTATCAAATCTGATGTAATGGTTGGGGCCGTCTAGGATATGATCAAAAACTGCAGACTTCCCGGAACGATGCTTCACATCAGCTATATGTTCTTTTACGCGGGTCCTAATTGATCTTTTTGTTTGTCCTATATAAGAGAGACCACATTCACAATCAAGCTTGTACACTCCTGCATCTTGTAGAGGAATATGACACTTGACGGATGGTAGGAACTGACTAATCTTCTTCGGCGACTTATAGAATGTTCTAATAGAAGCTCGCTTCAAGATATAGCGATTCTTGTCTGTGACACCTCTGACATATGGTAGTACAGCAGGCACACGCTCGACTGTGGCCGGCTTCACTCGGTCACTGTGACGTAGACGCAAGACTCGAAGCTTGTTGTTGTGCAGAACTTGCTTGACGTGCTGAAGCTCGGCGGCCAGGTGTTTGCTTCACAGATCCCTCGTGCTCTCTGTAACAAAGATTTGCCCACGGTAGCTAACTGTGAAGGATGGTGGTGAGATTCACCGTTTAAATATCGGTTTGTATGGGTCTTTTTCCTATACTCAGTGTGACCAATGGTGTTATTAGGATTTCGGATGACTAACAAACACTGGACGACGCCACAATAAAAATTTTAGAAAAAGGTATTAATTTCGCAATAACACCGCGAAAAATACCGTATGAGGACATTATCTGTAGTGTTGAGGACTGTCTGTATAAAAATAATATTGGTAATGAAGATTTAGAGGCCATACGTCAAGACATCTCGTCTATGTTACGTCGAAGTTCAGCACCGAAATTAAATCTTCCCAAAAATGAATTTAACGCGTTGAAAAACTTACGCAACAGACCAGAGCTTACGATTCTCCGCGCAGATAAAGGTAATTCTACGGTTATAATGGATACGTCAGATTACAATTTTAAAATACAACAACTTTACGTCTAGAGTATATTAAACACAATAAATGAATTTTATACAATGTTACAGAATGCCTCGTTACCGATAAAAAGTGGTATACTTATGAATGAAAAGACAACCCTGGCATTTTCATTCCACTATTACTAGCGGTGGGTAGTAGCGGCTTTTTTGAGTAACGAAACGAAACTATCTATCGAATATCAATAGCGGCTTTTGAAACACTCTATTTTAATAGAGGGTTTCAAAACACTCTATTTTGATAGCAGCTTCAATAGTGTTTCATTACGTGTTTAATTGAAAAACGTTGCGAATAAAACGATGTCCGTTTCACGAGAAAACTTGTTTGTTACCGTTTCGTATAGAATTAGACATGGTGTTAATGGTTAAATTTATTTATTTGTTTAATCATTTCGCACGGTTTGATAAAAATATCACTTGAAAAGATTTAACGGCAAACGATTTATTTAATAATTATGATTATGATAAATTCACCCACAAGTTCAGCATAAAATATTAAATATAGGTTTGATTTTATAGCAAATAATTATTACAATGTGTGACAAAAATCAAAATCAATTTGGTTTCACAAGGGGTCGCTCGACAACTGATGCTGGTGTTGAGCTGATTAAATATATGTATATTTAATGCATGGAAGAATTCACAGGATGCTTTGGGTGTGTTCTGTGACCTATCCAAAGCCTTCGATTGTGTTCACCATGAAACATTAATCAGGAAACTTCAACACTACGGTGTAAGAAATGATGCTCTTAAATTAATTATTTCATATTTAAGTGACAGAACACAAAAAGTTGTTATTAATAGTATGAGTTCTTCCGGGTCGATTGTACAAATGGGCGTGCCTCAGGGCTCAATTCTCGGCCCCTTTCTGTTTCTTGTATATATTAATGACTTACCTTACATAGTAGGGGATAACCATGATATAGTATTATTTGCTGATGATACTTCATTAATTTTCAAATTAAAACGACAGTTATTAAATTACGACGAAGTAAATAATGCTATAGCTAAGTTAGTCAATTGGTTTAATGTTAATAATTTGCATTTGAATGGAACTAAAACTAAATGTATGAAATTCGTAACTCCTAATGTTAAACATGTCAATACTAATGTAATTTTAAATGGGGAGGAACTGAGTCTTGTTGATACCACCATTTTTCTTGGAATCACACTGGACGCAAAGCTTCAATGGCTCCCCTATATACGAGGGTGGATTGAAAAGTACTCGGCCTAACACAGATCCATTCAATTCTAAAAATCAAATCTTACCCACATTATTTATTTCAGTTCAGACTAGTTCATTGTGTGAAGTTCGAAACGTGTGCGATAATTAGTTGTGATTTTATAAATTTATTAACAAAGTAATCGGACATAATTTCCGCGAATGGAGCAAATCGAGCAGCGTGCCGTCATTAAGTACCTCCATAAGAAGGGGCTATCATCAAAAGCCATCCATGATGACATGATCAGTACATTAGGCGATTGTGCTCTGTCATATTCATCCGTCAAAAAATGGATAGCAGAATTTAAGCGTGGTAGAGAGAGTGTGAAAGATGAACCCCGCTCTGGAAGGCCTTCGACGTCAACTTCTGACGAAAATATTAAAAAAGTACTTGATTTAATAATGGGAGACCGCAGATTAAAAATTAGAGAGATAGCCGAGATTATAGGCATCTCTTATGAACGAACTCAAAACATCATTGTCAACGAGTTGGGTTTCCACAAGGTGCTGCGAGGTGGGTTCCGCGACTGCTTTCAGTTGAACAAAAAAGGACGCGATTGACTATTTCACGCGACTGTTTGGAGTTATTTGAAGCCGATGCAGATGATTTTTTGAATCGTTTTGTTACTATGGACGAAACATGGGTTCATTACTGTACACCGGAAACAAAACAACAATCAAAACAGTGGAGAAGACCTGGTTCACCACCCCCTAAAAAGGCTAAGTTGATTTTGTCGGCAAATAAGGTGATGGCTTCAGTATTCTGGGACTCGAAAGGTGTGATTATGATTGATTGTCTTGAAAGGGGTCAGACTATAAACTCTGATTACTACTGCACCTTACTACGTCGTTTACGAGAGGAAATAAAAGAAAAACGTCGAGGAATGCTCAGAAGAAAAGTCCTGTTTCATCAAGATAACGCCCGTGTTCACACGTCAGTACAGTCAATGGCTGAAATTCACAACTGTGGCTTTGAACTGTTACCGCATCCGCCGTATTCACCTGATCTGGCACCATCAGACTTCTTTCTGTTCCCTAACCTAAAAAAGCACTTGGGAGGTCAAAGATTTTCGACAAACGACGAGGTCAAAGCATCTGTAGACGCATATTTTGACTCTAAGGAAGAATCATTTTTTTTCAACGGTCTAAATGCTTGGAAGGGGAGGTGGCAAAAGTGTATTGAACTTGATGGTGATTATGTAGAAAAATATAACTGATTTAGTATGTGTTTATTTTCTTGGTTAGGCCGAGTACTTTTCAATCCACCCTCGTATCAAAACTAGCTAGCAGACTTAGTTCTGCAGCATATGCTGTAAAAAAAGATTAGAACTCTTACCAGTATTGAAACAGCTAGAATAGTTTACTTTAGTTATTTCCATAGCATTATGTCGTATGGTATTTTGCTATGGGGACACGCGACCGACACTGAAATTATATTTATTTTACAGAAGAGGGCCTTTAGAGCAATATATAATTTAAAACCAAAAGAGTCACTGAGACAAAAATTTAAGGAAATTATTATATTAACTCTGGTCTCTCAATACATTTATGAAAATGTAATGTACGTACACAAAAATAAAAGTAGTTTTGCGAAAATAAGTGATATTCATTCTGTAAATACTAGGAGCAGACAAGCTGGTAGTACCATTTACTCGACTCCATCGAGTCAGTAATTCATTCTTGGGGTGATGTATACGCTTTTACAACAAAATCCCAGAAAATACACAAAATTTGTCATACACAAAGTTCAAAAATGTTATTAAACTAAGTTTGTATAAAAAGGGTTATTATAATAATTAAGGAATTTATAGATGATAATAACCCCTGGGAAGGGTGATCGCTACCAAGCTATTTCTAATTTGTCTTGTGTTGTTGATTGTAAACATGATCGTAAGCTATTATGAAAAAAAAATAGTCCCGCTGGGTTTCTTGCTGGTTCTTCCCAGGACAGAGGTTTTTTTTGCGAACCAGTGGTAAATTAAGAAAGTGACTTTCAATAAGTATTTTTATAATCTACATTGAATAAAAAAGTTTCTATTTCTATTTCTAATGCTTATTTTTAGACATCTCAAGCCTACATTTTTATGTAATAAATCAAATTAATACATGTATTGATGTTTTTATAGAATATTGGCCTTCATGGATGTAGTATCTTTTGTAAAAAAGTCCCAAAGTACACTGGCATTACTTCGAGATATTTTTGATAACTATCACATAAAGTTTTAGTATTATTTTTACACTTAGTTACTTAGGTACTACACTAATTACTGTACAATTATTATTATTAACACTAATATGTACAATTGTATTTAGTTCTTATTTTACTAAAAATATTATTATTATTGCACAAAAAGAAAACAAAAATATTAACAAACGCACCTAAAAAGTAAAAACAAACCGTGTCATTAAACTTAAACACAAGACTAATTTGAACTGGGCCAAGGTTACTTAAATTATGGAATTTGAACTATTTTTTGTTAAAAACATGCACACTTACTTTCTCATTTCTAATATCGCATCTATACGAAGGGAATAGAGTCATAGGTCAAATGCAAAAGCGCCCGCGCTCACTCGACATTCGACGACCGGTGGTACTTTTACTACAGCGTCAAGAGTCGGTTTCTCTCGTAGACAGAGAAACCTATAGACAAATTGACGCCTTCTTTCGCGTTCGCACACGAAAAGGATAGATTTATGCATACGTCTTGCATAGAAATGAGATAGAGCGGTGTGATTGTTTGTCCCTTTCTCCGTGCCGGTTTTTTTGTTTAGCAAAGTCTACAGTTTGCTAAACAACTTTAACAGCGTAGCGATTTAAGGAGTTTACAAGTTGGTTTAAGTGAGAAAAAAGTGTTTTGTGAGTTTAAGATTGGTGAATCTTGTTCAGTTCAGTTCTTAGAACAATTAAACTTTTTATCTAAATGTGTTTAAAAGTCATAAAGATTATTGTATAACCAAAAATTCGTTATCGTTCTTTCTCACTCGAGGCCATGCTGATCATTAGTCTATAGGTTTCTCTGTCTACGGTTTTTCTACTCATGTGCTTCTACTTCAACAGCCGAAGCCGTCGCCGATGCGCGCACGCGAAAATAGCCGAATAAACGTTTTGTTATTGTTACTGATCGCTCGTTCGTGATTCGTAAAACGTGAATCGTGTTACTGAGTAAAACGTCTACTGTAGTATATAGTTTCGTTGCACTGCAATAACCCGCTACTCGCCATTGTGTGAATAGATAGTTTCAGTAACTAGTTACGTTTTGTAACGACCACTCCTATACTGCTTGCTACATATTTATTTATCTATGCCTATACTTTTAGACCCTTAGAGCATACATTACACGGAGGGAGCACTGTGTGAGCAGAAAGCGTGATCGGCGTAGAGAGAGAGAGACTGAGTTTAGGTAGAGTCTGTCTCTCTCGCACATGCTTCTGATTGGCGCATTCACCTTGCTTAGCGCATGCCCATTGAAACAGCCAATGACAGTGACTGTGCGAGAGAGACAGACCCTACCTAAACTCAGCCTCTCTCTCTCTCTACGCCGATCACGCTTTCTGCTCACACAGTGCTCCCTCCATGTAATGTATGCTCTAAGTTTAGACCGTAGACAGACTCTGTCTACGCCTGAAAACAATTATTTATTATTTTTATCTATGGTTATGGCCTGTTCCGTGGACAGCTGTTCAATGTTGTGTTGTGCTGTTTAGAATTCAGAATTTTAATCATAGATTACTGTGATTAATATATACCTATAAATAGAGGAAAGTTATATGTATATCGGGTAATTATTTCATAACAAAACATGAATCACAGAATTTTAGAACTTTACAGCGGTATTGGAGGAATGCATTGCGCGTGGAATGGTATTGGAATTTTATTTCTAAAATTTTTTTAAAAGAATACTGTAGTAATACTTTTACTTAAAATTGATTTTCAGAGTCCAAAATAGGTGGAGAAATAGTTGCAGCTGTTGATATAAATACAGTCGCTAATGAAGTGTACAAATACAACTTTCCATTAACAAACCTAATTAACAAGAACATTCAGTCATTGAGTGCTAAAACACTAAATAGCTTTAACATAAATACTATATTTATGTCACCTCCATGCCAACCATTTACTAGAAATGGAAATTATTTAGACGAAAATGATCCCAGGACAAATTCTTTTTTATATTTGATTGATATTCTTGACAAATTTGAAAAACTTGAATTTATATTGATGGAGAATGTAAAAGGCTTTGAATGTTCAACAGTAAGGAAATTATTTGTGGACAAGTTAAAGGAGTGTAAATTTGAGTTTCAAGAGTTTCTTGTTTGTCCATCAAGTATAGGAGTTCCAAATTCACGACTTCGTTATTATTGCTTAGCTAGGAAAACGGCTGCAAGTTGGAATTTTAAACGAAAAGATAAAATAGTAGGTATATCTTGATAAACCTTCTTTATCATCTGTTGATTGAATAGTCTGATGTAATTATTATCATACATGTGCAGGTGGTTTAAATTGCTATAACAGATTTCTTGCATCTTTTATACTGTCTCTTAACTAAATATTTTACATCTATCACATGTACAGTATATCTATTGTGCTCGACACTTCGCATGTTTGAGAGCGTTTTAAAGCAATAAGTCCGATGCACTGCTCCAGTGTCAGTTAGTGGACTTTATGGATAAATCCTTGCGATATTTTATTTATAAGACGTACCAGAATCCTCACCTTTCTTTCACCAACAAGAATGTGGTAAATATACGCATAAAATCGCTATTAACAATTGTATTGGTGAAAGCGGGGCAAAACAATGCAATCCACAAACTTATGGGGAGGGTTTAGTCTCCTAAGCTCAAATGTTGATGGTATTTTGTAATATAATAATTCTAACAACAGACAAAGAAGATGGTAGTTTAGTACCACTTTATTGCTTTTGTAACAAATGTTACATATTTCTATATATAATTTTAATATTATTCTATACATCACTATAGCCCATCATATGTCCATTGCTGAACATAGGCTCCCCCTATAGATTTAAACAAAATATAGTTATGAGCCACCTGCATTCATCGTCTACCTGCATGTTTTATCTGAACATCACTTCATCTAGTGAGCAATTTCCTAACACTGCACTTTCCAGTAAGAGGCTGCCACTTGAAAACTTTTCTTCCAATGGGCTGCCCATTATCACTTCAGTTTAGTGAACTGTTGGGTCATGCCAGTTACTCATGCTCCTCTGATATCCTTATTATGGATTTTATCTAGAGAGATTTCAAACTTAGGCCTTTAAATCGCACATTGAGTGAAAGTTTTCTCATGCGGTCAGCAGTGAAGAACCATGTTTCAATTCCATAAGTTATCATTGGCAACACGCAATGGTTGTACACTTTTTATTCTTAATAATATTTCTATTATTTTCAATATTATATTTATCATGTTTTATTTGCAGATGAGTATGATACCAGTTGATTATGGTATACCTAACACATTAGAAAGTATAATAGAGAAAGATGTTTCAGACAAATATCTAATAAATGAGAAGTTATTAAGGCATGGGAATATAATGGATATTTGTTTCAAAGATTCTATAAGGTCTTGTTGTTTCACTAAAGCTTATACTCATTATATTGAAGGAACTGGTTCAGTGTTCACTGCAGCAACTCCAGAAACTGTAAAAATGTGTTTTGAAAAGGCAAATTCTTTTGATGTTGGTAGTGAGAAGTATGTGGAATCACTGAAGAAATTGAATTTAAGATTTTTTACTCCAAAAGAAGTTTCATTGCTTATGTCATTCCCTATTTATTACAAATTCCCTGAAACTGTAACTCTAAAACAGTCCTACAGATTGCTCGGTAATAGTATTAATGTAAAGGTAGTAAGTGAATTATTAAAGTTATTATTTAATTATTAATAAATATATTTATTTGAACATTATTTTTAGTTTATATAAGGTCTTAACGATTTAATTTTTCTCCATAAGTATTTTAAATACTGTAACATTTCATTTTACATTGATTAAAACTAGTTTTACGGATATTATTTTGTTTATTTTACTTTTGATTACTTTTATTTTTAATTCCCAACGTTTCGGGCGCTTTCCAGCACCCATGGTCATGTGGGACTGAGACCCTCCTAAGGTCTCTGTGACCATGGGTGATGGAAAGCGCCCGAAACGTCGGGAATTAAAAATAAAAGTAAAATAAACGCGATAATATCCATAAAAGTAGTTTTAATCAATGTGTAGTGTTCGCGTAAATATAAGAAATCATTATTTCATTTTACATTTTGAATACTTTTAAGATCTGGATTCTTCACATTCCCTAATGAAGTAATCTTCTAAATAATTTTTTCATTATATTGATCCATTTGCTAATACTTGCCGGGCTCTACGTTTAGCTTTGTGATTGAGTACTCTCATTCGTAACATAACAGACACAGATGATACTGTTCCTAGTACAAATGACCATATTGTGAATTTCCAGAATGCCCTTTCTTCCAAATAGGCAACACGATCACAACTGCAGAAAAGTTTAAAATAAGTGACTTCATTATTATTTATAAATAAATATACTCTTAATTTACGATTTACCTCCTAGTGACTGTTTCACCATTTTCACATTTTAATATTTCCTTAAAACTTGTGTGTATACATACTCCTATACTCTTACTTCGAATTTCAAAATCTACAAAACAGGAAAGAAGCTCCATAGAGAATATTAATATAATAATTCAACATGAAATAATTTAATTTCGGTCAAGAATCTAATTTCAAAATTCAATTAAATCCTGGTCTCAAAATTTTTACATATCATAAGATTAATTTCAATATTTTATTATTTAGAAAATGATAAGCTTTAAAATTAGAAGCTTTAAAATTAACATTATAATACCATACTCTTATCCACTCAAGCGTCCACGGTGACTGTAGTCCCCAAAAAATTCGCGTCAACTGTCCATGGTGACTATAGTCCCCAAATGACATCGTTCACTTTAAATGTGTATAGCGCTAAGGACCAATGTCAATAATACAGTAGAAAAATAAGAGATGGTGCTATTTGAAATTAGTGATCCTTGAGAGTGAATTTCATCTGTGCAATGGCAACAAAATATTCAGTAAAAAATGTGAAGATAACAATTCCGCCATTCTTGTTTGTGGACTATTAAAGTGTGTGGAGCTTGATCAAAAATGTGATAAATTTTCTGTTTTTATACATTATTTCCAATATAACTGTACATCAAATTAATTGTAAACATATTTCCTTTAGGAAATATGTATCATTACGACAGTTCTAAAGCATTTACATATAATAATTTAGCTTCAAATTTTAATCACTATACGCGATCATAGTTTTTTGATTATATGTTGTTTAAAATGTATTGTAATCTGATTTTGTTAAATTATTGCTAAATATAAAATAATGCTTTACAATTAACAGGTTAATAGCCGTTTATAAAAGAAATATATTGTGATTTGTCTAGAAATTATTAAAATGCAACTCGTGCAATTCATGATTGCATTGGGGAGTGAATATATTTATATTGAGTAAATATTATATATGTATCTATACTGAGTAAATAATATTCAGATATGTGTTATTTTAAAGGGTATATCATGTACTATATTTATAATATAAAATAATTGTCTCTTGTAACTATTATACTTATAAAACTCGAAATAAAAAATTAATATGATAATTTTTTTGATATTCCTAACTTGCTTTCATCCTTTATTTTTAATTTGAGTAATTTTGTTTAACAAAATGAAATTCTAATTTATTGAGCTTTTCGTGATTATTTTTTTATTTCAGTGTAGATATAGTAGTTTTTCAGTGGTAATTGATTTTTTTGAGATTGTCTCGTGCAGTCGTAAAAAAGAAAGTGACATTTAATATGCAGACAGGTGGGGCGAGAATCACTCGCGCCGCTTGGACGCTTGAGTGGATAAATTGCAATGATAAGCAAATAAAAAATGATTAATTAATTAATTTGGTATTATCATAGTAATGCTAATTTGTTTACAATTAGAAAACATATTACCTGAGCAAGGATGACATTCACTAACAATTTTATAGGGTTGATGCATCCAGCACGTGGAATTGTTTTCAGTTGGAAATGTTTTATTTCTCATTTTATGGTTACCAGATAGTGTTTCAGCTAAATGTGATTCTAAAATGAGTATGACAATAGTTAATCTAGAAAAAAAATTAAATTACCTTATTTTATGTAGTTCAATAATCACAACATATAATCTAAAAAGTCGAAAAATAACGTAAGTTCTCGTCAAAAACAGTAAGAAGTAGGCAATACATACACTCCTAAACAAACTGTCCCTATTAACATGCATCTTTTGGAACATGTTTCAATCATTGTTGGTTTATATAATTACTGGTATAATTAAAATTGTTGGAGAAAATTTTACTCCTGAAATCAGTTTTCTAAAAACCTATTAAAAGAACATTTTCTTTAAACTGTCGTTAACAATCGACATTCGTCATAAACAAACACAGATTAATAATAATAAATTAATAAATCTGATCATAGATAAATAGATATCACAGACTACTAAGAGGATACTACGCATATATATAAGATAAGTAGCAAGTAGTGATGGACGTATTTACTCTACCAGGTTTTCACTTCAAAGTACAGCGCCCTGTTACAAGTGTAAGTATAAAAGTATCTCTTTCTGTTGTAAGTCAGATGCTCGTAGAACTTGAACACTACACATGAAATACTTGCATAGGAAAATGATCCATATCTTAACAGGTATAAGAAACTCAATCGTATTAGTGAATAAAAAATGCTTTGAACTTCAAAGTATTTTTTTTATTTATACGACTGCTCCTTATTCTTAGTAGAATAATATGGAATACGGGTCGAATTCCTATGAAAGTATTTTCAAATTACTGAAACCGCTGGACCTTTGAGTATTAAAATACAGTGGAATCTTTATAACTTGAATGTCAAGGGAAATGCAAAAAAGTTCGAGTTAACGATTTTTCGACTTAACAAGAACTTCGAGATACATATGATTTAATTGCTGAAATTTCTACTTACAGAGGCGCTGCCAAAATAAATACTGGCGGACAAGCTCCGCTAAAAGTAATGTATGCTCATTTTAAGGCCTATAATAAAGATTCTTCTTTTTATAGTGGGCTAAAATTCCCACCAGAAACGTTTAATCATTATATTAAAGAATTAGAAAGACCATTCTTAAATAATTTTGACAACGTCATAATCAATCGGCCTGGCAGCACCGTGTTGCAAATTTTACAAACCATTGATTTCCCCCCGTTTTGCTCCTCGTTTCCTCATGATTATTAGGATTAATGCTCATGAATTTAGATTCAATGTACCACACAAGTTACCTAGGACTAAAATATCACCATTAGTTCCACCATTGCGCACGACAGTTTTGGGCTCAAGTTCATTTGTCCCTAGAGCAAGCAGACTTCTAAACTGTTATGGTAAAAACATAGATATCCATGCTAAAAGTCTGAATACGTTTCGCAAACACTTGCAAAAACCATGGTCGAGTTATAATTAAGTAATTTTTATGTTCATTTATATACTGTGCTGTTATTGTTTCCTTTATTCTCTTTCTTTTTCTCATTTATTGTGAACACATTAAGTCACTTATAAATTTTGGATGTTACTACCCTTAATATTTTGTGCATGTGGTGTTTACCTTAATTAATTGTGCATTTGGCTGTACATGTTATTGTTAAATACTCCTTGATGTATTGTTGTTACAATCTAAAAATAAAAAATTATTAAAATTATTTACGTGATTTAGGATATTTTCAACAATAAATTTTAGTTACCGAGAAATCAGAGAAGGAAGAAATGTATAAATCATTTTATGAAACTCCAACATGTTTGACTGATAAATAAAAATATGGTTATTTCGCAACAATCAAACAATGATTACAATAATGATCATAGGTACAACCCTAGCGCATTCATGCGATGACACGCTTGCACGTGAGTCACACGGCGGGCAACACAATCTCGACTCTTTGTATGCGTAATTATGGTACATTTTCTTCCCGCTGCGAACAGCAGATATTGTTATTAAGATTTTGTAGGCTATTATAGCGCAGTTAGTTTCTTTTTTGTATGGGAGTGATGTATCTGTTGGTAAACTACTTAGTAAACTGTGGCTTAACTTTGAGTATTAAACCAAAGGAGATGGCATCGTAAGGTTTACCCCGGTACGAGAGTCCGACTCATACCCATTATGTAAGTCTAATTGCTCCGCATCGTGCGCAGTTCCGTTTGCGCATCGCTCTTGAGCGGTCGTGTAAACAGTTCGCGCTACCGTACCCGTACGGCAGTGCCCCCTGGTGTACTCGCTCGCACACCTACTCTCTCCCGCGCACACTCCGAAGGAACGGTCACCAATGCGACCCTTTCACCCTGGTTAAGTCCAAGCGCGGGCCGAAGCGCACTGCAACTTCCCGCTAACCTCCACCCCAGCAAGACCCAACAAGATGCACAGCATGGATGTAAACAACATGATGGATGTAAGCACCAGCGCTCTAAAAAAGAAGTATAATTCCGCCTCTAGGTCCTTCAAAAGAGTCATTGCCAAGGCAAAGTCAGAGCACATAGGCAGAATTGGCGAGAAACTAGTTCGCCTTCCTTCTGGAACCCGTGCATTCTGGTCTCTCGCCAAGGCTGTCCAGGGGAATTTCTGTCAGCCATCTCTTCCATCTCTGCACAGGGAGGACGACTCACTGGCCCATACTGCAAAGGAGAAAGCCGATCTTCTAGGCTCTTTCTTTGCGTCTAACTCGACTCTCGATGACGGGGGGAGCACGCCGCCGACCATCCCGCGGTGTGAGTGCTCCATGCCGGAAGTGCAGTTCACACAGCGCTCGGTTCGCAAAGCACTCCTCTCCCTGGACATCCACAAGTCGAGTGGGCCTGACGGAATCCCCCCAATTGTGCTGAGGACGTGTGCTCCAGAGTTGGCACCGGTTTTAACGCGTCTTTTCCGGTACTCCTACTCCCTAGGCGTAGTCCCAAAATCATGGAAGACGGCTTTCGTCCACCCGATCCCTAAAAAAGGCGACCGCTCAGACCCGTCCAACTACCGGCCAATCGCCATCACCTCCTTGTTCTCCAAAACAATGGAGTCCATTGTAAACTGCCAGCTCATGAGGTACCTTGAGGATCACCAGCTGATTAGTGACCGCCAATACGGTTTTCGCCGTGGTCGGTCAGCTGGTGATCTTCTGGTCTACCTCACTCACAGATGGGCGGAGGCAGTAGAGTTCAAGGGGGAGGCATTGGCCGTTAGTTTGGACATTGCGAAGGCCTTCGATCGGGTTTGGCACAAAACGCTTCTTTCGAAGCTCCCTTCCTATGGGCTTCCCGAGAAATTGTGCGATTGGATCACCAGCTTTCTTGCAGATCGGAGCATAAAGGTCGTTTTAGACGGTGCAAGCTCCGATTGCAAGCCTATTAATGCTGGTGTTCCACAGGGCTGCGTGCTATCGCCAACGCTGTTTCTTCTGCATATCAATGATATGTTGCATACCCGTAACATTCATTGCTATGCAGATGACAGCACTGGTGATGCTCTTTACACCGGCCGAGCCAATATTTCTCGGGAAAATGTCTCCGAGTGCCGGGACAAACTTGTGTCTGAAGTCGAGTCTTTGCTGAACAGAGTCTCGGATTGGGGACGACTAAATCTAGTCCAGTTTAACCCCCAGAAGACACAAGTTTGCGCGTTAACCGCTAAAAAGAACCCCTTTGTCGTATCCCCTCAGTTTCAAGGCACTCCCCTTGTTGCCTCAGCCAGTATCGGAATCCTCGGCGTCGACATATCGAGTGACGTGCAGTTTCGTGGTCACTTGGAAGGGAAGGCCAAATTGGCCTCTAAAAAGCTTGGCGTGCTCAGCAGAGCGGGACAGTATTTCATGCCGGCACACCGCCTGCAACTTTACAAGGCGCAGGTTCGGCCACACATGGAATACTGTTCCCATCTCTGGGCTGGGGCTCCCCAGTACCAGCTCCTTCCACTTGACCGCATCCAGCGCAGAGCGGCTCGAATCGTCGACGACCGAGTGCTTTCCGATCGGCTCGATTCACTGGCGCTGCGAAGAGATGTTGCATCTCTTTGCGTATTTTATCGCATCTATCACGGGGAGTGCTCTGAGGAACTGTTCGGATTAATCCCAGCCGCCAAATTTCGTGAACGCACTACACGGCAAACGTCCCGATACCATCCACACCATCTGGATGCTTGGCGGTCCACCACTGTACGTTTCACAAGGAGTTTTCTTCCACGTACAACCTCTCTGTGGAATAGTTTACCACCGGCGATTTTTCCGGACCGATACGACCTGGGGACCTTCAAGAAAAGAGCTTACTCCTTTCTAAAGGGCCGGCAACGCACCCGCAATTCTCCTGGTGTTGCGGTTGATCATGGGCGGCGGTAGTCACTTAACATCAGGTGAGCCGCATGCTCGTTTGCCCCCTTTTCCATAAAAAAAAAAGCAGCAGGTGCGAGAGGTTCAACCTCGCCCTGCTCGTACTCTCCAACGTGCTGGAGGCAAAAGCGATATTCCGGCAGGTACGCACTGTATGTGGCCTGTCGCGAGTTAAGGTCGAAGCTCCCCATAGACGCGGCTACCCGGTGCAGTGCCACTGCTGCCAACTTTATGGGCACGCAGCGGCCAACTGCTCAGCCCCACCCAGGTGCGTTAAGTGCCCTGAACCTCATCATTTGAAAGAGTACCCTCAGCCTAAAAGCTCCGAATGCCCCCCCCCCCCCGCATGTGTCCTGTGTGGACAGACCGGCCACCCGGCTAACTTCAGAGGCTACCCTCGCGCTCCTCGCTCCCTCTTCAGCATCAAAGCTGCCAAACTTGGCTTGCCCCTGTCTTAGCCCCCCAGGGCTTATCTCAGCCCACTCAGGGCATCTATCGGCCCCCTCAGGGCCTCTATCGGCCACCTCAGGGCCCTCCTCGGCCCCTTATTGGCCTTTCTCAGCCCTCACCAGTCCCAATTAACCCTTGGGGCCCAAAAAGGCTGACCTTCAGTGGACTCTCACCGCCTCACAACAGGCACAATCCTCAATAGACGATGACATTAATACGGTGTATACCACTATGCGTAACATCGACTTAGTGGAGATAAACATCTTAGCGCGCAAACTGCGCATTGCTAGGTCCCCTCAGGACCGTCTTTTTTGCTCTTATTGAGCTTAAAAATCTCTTAATGTCGTTGTAATAAAAACAACATAATGTCAACGGTCGTATCAAGGCTTCGTATCGTATCGAATCGTATCGTAGCAAGGTTTGTCGCTCTTTTCTTTTAATATCCGCGGGTTGCGTAATAACCTCCCTGAGCTTAGGCTCTTTCTACGAAAACGCAAAGCTGACCTCCTCCTTCTCCAGGAGACCCACTCATTCCTAAGGTCATCAAAGGCCTCTCTATCAAAAGTTACTCTCTTCTACGGGATGACAGACCCAACCGCAAAGGCGGCGGTACCCATTTACTACAAGAAGTCTCTTCATTGCTCCCACATCTCCACTGCGTCGCTTACCAATATGGAAGCCACTATATGTAGGATAGCCTTGACTGGACACCAGTCTATCACCATAGCCTCCTGCTAAATCACTACCGGAACCCTCCCCGTCAAAAGTGATTTAAAAGCCATCCTTGCAATAGGCGATTCAGTCATTAGGTTTGGAGATTTCAACTCCAATACTGAATGGACCGCTACTTACCGCTACGACACTACTAATAGTACTGGCAAGGTGCTGCTGAATATGACTCAGTCTCTCGACCTGACTGTCTACAGCCCCATCGATGTCACCCGCTATCCCGACAATGTCGACCATGTTCCTGACGTGCTAGACTTTGCTCTTGTAAAAGAAGTCTTCTTCAACCTTAGAGCAACCGAGACTCTCGATGATCTAGGACGCGATCACCACCCTGTATCCCTCATCCTTGGCCATCAGCCACCTCCAACTCCCTCTTCCAAAACCTACACCAACTGGAAGGGATTCAGGGAGTCCCTAGCCTCAGCTATGGACTTTCTGGACTCTGCAATTACCCTCTCCTCTGAAATCCTCGACAGCACGGGGGAAATATACACCGCGGTCGATGATCTCACCACCCTTATAAAATACTCCCTTAAGGAGAATGAAAGAGTTGTCCCGATTATTAAAACTAGTCTTCCCCTAGATATTAGCAACCTGATCAAAGCCAAAAAAGGTGCCTTCCGTAGAGTTGCACGCTATCCCATTCCCGAATATAGACTTATAGCCCACCGTCTCTCGTAAATAAAAAAAAAACAATCTCATGGAGAATATCTCCCCCTCTCATATAGCGTACTATCAGATGGCGAGAGTACTCCCCCTCTCTCTCGTCCTGACGGCTCTATTACCTTCGAGGACGAAGAAAAGGCTGAGTGCATTGCTGACAGCGTTGCCGCACAATGCTCTCCCAGCTCACAACCCACCAACCCTTTCTATATCCAGGAAGTGGAGGCCGAGGTCCGCCGCCGGAACTCACCCCACCACCTCTGACCCTACTACTGTGTCCAAAGATAAGAATTCATCAATCATCAAAGGAATGAAGCCCAAAAAAGCACCGGGTGCGGCGGGTGATGGCATCTCCAACCAAGCCCCTAAACATTTTACGGAGCAGGTGATTGCCTTGTTGGCCATAATCTTCAACGCCTGCTTCAACTTCAGCTATTTCCCCACCTCTTGGAAAGAGGCAACCATCATTGACATTCCCGATCCTGGCAAGCCTCTCCACCTCCCCTCCAATCACCGTCCCATCAGCCTCTTCAAAGCCATGAGCAAACTTTTCAAATGAGTTATCCTCACGCGCATGACGCGCCATCTGTTTCCCTTTCCCACAGACGGTGACCCTCTTGTCATCCCTCAACAATTTGGGTTCCAAGCCAAACACCCGTGCCCCCAGCAAATTCACCATATAGTGGAATATATCTTCAGCGTTTTTTATCCTCACCGTCAGAAGACCATCGCAGTCTTTTTCGTCATTACCAAGGCATTTGATAGAGTCAGGCATGAAGGGCTTATCCACAAATTGTACGACATAGGCCTCCCTGACCATCTTATCCGTCTCGTGGCTTCCTATTTGAAGGATCGTACCTTTCGTTTCAGACACGAAGGCACGCTATCCTCTCATCATCAAAGCCGGTGTCCCTCAAGGCTCTGTGCTCGCCTGACGACACCGGCCTTTAGTTACCTGAGTCAGTCCTACTTCCGGACTTAAAAATAGGACCGACCTTAGCAACCATAAGCGTGTCGGAAAAATGCTGCCAAACCACAGATTACCTCCTAATAGAAACACATACTTGCTGTAGCTAGCATATGAAGTGACGCTAAGAATCACGATATCATTGTAGACCAAGTTTGTGACCCGTAGGCACGTCCGAGTTTCTGAAAATTTAAAAATAATTTTGGTATCCAAAAAACATTACAAATGGCTTCCTATGCAGTGAAATGGTGTGGCAAGTCAGCTAATACATCCAGCTATCAAAAAGATGGCATAATATTTCATCGGTAAGTAAATTTTATTCTTATCACGTTAACCTATTTCAAATGCACCGGAGTTCAACTTACACTGGATATTAAATGTTGCAAAGTGAAGTGATTTATTAATATGTCCCTTTCACTCATTACGTAAATTAAAATAGTCGTCTTTGTCTCACGACAGCACGTGTATCGATAGTGTTGTGATTTATAAGTCGATATTTGTTTGGTCATCGTTCACTTTTCTTTTGTAGTCATTATTTTATACAAATAGTGGCGTATAATTGTGGTACCTATATGTTATAGGTTTCCTAAATGCCCCGAAAAGAAAAGATGTGGATCGACGCTACATGTCGAGGGGACCAATGGTTGCCCACCAAAAATAGTGTGCTATGCTCAAGACACTTCACAGAAGACAATCTTCATATTATGAAAAACCGTAGAAGGCTGTTGGATTCCGCTATGATATCTCTATACTTGCCAGTTTTAGTATGGAATTTTACATTTAAAAAAAAGTATAATACCAATGGTAAAAATTACACAATAAGTAATAGCATTAAGTGGTTGATTGAAACGTGATATTCTAATATTTAATGAATTTACTATTACTGTGAATTGAATGTTACGCGTCGAAATTAAACTATTATTAACGGATTTATAAACAATAAAACAAGTGAAAGTTATAATGTGATTAATGTTATTCTAGTGTTGCATGCACTTCATTAATATCCTATTATTATTAATATTTGACGAATCCGTGGCGTAGTGGCTTAGCAATGAGTTACACCGCTGGGGTTCGAATCCTGCACAGAACAAGTATTTGTACGGCCTACAAGTAAGTGTTCCGGGTCTGGATGTTTATTCTTGTGAAATTTATGTTTGTAAACTGCCCCCACGATACAGGAGAAAATCCTAGTGTGGAGGTAACGTAAAAAATATTATTATTATTAAGTACATCTAAATTTGAAACACGTACCGTATGGTTTTTTTAATTAATAATACTACTTTTAGGTGCAACACAAGCAAAATACTGTCACCACCGAAAGGACATACCAGAACACACACAAAGGTTTCACACCATTTTGTTAGTGAGATAAAAGACATACATCTCGCTGACAATGAAACTATGTTCAGTTTTGGTGGTCAGCCACTATTCACATGCCTACTTATTGAAGACTGCTTCTTAATTGTAACTAGAAAGCTACAAGATAACAACATGCCTGCAGAATATGCAGTATTACTCAAACACTGCTTCACATCTGACTATCTATTGTAGAAGGAAGAGTTCTACAAGCAAATTGATGGTGTAGCGATGGGCTCACCTGCATTTGCTATAGTCGCCGACATATATCATGGAGGATTTTGAGGAGAAACCCTTCTTACTGCTCCTATAAATCCAAGATTCTACAAGCGGTACGTAGACGACACTTACAAAATTTTACCGTCTGACAAAGCAACTGCAGTTTTAGACCACCTTAACTCCGTAGGCTACAAAATACAAATCACGATGGAGTTAGAAGCAAATAGTACTTTAGCTTTCCTAGATGTTTTAGTCATCCGAAATCCTGATAACACTTTTGGTCATACTATGTATAGGAAAAAGGCCTATACCAACTGATATTTAAATGGTGAATCTCACCATCATTCTTCATAGTTTGCTACTGTGGGTAAATATTTGTTTCAGAGAGCACAAGGGATATGTGACACAATACATCTGGCTGCCGAGCTTCAGCATGTCAATCAAGTATTGCAAGACAACAAACTTTTGGTCCCAAGCCTACGTCACAGCGACCGAGTGAAGCCACAGTCGGCCACAGTCGGTGGATGGGTGCTGCCATCTGCTTGGTATCCTATAATTAACAAAATCTATCCAAAACCAAGACTTCAAAAACTTCGAGGTACTGTAAGCTCGTTTTATGTAGATCGGGACCAAAAATCAATATTGAAAAAGTGAAGATAGCCAGACTAACTATGATATTGAGATGTCAAAAATTTAAGTCCCCCCCCCCCCCGTGACCATCAATTAATTAAACGCGATAAAATCCATATAATTATATAGTTGTATTCTATGTGTAGTGTTCGCGTAAATTTAAGAAATCATTAGTTACATGTACAAATATATATATATATATATATATATATATATATATATATATATATATATATATATATATATATATATATATACAGTTTTATTTTTTAATAAATTTCAAATAAAAATTGATCAATTTATTTATTTATCAATAATCAATAAATCCCAAATTTATCGATCAACGTCCCAACCCTGTCGCATCACTATGGTTCGGAGCATTCTAAGTTCAACCTTGAATTATCCAATCACAGCGCATTTGACACGTCCCCCGCAACCCGAAATTTGGTGAAATCGAAACAGAACAAATATTCCATGATGCGGTATCTATTAGGAGGTAATCTGTGTGCCAAACACACATTTATGCAGTTCGAAAGCCTACTCCACAATTATAACTTTTAGGCATTCAATCGATGTCCAATATAACTGTCCTCATGTAATAAGTGAAATATTAAATACATGTTTATTTTCAGAACATACCGTAAATAAAGTGTGGTGTGATACCAACATTCAATATTCACGACAAGCTTTCTTCGATGGCTTGACAACAGAGCTTAAGGCACCTACAGGTAAAGGGAGGCGACTTATAATTAGCCATATAGGGAGCGAAGAAGGATTTTTGGAAGCTTATGGTTTTTGAGGCAAAAAAAGGCTTGGCGGATTACCATAAGGAGATGACTGAGGAAGTATTTGAGGAGTGGTTCACAAAAATACTTCCAAATTAAAACCAAACTCGGTAGTAGTGTTGGATAATGCTCCCTATCATTCGAGAAAGGTCGAAAAAATACTGGTACTTTTTGGTCAACAAGTGCATGGAAAAAAGGCGATATCCAAGCGTGGTTGACATCAAAAAATTTAAAATTTGAAGAAAAATGCTAAAGGTTAATTTATTGGAAATTGTGTGTCAGGAGAAATACAAATACCAACAGTGTATTGTAGACGAAATGGCCGCACCATAAGGCATTACTGTGCTTAGAGTGCCCCCATATCATTGTGAGCTCAACCCAATTGAATTGGTGTGGGATCAAGCGAAGAGGTATGTCGCAAGACACAATAGAAGTATTAAAATGGCGGAAATCAAAAAACTATTACTGGAAAGTATAAGTAATGTTACTCCTGATAAATGGCAAGAATGTATCAGCCATACAATCGAAGAAGAAGATAAGATGTGCACTCTCGACGATTTGATTGACACAGTCGCAGACTCTTTAATAATTCATGTCAGAGATGATGATGATGATGAAGATAGTGATATAAGTATTATTGATGATTAAAGATTTTAATAAAAATGTGTTATCTTTACTTGTGCGTTTTTGACTGTTTGTGATGAAAAGGGATGTAATTATCACTCGCCGTAAAACCACTTTTAATGTGGAGCACTGCACTTAATAAAGTGGACACATTCACTAACAAATAAAATGTATGTACAGACTTAGATGTTCAGACTCGTACTGAAATTGAAAAATGTGCCCGACCAAAAAGGTGTGTAGCCTCTGACATGTCAAAAAATGATAGCTGTCAGAATTCTACGGAATGAAAAATCAGACTATAGTGAGCGGGGCTGCGTACGTGCCACTGTGCACTTTTGTACCGGAATACAAGGTCTTTAGTAATTATGCACTTTGTAAGTAATCAGACTTTAGAAATATGGGCTTATAAGAGTCACTTTTAATTGTCAAACTAATGTTAAAATTTTAATATTTTATGCTATTTCACCTTCGATCAATTATATACTAGACTAGCTGTTGTCCGCGGCTTCGCCCGCATGGTCACTAGCAAATGAACTATCCATTGCTTTTTGAATTGAAAGAAAACTGAGTTTTATAGATTTGTCAGAGATGCAGCCATTAAAAGGAAACTGAGCGAAATTGATTCGTCAGCCTATTTAAATGTTTTGAAATGCAGCGTATAGAAAAGCATGAAAATAGCCTGTTTATTCCTAATAGAAATGGGATATTTTTTAATTAAAGGAAACTGAGCATAATTATCCGTCAGGGATGCAGACTTTTGAAAAGAAACTGAGCTAAATTGTTCGTTAGAGATGCAGTTTTCTGAATTGAAAGGAAACTGAGCCAAATAAAAGATCCGTCAGAGATGCAGCCTTTTGAGTTGAAAGGAAACTGAGCTTAATAGGTCCGTCAGAGGTGAAGCATTTGGAATTGAAAAAAAACTGAGCTAAATAGGAAATTTTGAATTAAAAGGGAAGATCTGTGGGAATTCTGATTAATTGATTGTGGGAATTTTGGAAAAAAAACTAACTGAATACTATTTTAAGATGCTACTGTACACAATGTTATATGTTTTTCCATTCGGGGAAAAAATGTGGAGATTCTGGGCATTTGACACACGCGAACATGCTACATACAGCTGACCATGAGAGAAGCACGGTTTTTCTAAGTTGACCCCCGCTACCTGTAACGTTCGCCCTTGAGCTTTATTAATTGTCATTGCAAAACTGAGCTTAATAGGGAACTGCAACCTTTTGAATTGAAAAGGAAGATCTGTGGGAATTATAGGGATCCGTGGTATAATAACATTTTCACCTTTTCCTACGCCTGTCAAAATGGTAGCACCGATTATTTTCCGTCCAAGATGTGTCACACGCAGCCTTGTCCCGTTACATAACCGAGGAGCATCTAAATTTCGCATTAGCATGACTGGGACGCCTAATTATAATTGAAGCTTATGTGAGGGCACACCTGACAACTCTAGAAAATTTAGAAACTCTTCGGGATATGAAGTGCTCTGTTCTGTGTCCATAACTGTGTCTACTGACAAATACTCTGTTATTTCTCCTGCTACTTCGCTTAACATATCTGAATTTATTTTTTTAAGGCTCTCATTTTTTGGTGCAAGAATCGCCCTTTCACATAATCATTTGTCTTCATGCATGTTGTTCTCTTACTAAATTACAAAAATCTCTCGTCAATTTAACGCAGCCCTCAGCATCCGTTTCCAACCGCCCATCGCCAATTTTTAATAGTGTGTCAGCATAGTTTCCAGCATTGATATCATTATACAAATGCACTCTCATATTCGTAGTTAAACTGAATTTTGTCACCTTGTTCCATAAAATAGACGACTTGAGGCATGCTTTAATTTCATCTGCAGGTGTGTCACCAGCCAGTAAAACGACCATTCCTCCCATTACATCGTTATTGCTGCGCAAAATAGTAGAGCGTTCGATTTAGTGCTTCTACAGCTTTTTTATGCGACATTGTACTTTCATCCCACACTAAAAGTTTGCATTGTCGTAGCATTATACCTCGTGCACTATTTTTGCTAAAGTTGCAGATCGGCGATTCTTCCTGGGCTAGATTTAGAGGGAGTTTTAAAACAGCATGTGCAATGAGGCCCCCGTTTAGCAGCGTGGCGCCTATACCGGAGGAAGCTACGGCCACAGCAATGTGCTTATCTTTCCGTACTTGCGCTAATAATAAATTTAACAAAAATGTCTTCCCAGTTCCTCCAGAGGCATCTAAAAAGAAAAGTGCACCATTTCCAGATTCAATTTGTCCTAATACTTATATCGTATAGCGATCGTAGTTTGTGTCACGTATAATTTCATCACTTAGTTCATTTTCGGTTGTTCGCTGAGTCGCTTAATTTATTGCCTACCATTGCCATTACTTTATTTTCAAATTTCCAAGTGCTTCATTACAAATGTGTTCATTGTATGTCATGTTCGCGTGTGTCTGCTGTAACCTTCGCAAAATATCTTCCGCCATGTACTCTTTATATTTGTCCCACAATTCATGTGCATTAGATAGCCCGCAAGATGATATGAGAGTTGCATAAAGATCCCTAATTTTGGCTGGTGACTGGCACTGCACAGCTTCCTCCATGGCTTCATCCCAGTGATTATCGTTTTCTAAAAGATGCAGAGCTTCACATGCTTCTCTATAAGTTGCGCATTCCTGACCGTTGACAGTTTTAAGGTCTTTATATCCTGTAGGACCCGGACATGGTGCAGCAGCAATCGTAAACAGAAACATTCAAAATTAGTTACATGGACGGTATACACACGACCAAGGGCATCTGATGACTTTACACCGGGCCAATTTGCAACAGGCGCGCCTTGAATACGGCGTTTCCACTCCTTCCTAGATGTGTTCCAAGTATAATAGCGGAGGACTTCAGAATATAACAACGTTTTTGCAAAGGGGTCGGTTTGACAAAGTTGAAAGAAGGCTGTTAGTGTAGTTTTTGGCGGTGATGCAATTCTTTCTTGGAAATTTCTTTCGGTGAAATATACACGCTCTCCATTTTCTAAGTGCACAGCAAGCTGAGTAACTGTTGGGTGCCTTTCGTGTAAAGGGAAGCCAAGGAGACGCCACGGTGTATCGTTACTGCTGACGTAACGCCCTACTTGAAAGGTCTGTACTTCATTAACGAGATTTTTCTCACCTTCACTTATGAGATTAAATATTGCTTGGTCGCTTCCTTTATTTATGTACTGACAGATATACTTGATTGCGCGGACAGAGCTACATGCTTCTACATTAAAGTGGGCATTAAGCATTTTACATAGAATGGGCGAATACGGGACAATCCAGCTGTTATCTAAGGTTTCGAACGCTCCAGAGCGAGATTTGATTATAACTTTCCTGCTACCATCTTCGGGAGCTCTGCGTCTGTATAAAGGGTAGCCATTGTCAGTGTGCACTGTTTCTTTTAATAGCTGTTTAGGGAATTTCTTTGTACATTTTCCTTCTTTCATACATGGTGATATTGAATTTCGTGCTCCACATGGACCGTGAATCATATTTCGGACGATGGTATCATACAATTCTTTATCTTGCTCAGGATCCGGAATCTCGGCGTTTATTATGTCGTCTATTTGGCTGGGCCGCAACTTCTCTTTAAGCCATATTAGAATGTGGGCATGCGGTACTCCTCTTTTTTGCCATTCAATTGAATACATGAAGCACTGCACCTCTCCGAAAATTTTCCCTTTTTTAGTTACATATATTAATTTTTGTACTTTTTAAAAGTAACAAAAAGATCAGGTCTTCCGTAAGTTCATACATGGGCGAATGCGTCTTGTGTGTACTCATGTAGGTAGAGGGGACTGTTAACGAATGATGAGGGCAGAATTACCATTTTACCTAAATCTCTGGGGTTTACTGTTGACGACGCTCACGTTGCTTCTCGAACACCTGAAATATAAATAATATTAATCAATAAAAAATAAAATATGTAAAAAAATATACTCATAAAACATTGTTACTTACCTAATGTACTTGCTGTTTTTCTATAATAAATAAGTACGTGTGCATACGGGGACGGTGGCACTTACCGCGATTTTTATCAGTAGGGTGAAGGTATATTTGCAACAACGGTGTTGCACCGCTGAGTACATGATCCCGCGTTTCGAGTTAGTTGCACTAGAACATCATACGAGGTGACACCTATGTCTCCCTCCCCGCGGATGTACACGCGCTCACCAAATTTTTTTTGTATATTTTTCTCCCAGACGACACCAGCGGCCTACATCATCAACATAGTGGTCCTTCGGCCGAATCCTTACGTCGTCTGCAAAAAAATATAATAATAATAAGTACCAGTTATGTTCCACGCGCCGGCTACGCCGCAAAAAAAGCGACGACCACGTGGCACCGCTGCAAAATCGGAGTGCAAGAACAACCAAGATGTGTTACCATCGTTCAGCTTAAAGGATGAAGTGCTGGAAAAACCTGGAAATGCGCTAAGTGCCTCTAGTAAGAGTAAAAAGTCATCAAAGACCTCAGGCACGTCGTCAAGTACGGCACGCAAACGGCAATTGGAATACGAAACCGCTAAAGCTATGGCTCTCGTGGAAATACAAGCAGCGGAAGCTGAAGCAGAAGCCAAAGTTAAGAGTGCTCAGGCAGAAGCTGCCAAGCTTAAGGCAAATATTCAGTCGAAGCTGCTAAACAAACAGCTTGCAGCTGAGATGGCAGAATTGGAGTCTCATTCACGCTCTTCCCACAAGTCGGCTATGAAATCTTCGACCAGCAAAGTTGAAAATTGGCTGAATGCTCCAGGAAACCAGCATGAGGAGAACCGAGAAGAGTACTCTTGTGAAAAAATCGGCCTAGAAAAGCTGGCACATGCCTTGAATGATGCAGTAGCTGCCTCATCATATAAAATACAGAACCAGGAGCTCTTAACAAGATTAGCAACGTCTAAAGACCTGCCTTTATTTTTTGGAGATCCAATGGAGTGGTTGCAGTTTAAACAGGCGTACCAAGAATCTACCCAATTATGCAAATATAGTGACACAGAGAATTTATGGCGGCTACGTAAGTGTCTTCGTGGCGATGCTAAAGAAGCAGTGACTTCACTCTTGATTGGTGGAACTACACCCGATTTAATAATTGACACCTTAGAACTTCGATTTGGCAAACCAGAAACAATTATGAGTAAAATAGTTTTACAGCTTAAAAAACTATGTCCGTTGCCGTTAACTTATCATAATGATATCATTAATTTTGCAATAAAAATAAAGAATTATGTGGCTGCTGCCAAAGCAATGCAACAAAGTGATTATCTTCGCAGCCCGGAGTTAGTATCGATTGTCGTATCTAAGCTTCCAACTTTGCTTGTCGCAAAATGGACCGACTACGTTTATGAACAGCGAGAGTGTAATTTACCGAAGCTAGAATTGCTTAGTGATTTTTTATATGAGGAAGCCACTAAAACAGCTGCATCAGGAGTAAGTCATATTCACGCTCAATATAATTTAAAGAAGCCCGATGAACGTAAACACCGTTCACACTCGTTGTTGTACACAAATAGTAATCAATTACAAAACGCGGAAAAGTGTAAATTTTGCCGAAAATGGGCTCATGGTGTCGCAGATTGTTCACGGTTTAAGCGCGCCTTACGCAAAGATCGCTGGCGATTTGTACGCGTAAATAAACTTTGCTTCAAATGTCTTGCCCCCCGCCATACGAATGGTATGTCTTGTATTGGCAGTAATTGCGACATTGACGGCTGCAATCAACCGCATCATCGTTTACTGCACTGGATAAAACCATTGGAAGAAAGCTTAAAAACTGTGGAGCGAAGTGAGGATGAGCATCCCAGCACCAATGAAACAGTGACTCATACGGTGGCATCCCACTGTCACAAGGTGCTTTTGAAAGTGGTGCCGCTCACTCTTCACGGACCGAATGGCAGTTTGCATACGCATGCACTACTGGATGATGGAGCTACCGTGACGGTGATATCCTCTGATATCGCAGATGAGCTCGGATTATACGGTGCAAACGTGATATTGCGCGCGCGCAGCGCATGGGACTCGGGCGAGCTTGTGTGTGAATCTCAAGTAGTGAGTGTTAGTGTCACCAATTCGTATAACGAAATGTTTACTTTCCGTGCGCGTAAAATTAAAGAATTAAATTTACCAACACAAAAAGTGCCGAATATGGACTTTAATAATTATGGATTGTTAAGTGAAGATCTTATGTTATGTAATTGTAACGCTAAGCCAAAATTATTAATAGGTCAGGACAACCATCATTTAATTTCTCCCATTCGTTGTGTTCGTGGTAAGCAGCGTGAGCCGTACATAACTCAAACTGCGCTTGGATGGTGTGTGCACGGACATATGGTAAGTGATGTTAATTGCACTGATCGCTTTGTCTCTTTCATTAATAGTTGCACCGAAAAGGCGGGACAGTCGCAGTGTATCTTTCACTTACACACGGTAGAATCGATTGCTAGCGATCTCTCTCTCGATAACGATAACGGTGAATGCACCTGCGCGCAGTTGCACGATGCGGTTCGTAGATCCTTCGCGTTAGAGTCTATTGGTGTAGGTTCGAAGCCGCGCCGCAACCCAGACGAAATACGCGCTTTACAAATTTTAGATGACACTGCAGAATTAGTAAATGGTCAATGGAATATCGGCTTACCGTGGAAATACGATGAATTACATTTACCCGACTCTTACCCTAACGCTTTTAATCGTCTAAAGTCAATAGAAAGAAAATTTTTGCTCAACAAAGAGTATGCAACTCGTTATTGTGAAAGAATGAGATACTTATTTTCTAATGGTTATGCTAGAGAACTTAATGAGACCGATGAAAACTCTAATAAACGTATAATATGGTATTTGCCGCACTTTGGTGTAGATAACTCAAATAAGAAAAAACTGCGTTTAGTTTATGACGCGGCAGCAAAGTCAAACGGTTATTCTTTAAATGATTTTCTTTTACAAGGCCCTGATTTATTACAATCGTTATTAGGAATAATGTTACGATTTAGAGAAAACCGCGTAGGTATCATAGGGGACATAAAAGATATGTTTTTAAGGATTAATGTACGAAAAGAAGATGTTAATTCTTTGCGTTTTTTGTGGAAAGATATCTATTTAAGCAATGAAAATGAACAATTAGGCTTCGGAAGTAGTAACAAAGGTTCAAAATTACCTATACAACATCCTGTTAAGAAATATGTTATGACGTCATTAATTTTTGGCGCTAACTGCTCCCCATTTATAGCACAATATATTAACCAAAATAAAAACACATTGCGCTTTCAGAATAAAATGCCGGATGCAGTTAATGCAATTAGGAAAAATCAATATATGGACGATTTTATCGATAGTTTACCAGACGTCGCTACTGCTACAAAAATGATAAAAGATGTTTCATATATTAATCAGCAAGGTGGTTTCGTGATGCGTAACTGGTTAAGTAACAAGTCAGATGTTCTTAATGATATGCCAAAAGAGACTTTAAATGACATGGCGATACGGTTTAATGTTGAATCCCAGCCGGAACGAACGCTTGGGCTATTGTGGTTTCCCGCGAGTGATATGTTCGGGTTCGATCTTTCGTTAAAGCGTATACCGAGTGATATTTTACAACTATCACGAAAACCGACTAAGCGTGAAGTTCTTCGTATTATAATGTCTGTATATGATATTCATGGTTTTTTAGCACCTTTTACGATAAAATCCAAAATTTTAATGCGCGAAATATGGAATGTAGGTATAAAGTGGGATCAGGAAATAACAGATAGTTTATTTGTTTTATTTAAAGATTGGATTTCGCAGTTACAAGAAATGAGTTACGTTCGAATCCCGCGGTGGTATTTTTATAGCAACGATTCTGTCGGTGTGAATGAGAAGAGCGGCCACACCGTAAACGACGATGAGACGTCGTTGCAATTGCATATTTTTTGTGATGCATCTCCATGCGCATACGCATGTGTTGCTTATTGGCGTAAACAAGACAGCAACGGCGTGCAGGTGTCATTCATTGCGAGTAAAAGTCGCGTTGCGCCGTTAAAACCGTTAACTATGCCTAAACTCGAACTTCAAGGCGCGCTATTAGCATGTCGCTTGGCAGAGACTATAAAAAAGGAGCATAGAATTAAACCATCACGTGTTTTTTATTGGACTGATTCAATGATTGTTATTTATTGGATACTTAACGAGCATAGAAATTACAAAGATTTTATTGCAAATAGGTTAGGTGAAATTGATGAGTTAAGTAAAATTGATGAGTGGCATTATGTGCCGACAAATTTAAATATAGCGGATTTAGCTACAAAAAATAATGATTACGACTTCAACAAGGACTCCTCTTGGTTAACGGGTCCGTCTTTTCTGTACACGGAAGAAAAGTATTGGCCCCGAGAGCCTGAAAATAACGAAAAGCAGCACCAAGACCGCCTCGCCTCGGGGACTTGCCATCTCAAAGATTGGTTCATCATCAAAGACCTTTTACCGTTTGTGGTGTAGACTTATTCGGTCCGATCGAAGTAACTGTGGGCAGGCAGAGACCCAAAAGATATGGTGTTCTTTTTACATGTTTAACAATACGAGCTGTTCATATTGAAATAGTATCGACGCTTACCGCAGACTCACTTATAATGGCACTTAGGAGGATGGCTGCACGCCGTGGGTGGCCTCATACTGTCATATCTGACAACGGAACTAACATGCGAGGTGCTGATGCTGAACTTCGAAAATCTTTTGAAGAAATTAAGCAGCAGCAAGTTATAGCCGAAGCATTAAACAAAGGAGTTTCCTGGCAGTTTATACCACCAGCCAGTCCTCATATGGGGGGAGCTTGGGAGCGTCTGATTAGAAGTGTGAAAACGGCACTGAAAGTCGTTCTTAGAGAGAGGGCTCCTCGAGAAGAAGTTTTATTAACGCTTCTCGCTGAAGTCGAAAATATAATTAATAGTAGACCGCTTACCCATGTTTCGGTGGACCCTCAAAGTAAAGAGGCATTAACTCCAAATCATTTTTTACTAGGATCTTCGTCGAACTTACCTGTACCTGGGGTCTTTGATGATGGCGACATGTATGTTAGACGACAGTGGCGTATTGCCCAACGGTTGACAGACTTATTTTGGAGCAGATGGGTAAAAGAGTTTTTGCCAGAGCTAATTCCTCGTCGTAAATGGGATAGGGAAGGTCCGCAATTAAAAGTAGGAGATCTTGTAGTAGTAGTCGATCCATCATTATTTCGAAACTGTTGGCCAATAGGTATTATTGAAAAGGTTTATCCAGGTTCAGACGGCAGAGTCAGAGTAGTTGACGTTAGGACTAAGTCAGGAGTGATGAAGCGATCAGCTGCTCGCGTGGCCTTTCTCCAGCTTGATAATGAGTGTCGGCGAACCGACACTTGGGGGGAGGATGTTGACGACGCTCACGTTGCTTCTCGAACACCTGAAATATAAATAATATTAATCAATAAAAAATAAAATATGTAAAAAAATATACTCATAAAACATTGTTACTTACCTAATGTACTTGCTGTTTTTCTATAATAAATAAGTACGTGTGCATACGGGGACGGTGGCACTTACCGCGATTTTTATCAGTAGGGTGAAGGTATATTTGCAACAACGGTGTTGCACCGCTGAGTACATGATCCCGCGTTTCGAGTTAGTTGCACTAGAACATCATACGAGGTGACACCTATGTCTCCCTCCCCGCGGATGTACACGCGCTCACCAAATTTTTTTTGTATATTTTTCTCCCAGACGACACCAGCGGCCTACATCATCAACATTTACATTGGCGTCGCTAGAAACTGCATCTTGTAAATGTATATAATTCTCAACGCGCAGCTTTTTTTGATTTAAATGTATATAACGGAGACGTTCACTTTCTACCTTCACATACATGTCTACCAAAAATTGATGAAATAATTGTCTACCCTGGGCTAAGAGGTTAAATCATTTTCTCGCAACATCATATGATACGCATAAAATCCATACATGATACTTTTTTGTTCGGAGTAGGCCCCTTTGTGACCGGGTTAATGAGTGGAATTTGAAAATGATAACCCTCTTGTCTTGTCTGGTATTGCAGAGCGTCATAAAACTTGTGTGTATCGGCTACCCGTCGCAACGTATCATCACGTGCTCGCAAGACAATGTCTCGTGAAGAAAATTGATCACCACTAATTACGGCTGCTATTTCGTTTATCAAAGGTGCATTGCAGCGCCTTTCATGCTCTCCTCTAGGGGTCCGATCTGCGTGAATGACGACTTTATAATCCTCTTCAGGTAGGTTTTCTAAAGCAGTTTTAAATGTTTTGACTAAAATGTTACGTTCATGCAAGAATCGTTGAATTTTGAACACTGTGTCTCGCTCAACTCACTGGATAACTTGGCAGCGACGGTCTACCTCAATTTCTTCGTCACCTTCGTTTTCAGCTGGAAAAAGTGAACCTATTATTATATACCTATTATTATATAGTATTGCCCTTGCACCGTAAATGTAGGCGAAAATCCCGGCACTATTATTTCCCGGTCAACTCTGAAGGACGTTATTTGAAAGCATGAGTTATATTTCCGGATCATGTTTAAAAAGCGCCGTGACTCATTAGCATCATATAAAAAGAGAGTTTTCAAAGGTTCTTCTGGTTCCCCAAGTAACAGAAGAGACACTTTGCCATTGGAATAGCACATGCCTACGGTCTCATCTTTCCATTTTAAAGAGCTGCAAAATAGACACGCCTTGTCCATCAGTCCGATAACAACTAATCTGTGATTTTATAACCAATCAACGGATCATAATTGAATGCTGCGTCATTAAAAACCGACCAATTGTTTCTTTGAAAATTTTGTCGACTTTCAGCTTGGAGCTGTGCATTTGTATCTCTTCGCGCCTGTGTCACTCTACAGCCACCGAACTATCCCCATACCAAAATTCATGCCGTGCCAACGCTCTGTTGCGACGTGAAAGAAGGACAAACTTTTGCAATATATTCTATTTTCCCACGGGAATGAGATATTTTTCCGCGGAAAAAAGTAACCTATGTCACTCTACAGCCACCGAACTATCCCCATACAAAAAATCATGCCATGCCGACGCTCTGTTGCGACGTGAAAGAAGGACAAACAAACAAACAAACATAATTTCGCATTTATAATATTAGTATGGAAGTAGGGATTAAGGATCAGGAACAAAAATAAGTCGCACAAGTGGCCACCTTTGCACACACATAAACATCTATCTTAGAAAAAAGTTTAATAACATTAACAACATTAGTTTATTATAAACCTTAATAACACTCTAACATAAAGTTTAATCACCATTGCAAAATATATTTATTTAAGTCCATTCATCAGAGAAAGGTTAAAAGAAATAAGTTTAGTATGTCGCTTGAAAAAAATATTTATTCTAAAATGCAACTTAAACTCATAAGTAATAAGGTTAAAACATTATGTTGACATTTTCGTGCTTACTCTATTTTGGTAGTAGACGTAGTTCTTATTATATTTCAATGCTCGGAACACAGTAAGTATTGAAAGACGTTGAGTTGCAGAATATAACTATTTGCATCAGCCCGAGGTACGTCACGTATTTCTGTGTTATCTTCAAAAGTTACAGTTTATTGAAAACAATTTTAAAGTATTTCATGAGTTTTTTTAATTACCTGATTTGATAACTCTTTCGTCATTCTGAACATAAAGCTGATTGCACTTTTATTGGTCCGTGAATCGAAAAAAGTCATAAACAACTTACTTTTTTACCAAAAGCATTATCTTAAACTAACAATTGTACTACTTTATGGTAATTACCCGCAATTTGGGAACCGCTGTTTTTAGTAATCTACGCCTTTGCGTGTTTTCAGAATCATTCTCGAATTTTTAGATAAGTTGTTTATATCCTTCTTCTCATCTTTCTTTCGCGACAATATATACTCATTCTGCACAGCGAAATGGGTCCCTAGGAAATCTACAAACAAAAAATATATATTAAATAATAATACTACTCCATGCATAATTGTTCAAGAACAGTCGATGTTTGTTACAATAGTTGTTGCGTTGTAGCAAACATTGGCCAAACAATCATAATATTAGCTAATTGAATTATTTTACTGTTTAATTCTGTTTTTATTTTATGAAATACACTTAATGATATGAGCTTACCGAAAAAAGATATTCCTTCCAAAATCTTGGTGTTACGATGGTTATTTGCACAGTTGTTGAACGCGCATTGCGGCATTTTGACGTTTTAACGTTGGCTATGATTGGATAGTAATTTGAAATAAGACCACAGAAGTGTTTTTGGTCTTATTTTTCTGGCCGTTTTTGAAGCGCTTATCGGGAATCTAGTATATTATTGATCGAAGTATTTCACAAACACGTCTACTTTCAACAAGCATTAGATGCGTTGTACGTTTCTAGTTCAATTTTAATGCAAAAACAATCAAAACCGTTAAATCTACAAAAGGACAACGTGGCTTTCCATCTGTGAATAATTTTAACGTTAAAATATTATCGTTAAAACTCGTATTTTTTGAATATTTTCAGCATAGTTCATGAAGTGAAAAATAAGAGATTTTAAAATAAATATAATATACTAAACAAAATAAATATAATAACGAAAATTTATTTGATATCAACTAAATCAGTTTGTGATTACTAATAATCATTACATTAAGATTTGTAGTGGATTTTATCAAATGATTTAAATATTTAGCTCAATTCCAACACGATCCTGAGTATATTATAATTTTATATAGTCGACAACTAGTCTTTAACAAAATATTATACAAAATAAAGGCCGAATAAATCGAATCGAAACTTGCCACTTCGTAGCAAATATATGCAATTTTTGTCAAATTAAACTGGTATCACTGCAACCAAAAGTACTGCAATGTAGTGATGTACGGCACAACTTTAGCTATCGATAGGTTAATTAACCCATTCGGATTTGCCTGCCGAACAGGTTTTTATTTTTTGCTTAGATTTTATCATAAAGTATTACAAAAAGTATTAAATTATTCTATTATTGGTTTAATAATAATAAAAAATTATAAATAAAAATATTTTATTCAGTATATGATCGTACATAAATTATAACTGGAAATGGGGTCTCCTTTTAGGTATAAAAACTTGTGTTAGGAGACTCCACTCTTCTATAGCACTTACATTACTATTTACATAATAATCTATACATATAATAAATCTGTAATTCTAATATTTTCTGGAAAAACAAGTCCATGGGACTAAATAAAGGGCACTGAAGCAAAATTAGTAGTTTTTAGAATTTTTGTCTGTCTGGCTGTCTGTGCATTAAAGATTCACATAAAAACCACTGAACAGATTTCCATGAAATTTTGTGTATAGGCAGGCTACTTATAGGCTACTTTTTATCCGATTACGGAACTTCAAAAAAGGACAGTTAAGTATTTTCCTTCATTTACATGTTAATTTCTATTTTATGCGGTTGATTTTAAAATAAATAAAAATTTATAAATAAAGCTCAAAATTAGTTTTAACCGTTGTATAATAAATTGATCTACGTCGACAACCTACGATATTATTGTTGTATTCACTTTTTCAAGACTGTGCCATCTAATGTAAAATACAAAAAGTAGTGACACTTTGCCTCATTTCCCATTATAAAGTTATTTAATTAAATTTATTTGAAAATTCTAATGTACATTTTTAGTTTTGTTATTTCATTGTGGTAGATATAAATAAATTTTATAGTAACTAATTACTACTTAAATAGATAGTAGTGACATCTATCGAAAATCATAAATGTTTCTAAGTTTAATTTCCAATCTATAAAAAGTTTTAGTAGGTATTAGTTTTTTTATCTATAAATAAACTAATAAAAATTGCAATTAGTATGTACAAAACTTTCCTTATCCTTATAGTTCAAATAAAAAGAGTTTTATACATGTATTGGTCAAATCTAAGAATTTATAATATCATAAATTAATCGATTAATGAAAGTGAAATATGGCAGTATTTCATAAAGTTTAACAGTGTTTATTGACTATATTATGATATAGCTTGACCAAATCAATGAATAGAGATTGTTTGGCGATATTAACAACTAAATACGACATTTCTATTTCTAGATGTTATTGTTAAATAATAAAATAATTTCATTACACACCGCTAGCGGCACTGACTGCGTATATTTGATAAAAGCAAAATTAATGCCAGTACAGCCTTAATAAAATGCCTAAAGTAAAAAGCGAAGTATCACAAAAAAAACAAGCAGTATGGTAATGCCCTTAACAGATTAACATATGAAATTCTAAGAGACCGTTGCAGTACAATGATTAGAAGTTGTTTTTTCTAGCTTTAAAAAAGCTTCTCATTAACGCTCAAACCCTAAGTTCATCTGGTCTTATGTTAATGGTCTCAAAAGAAACACCAATTCCCTCCCTTCTCAGATGACTCGAGGTGCCAAGATTGTCAGGAGATGTGTGAATATACGATGACATCGTCACCAATTTGACAACCAAGTCATCCAGTGTCAATAAAACAGCTCTCCATAGTTGCGAGAACAGTCTGACTATCAGCTCACTCACTGTCAGCGAATACGACGTAGAAAGAACATTGATAGGATTGGATGGAAGCAAGGCTTCAGGATTGGATGGCTTGCCCCCGATCATTCTTAAGCGCGCTAAAAGTATGTCAAAACCTCTTACCTATATATTTAATCACTCTACCCGAAGCGGCATTTTCTCCACGTATGGAAAAAGGCGCGCATTATCCCCATCCATAAAAAAGCAGATCTCGCCGATGTGTCCAATTACAGGCCTGTTTCCATACTTCCAGCACCCGGTAAGGTACTAGAGTCATTTGTTCGTAAAACAATATATTGGCACGTCAAAGAGCGCCTGCATCCAAACCAACATGGGTTTCAGCCTAAAAAGTCTACAACATCTAACTTAGTCGGTTTTGATATTGCATGTGCACTGGATAGGAATAAAGAGCATCAACCACGACCTGCTTATAAAGATCATGCTAATGGGGGTCCACAGTTCACTGCTGCGATGGTGCGATTTCTATCTTAGAAATCGGTCACATTTGGTCTAGTTGTGTGGTTATTCATCCTCAGTTGAGAGACTCTTTCCCCAGGGCTCTCATATCGGTCTATTGTTCTTTCTTATTTTCATAAACGATCTAGCCAATATAATCGAATGTAAATTTAAAATGTACGCAGATGAGCTTAAACTGTACAAAATCATTGACTCCAAACTAGATGTGACCAGTCTACAGTACGAGTTGGATAGTTTATACGACTGATGTTGTCAAAACCATATGATACTCAACGCTGGAAAATGTTCTCATCTAAAGTTAACTAGAAGGAAAAATAAAACCGAGGCTACATACAAGTTAAACGATGAGCTATTTGGTGAGGTCACGGAAACCCAAGACAGACGTTTTAATTGACAGCACGTTCGGCTTTAGAAGTCATATTGACTCAATAACAAAAAAACTTCTAAATTATTCGGGTTTATATCCAGGCAAATAAAATCTTTTAAAGACCCTGGTTTAATCATTACGGTCTACAACTGCTTGGTAAGAACTATTGTGGAATATTCTAGCCCAGTCTGGAATCCGGGGTACAAGTGTCACTCAAACCGATTGAAAAAGATTCAGAAAAGGTTTATGTACCAGTTATCGTATGCAAATAACCAATGCAGGACACTAATTTCATACGAGAGTATATTGGCACACTACAAATTAGAATCGCTATCCAAACGGCGGGAATCATCTGATGTCATGTTCCTCTATAAAATTATCCGTGTCTCATCAACTGTCCGGACATTTTAAATTATTTAGATGTGTCGGTTCCTAGAGCTGGCAGTCACCTGGGCTGCAAAAAGACTTTTGTCACGCCACACTATAAAACAGTAGCAGATCATCACTCGCCATTGACTAATAGTTATAATAATATTCGTGATTGTTCGACTTATTTCATGGTTCTAAGGCCTCAGCAAGGGCTAACATTAGATTAGCCATTTATTAATTAATATTTATTACTTTAGAGTTTTTTCATTTCTTTATTTGTATTTGTTACCTTGTCCACTCGTTCCATGCTGTGTTCACTGTTATTAGAATGAACGTTTGTTTGTTACTTTTTTATGTTACCTGAACCATGTAAACTTTACATGCCATTTGTGAACCAAATATTTTAAAAAAAAATAATTAAAAATTTAATGCACTATGTGATTTATATCCATAATTGGTGGAATAGTTCTTGATACCGTAGATGCAGCCTTTTTACTTTTAATGAAATTTATAAAGCAGTTTGTCATAAATTAAGATAACTTTCATATTTTCACATATAACTATTAAAATTTTTGTGACAGTCCCGGTTGCATAGCTCACATGAGTAAATGAACAGGTTCTCATGAAAAAGTACAAAACAAATTTTAAGCACGGGTTTATTTTTATACTAACTATGAGTATAACTGCAATGATAGAATCTTGAAATTCATCTGTATCATCATAAGCCAGGTGTTTACTATCATAGATCCGTGTGCTCTCTGAAACAAACTTTGTTTTCTTGGGTTTCGCTGGGTGCTACCATCTGTTTATAATAAATAAAATTAAATTCCAACCCAAGCATACAACTGCAAGACTTCAAGATACTATATAAGTTATATAAGTTCATACTGTGTAGATCGGAACAAAAGTTAGATTTTAGTCTATGGTAACCGCTGTTAACTATGTTAGTACTCTTATTAGTTTGTGACTATGACATCTGGACGTTGAACATCTCAGTCCCCCCTCCCCATGACCATGGGTGCTGTAAAGGGCTCGAAACGTCGGGTATTTATAGTTAAATATACGCGATAAAATCCGTAAAAACTAGTATTATTTAAATGTGTAGTGTTCGCGTAAATAAAAGAAATCATTATATAAATTTTATAGTTTGTACATAAGTTACACAAATTAGATCCGCGCCGACTCCGCTCATATTTTAACTGCAATTTGAAATTTCGATTTACCACGTTCTCGGTCATGAAGAAAAACATCCCAGGAAATATGCATATCTGAAAAGTTAAAAAAATATTTCGGAAATCATTTTTAGGTATAGGCATGTGAAGTCGGTAATCCAACGTTGGATTCAACTTAATCAACCCCTTTTTGACCTAAAACTCGCTGTGGCCTGTGCTCAGTAGTGGGAATAAAATTTAGACTCCTACTTTTTTACTTTTGACAGGCCTTTCCACTGCTGATCATAGGCTTCCCCCATTGTATGACAAATAGACCGGGTTTTTGCAGTAGTGTTCACGCTTGGCAAGCGGGTTGGCAACCGCATCTCTTAACTACTTTGCGCTGTTATCAAGAAAATGCTACCCTTTCCTTTTTTCCTTTTTCAGTTTCCCTCTATCGCCTCTTAAGATACCCACGGGATGAAATGGGGTTAGTTCGTGCCAAATCGATTGAGAAAAACGGACATTGACCTTTCGGTCGTTTAACCTGGGGCTACAAACCTTCAATCGTATAAAAAGGCACTTTTTATATGTAGTACTATCTTTATTTATAATGATTTTATTTATAATTTTTTTATAATGATTGATATAATATATATTTAGTAACTATTATTAAAAACTTATGTAAAAGATCGTTGTAGAAGAAAAATCGTCTATTGTCATAAAGTACATACTTTATTCATTTAACAACAAAAACGATAGATGTACATTCGTTGGTGTAGGGAACGTGATGGTGTAATGCTTGTCGTCCAGTTCTTCGTAAGCTGGTTTATCTAGGGTGACTGTGAGCGGGTTACATACTGCATTCGTCTTTTGTTACGTGATGAGATGATGGATGCAATCAGGAGATGTTTGACTTCTCAGACTACGCTTATCCTTACAGATGTACCATTTACTGGTCTTCGGGAATTCTGCCTCTATGTACTGAAAATCTTTCTGATAAATGGCTAGGAATGGATAGGGTGGTGTAAGGATTTCGTATTTCTTGTTAGGAACAATAGGTAACTTATACATATCATATATATGGGGTAATAGAATCGGGAACTTAAATACTATAACTATTTCATTTCCTACATAATATGAGCCTAATCTAATAATGTCATAATATTCTCTAATATCTAAATTTCCTACCTTTTTACCTCCATAAAGTTCGGTCGCACGGTTAATCATTATTCGGATAGATTCTAAATTGACTATAGAGTGGTGCATAGTGTTAGCTCCACTGACCTCTATATATACAAGTACGCTGGACTGGCTATACCATAGAAAATGACTGTGCCAATTTGAAGCGCCGCTAAAGGATGTCTTAAAAATTAAATTGACATAATATGTCAAAGTCTGTTGTCTGATGTCTCATTTATATTGTCTTATTTAATAAGTCCGTATTTTGAACTTTTAAACTAAAAAAGTACTAAGAACTAAGAAAGTACGTAGTAAGAAAGTATTTTGTGTTGTTTGATGGTGTATTGTATTAATTACATAATAAGAATTATTTTTATTAATAATGAGTGGGCGTAAAACTCGTTACCAAAAGGGAAGTGGTATAACATTTCACAAGTAAGTGAATTTGCAGCAAATATTAAATAAATTAAAACTATTTGATAATATAAGCACTTAAAAATTTGTTACTAATCTTAATATCATATATACCAACATCTTTGGCTATATATTACTAAGTTTTTATAAACAATAAAATTCAATAGGGTTGTCGAATTCCTTGTCTATAATACTTATCGATGTTCTTTCCTACCCATATCTGTTAACAAACAAAGTCGCCAACAACAGAGGATTATCAAATGTTTATTAATTAACAGGTTTCCAACTGAACCTCTTAAAATCATGTCTTAAAAGCATAAATATTGTGAATTAGCGTCCGAAACAAAATGATCATATATGTTTCAAACATTTCACAGACGACTGTTTTATTAGACATGAGAACTGCACCACTTTGAAAAAGTACAGTATACGGACAATATTTTCTGATAGTACCAGTACCAGTAAGTATAAATGTATTAGATTATTATTTCGAATGTTTTTTTTTATTTCTTCTTTCCTCATTTTCCACCAAACTCAAGGGCCATAGCCAAGTGTCGAAAGGTCGCCTGATGATGTCGAGCCACGTTGTATGTGTTTTAGTGGGCTGCGGCTAGAGGAGATTCCCCTCCCTTTACCGCTGTAGTCGAGATGGAGTCGTAAGAGAAGAGGGGTATTGGTATGGCGATTGGCAATGCCACTTGATGCTTCCAAGTGCTCGTTTTTCCCTGGCTCCATTCACTTATCGAGCTCGGGGAGTCCGTAGTGCAGGTGAAGGCGGGGAGTCCGTAGAGGACGCGAAGGGTAGTGTGGCTTGTTTCTGGTGCGCCTTATCTGAGAATGAAAATGGGGAGGAGAAGTCAGCAACTAAGGAGGGGCAGGTGGCTCAGGACTGTGCTTTGTGGCATTCCTTGGGGGAGGCCTATGTTCAGCAGAGGATTTGTGAAGTGTTTTAATGATGATGAATGATAATGGCATTATATTAATATGATACATAAATAGAATGGACGTTACGGGTAGAGTCCATCTATCCATAGAGTCCATTCTATTCATTTAGGTGTGGTAGGGTATAGAATTTTTATCGATATAATTTGGTACACTGTCTTATCCCTAATATTAGTTCCGTGGACGTGCACTTCTGCTGTCAGCGCCAAAATGGCGGAAATCAAATCACTTCATCATGTCACGGTGTATAGCCTGTCCAGCGTACTTGTATATATAGAGGTCAGTGGTTAGCTCTTATAAATGCTAAGTTATTCTGTAATTTAATTAATTCCTGTGAGATGGAATCAACGTTATCACTAAGGATCATGAGTACTTGTGCAAAATGGGCATATTTAATTAAATCGTAGTCTCTAGTAGCATCGGATTGATTTATTTTACCTATTAATATTTCCAATTTATTTTGATTATCTACAATGCTATCTATTATTTTGGAGTATTGATTTGTCAAATCTTTAGTTAAGCTTACGTGGTTATTAAATTCCGTTACCATTTTATTTTCGTCTTCGCGGATGGATTTTATTGCGCGATTAAAATGATCTGCCTCTGTATAATCAAGGTTACCGGTTATACTTTTTATAATAGAACCAAGACCATCTACAAGTCCTCTTTTCTCACGGTTCGTTTTAAAGCTTTGCAACTGTATAGTGATGCTTTCAAGCTTATTTTTAAGATAATCAATATGAGGCTGAAATAAGGAATTAGTTAATGATTTCTTATATTCTTCCCAAAGACGAATTTATAGCGTTAAAGAACCTACGCAATAAACACGAACTTACGATTCTCCGCGCAGATAAGGGAAACGCCACGGTAGTCATGGATACGTCAGATTATAATTCTAAAATACAAGAACTTTTGTCGGATGTAAGTACTTATAAAAAGGTTAAAAACGACCCAACAAATAGCACACTAAAAACAACTAGTTACCTCATAAAGAAACACTCCGAAAAATTAAATCTGGACGTAAAATGGATAATACCTACGTGCGCCAAATCACCAAAATTGTATGGGTTACCAAAAATACACAAGCCCAATGCTCCATTACGTCCCATAGTGAGCCAAATCGATTCACCAACTTACAGATTGGCTCAACACTTAGCGAAAATACTCTCACCACTCAGGGGAGCACACATAAAGGATTCCTACCATTTTGTCAGCGAGATTAAAGACCTACATCTGGCAGACAATGAAACTATGGTCAGTTTTGATGTGCAGTCATTGTTTACATGTTTACCTGTTGAAGACTGCATCTCAATTGTAACTAGAAGGCTGGAAGAAAACAACATGCCCGTAGAATATGCAGTTTTACTCAGACACTGCCTTACATCTGGCTACCTATTGTGGAAGGAGGAGTTCTACAAGCAAGTAGATTGTGTGGCGATGGGCTCACCTGTATCTCCCATTGTCGCCGACATATTCATGGAAGACTTTGAGGAGAAAGCCCTGCTTAGTTCTCCCATAAATCCAAGGTTCTACAAGCGGTACGTAGACGACACTTTCACAATTCTACCTTTAGATAAAGTAACTGCATTTTTAGACCATCTTAACTCTATAAATTCTAAAATTCAGTTCACAATGGAGTTAGAGGCAAACAATTCCTTAGCTTTTCTAGATGTGTTAGTAATTCGGAATCCTGATAACACCTTGAGCCATACTGTGTATAGAAAAAAGACCCATACAGATAGATATTTAAACGGTGATTCTCACCACCATCCTTCACAGCTAGCTACCGTGGGTAAATCTTTGTTTCAGAGAGCACGAGGGATCTGTGACAATAAACACCTGGCTGCAGAGCTCCACCATGTCAAGCAAATTTTGCATGACAACAAGCTTTGAGTCCCGCGCCTACGTCACAATGAACGAGTGAAGCCGGCCACAGTCGAGCGTGTACCTGCTGTACTGCCATATGTTAGAGGAGTCACTGACAAGATTGGCTACATCTTGAAGCGCGCTTCCATCAAAACATACTTCAAGCCGCTGAAGAAGATTGGTCAGTTTTTACCATCGGTCAAGTGTAATGTCCCTCTGCAAGATGCAGGAGTGTACAAGCTTGATTGTGAATGTGGTCTCTCCTACATAGGACAAACTAAAAGATCAATAAAAACCCGCGTTAAAGAACATATAGCTGATGTGAAGAATCGACGCTCCGTGAAGTCTGCAGTCTGTGAACACGTACAGGATCGCCCCCGTCACTACATCAGATTTGATAGACCGCAGATCCTCGCTAAAGAACACCGATTCCTTCCAAGGATGATTCGCGAGGCTATTGAAATCAAAAAACATCCTAATTTCAATAGAGAAGATGGCTGGGTGCTACCATCTGCTTGGGATCCTATAATAAATAAAATTAAATCCCAACCCAAGCATACAACTGCAAGACTTCAAGATACCATAAGTTCATACTGCATAGATCGGAACAAAAGTTAAATTTTAATCTATGGTAACCGCGGTTAACTATGACATATGGACGTTGAACATCTTAGTCCCGCCCGTGACCATGAGTGCTGTAAAGCGTTCGAAACGTCGGGTATTTAAAAAGTTAAATATACGCGATAAATTCCGTAAAAACTAGTATTATTTCAATAAGGAATTAGTTATATTGTTAAGGTTAGGAATAATACTAATTAACTGTGTTTTAACAGAATTTACTTTGTCTCCTAATTCTTGAAGATCTACATATTTTAGAAATGCGTGGTAGTGGGATAGGATTCGAGTGGGGCCTAGTTTGAAGGGTATAGGAATATACCAGGTCCGTCACTAAGACTTTCAAGTCTTATCTCCTGCATTAGAGCTGGTCCCAGAAGGCGATGAAGTACCAGGAGAGTCCTGTAACAATTGGTTAGTTTTAGGTAATCTCTTTAATCGGGTTTTTGCTAAGGGGCCTCGTTTTTACTTTGTATAGATGTGAGTTGGGAGATTTACCATTACTGTATCGTGTGTGTATCGAGGAGCTAATTTCTGACGGGATTCTTTATAAATATTTGTTGTTCCGGGGAATACTCAGCTTCCGCTTCGCGGGTTTTATTGCGAATATTAGTCAAGTCTTTACGCATGTCGTTATATAGGTCTCAGTCATTCTGTCTTTGTGGTTTACTACATACTGTTGAAGTAAATGGGTGGACAGATCCATGTCGAAAGGATCGCGAGGGTCAAAATGTCCTGTGATTACTTCCATCGGTTTGCATTTTGTGAAGCTGTGTATACTATGATTGTAAGCTAATAGGGCATAAGGCATAAGGTTAATAGCGGATTCATTCTTTTGATTTATCTTTAAAATACGGAGATGTTCTAATATGGTGGCGTGGAATCGTTCAACAATACCATTTTCATTAGAAGCATGTGGGGCTACTCTATGGTGCTGAATTTTATAAAGTTTAACGAATTCTGCAATAACTTGGTTGGTAAACTCAGGCCCATTATCGGAAACTATGGTAATCGGAATTCCATGATGAGTGCAGAAAATCAGCAAAGCTTGTACTACACTGACAGCAGTGCCGTCTCGCAGGTAGTAAGCTTGAGCATATTTAGAAAAAGAATCTACTATTTTTAAATATTTTTCCCCTTGAATGGTTAGTAAATCTACATGAACTAATTCAAAAGGCTTAGAAGCTGGTGGTACAATTTGGAATATCTGTTTAACAGGATTGCGGTCGTACTTAGCTTGTCCGCATACTGTACAGTCATTAATAAATTTAGTGATATGCTCTCTCATTTTCGGACAGTAATATTTACGGGATAAAGCCGTTTCGTTTTTCCATCGTGATATTTATGAATGATTTCTTGCTGTCTTAGATATTCCCTAACGTTTTCCAATTCACTTTTTGTTAGAAAAAGGTTAAGAGATGAACTTTTAAAAGTCTTTTGTATAATTGGTATGACAGTGTACATAGCAGATGTTGGATTGATAAGTAATCCTGTCCTAATTTTTGGATGGACGTATTCTTTAATAGCGTTAACGACATCTTTCTCTACGTTCGATTGAGCTATTTGAATAGTAATGCGAGTGTTTCGAATGGCTTAGTGACAACTGGTCTAGCTTTTATGTCTCCTACTATATTCAAAATTATCTGCTTAGTAAATTTATTTAGCGGTTCGTCAGAAATCGGAACTTCGAGGATGGGGTTTTCTTTATCTGTATGAACGGTGATGGTTCTGGAATCGTCAGCGACTTCGGTAGCCGTTATAGTCCTAGAATCATCTAAAGTGCGTACCCCTTCGGAGGGATTAGGTAAAATGGAAAGTAATTCGTCTATTATGGGCCTTAGCTCGTCATTGTGGAGCTCGATGCGTCATGATGCGTCGGCATTCGTGTTACACTTGCCTTGCTTATATACGACAGTAAAATCGTACTCGCTCAACTTAAGACGCCATCTGGTTAGACGCGAATTGGGCTCTTTTAAGTTCATGTTCCATTGTAAGGGTTTAGGGTCTGTAATAATTTTGAATTTACGGCCGAATAAATATGGACGGAAATGCTTAGTCGCCCGTACGATAGCAAAAAGTTCCTTTTCTATCGTGCTATAGTTAATTTCGCTGGAGTTAAGTGTACGGGAAGCGTATGCAATGAGTTTGTCTGAACCGACTGTCCCCTGTGATAAAACTGCGCCAATCGCCACGTTTGAAGCATCAGTTGTCAAAATAAAATCTCTACTGAAGTCTAGATACTGTAGGATTGGATCATTTGTTAAAAGAGTTTTACAACGTTCAAAGCAGTTAATATAATTTTGATCTAATGTTATCTTTGATCCCTTTTTAAGATAATGAGTGAGTGGTTTCGTGAGACTTGCAAAGTCCGGTATAAATTTTCTATAGTATCCTAAAAGTCCTAGAAAACGCTTAATTTCGGTTGTAGTTTTTGGTAGCGTCCGTCTTTGCAAATAACATGGCCTAGGAACTCGGTTTCCAGCTTCAAAAACTCCGATTTATCCATCTGAATTTTGAAGTTGGATTTTCGCAACCTTTTGAATACCTTTTCCAGATTAGTCATGTGTTCTTGTAAGGATGTACTGAACACAATTATGTCATCAAGATACACTAAACATATTTCGTTCTGCAGGTTCTTTAATACGTTGTCCATCACCCTCTGAAGGGTTGATGGACTATTTTTCAAACCCATTGCATCCTAAGAAATTCGTAATGCCCATTCTTTACATTAAAAGCAGTTTTGTGAATGTCCATCTCCACCTGATAAAATCCACTAGCCAAATCGAGCGTGGTAAAGTACTGACACTTGCCCAGTTTATCTAGCACATCGGTTATATTAGGAATAGGATATTTGTCTTTTCGTTCACCTCCCTGAAGTCTGCAACAAGACGCCATTTTATTTTGCCTGAAGCGTCCGCCTTTTTGGGTGCAATCCAAATAGGAGAGCTCCAGGCAGAATCAGATGGTCTAATTATATTTTGCTCGAGCATCTTATTAATTTGGTCCCGGACTTCCTGTCGGTGGACATACGGGCATCTGTAACTCTTGGTATGTACGGGAATTACGTCGTGTGTTCTAATCCTATATTTGATCTTGTTGGTGAATGTTAAGGGTTCACCACAAGGTACAAGGTAAAACACGTCGGCATATGAGGCGCATAGCCGTTGTAGGTTTCCTGGCTCTTCGGGATTAAGATAACCGGTGCGAAGACGGGATAAAACATTTTTAGCGCGATCCGATAACGTTTCGGTAAACTGGCACTTGACATTAAATATTTCGGCTTCTACCGGATGGTCCATTAAAAAATTACGTTATTTGAGCCACGATTGTTAATTACTTATGTTAAGCAATCAGAAATTATGCAGTTGCAAATGGTTTGATTTTCAAGTAGTGTGCTAACCTTGAAAGAAGTGGCACGCTCAGCGAAACAAAACATCTCATCATTCTATTTCATTTCTTTACACGACATCAGCGTAAGTTGTTCTTTCTCTTGTGTGACTACGACAAAAGATGTCAATTTGTCTATACCATTCTACGTTTCATCCCCTCAACAAGAAATGTCATCCATCCCGGCTTTGTGTCAACCGTCAAATATTGATATTTCATAACCGGTAACTGTCATTCACTGCGGCAGTCCAATTTCCGCCATTTTTTTATTACTAGAAATTACTATTATACTTCGTTGCAAGTACTAATGTTATAATAATATATAAATGTTCGAAGCGTCGTCCGCCGCATCAGAATCACACCCCGGTAAGTGTGATTTCTGTAATTTTGCTCCTACTTGAGCATTTTGTTTCTTAGTTAACCCGCCCCATTTTGTTTCTCCTAATGTGCTCAAGTAGAATTCCATTCTAACCTTGGCAAGCAATAGATTTGGAAGAGCGAGTGCATTGTCCAAGTTTGCCGCGTGCCACGTCCGCCATCTTGTTGAGGCATAAGAAGCCAACCGCGTATACAGTCCACCCAGTATAACATCTCGCACGATAGGGTCAAGGCTTGACCTGGGAATCAAACTCGGGAGCCCCTAGGCCCGCGGCCCAACAATATCTTGTAACTTCTCTATTCTCATCGCTATAACTCAGTTGTCTGATGCCGCCAACGCTTGCATAGATTCGACATAAGACCAGGTAATGTTCCGTCCCTACGTTGGACCCCCGGTAAACCCTTGTATCTACGACTGCGCTCCTCATTCTTTCATCCACAATTATGAAATCTATCATGCTTCTATTATCATCTCTTTCCCATGTATACATGTAAATCTTCTTATGACGAAAAAAGTGTTTGTCACAAAAAGATTCTTTTCTGTAGGTACATACAGGGGGCTTACACCATTCTCATTTATACTTTCATCACCAAACATTCCCAATATCCTTTCATAACCAGACCTCTTTACCCCAACCCTTCCATTAAAGTCTCCTAACATAATAATATTTTCATTTTCCTTACAATTCATCAACACCATCCTTACTATATACCAAAATTGCTCACGGATGTAAATGGGCTTAGACATGTCTGGGGCGTACATCCCTAGCACAAACAGCTTTTTTTAGCCTACTTTCATTCGTATCCATAGCAGCCTCGGGCTTACACATTCATACTCTTTCACACATTGACCCATTCTTTCTGAAAGGATGAAATCGACTCCCTGACATGCCAGCTCGGTCTCGTCTACACCAGACCAATACGCGGTATGTATGCCATTTGCAGTGGCATCCTTTCCCTTTCGTTTCGTTTAATTTACACATAACATATCTATTCCTCTATCATACATCATATCGCATACTTCATCCATCTTATCATTCACTGCTCCACATAAATTCAGCGTAGCCAGACGGGCTTCCGCAATCCACTTTTCGCCCCTTCGGGAGCCAGAACGTGACGGGTGGGAACCTCGTCGCCAGTTTTACTCCCGGAGATTCTTCGCACCCCTACCCCATTAAAGGGACGCCAGGAACGGGTCATTTCTTTTATTTCATGCCTCATGGTGCGAACTAGGGGTTGTAGTAAATTTTACGCCGCTACCATACGGCGAGGAGCTGAGTCTATTTTTCGGTTTTGTCGCTCGTTTAGCACCACCCGGGGGACACGTGTAGGGTGGGCCTAAGGTTAGGTGGTCGAAGCCTACGGATCAAGCGACCTATCCCCCACGCGAGTGACCCATCCCCCACGCGAGCGACCCAGTCCCTTACTCTTGAATGGATACTCTGAATGAATAAATAAGTATTACGAACCGGATAAAGTAGAGTCCGTCTCGCGAAAGAAGTCCCGAAGTCAGTCATATAACGGAATGTTACTAGCGTTTACTAATTTTTCCCATAAAAATCCCAAGTGTTCCAATACGGACTTAGCTTTGTCTATAGAGGACAGCACTTGACACTGCACCGTAGTAGAAAAAATATGATTAATGTCACAATTTAAATCACGCTAGAGCTTCCCTCGGTTTTGGAACATTATCCCTATTCCTATTCACGAAGTAATCGCTTACTGTATCCGGTGGTCTTTCAGTGCTGTGTTGTTAGCTATGGATCTTGATAAGATGGATGACAGGATCCCATGCTGATGGTATCTTCCAACCATCCTCTCTATTGAAATTTAGATGTTTTCTTATTGCAATAGCCTCACGAAGTATCCTAGGAACGAATTGTGTCTCCTTCGCAAGAATATGACGTTTATCAAACCTGATGTAATGGTTGTGTTTGCCAAGTTCATGTTCACAGACTGCAGATTTATCAGATCTTCCGTGTTTCACATCGGTTATGTGCTTTTTAACTCGCGTACTGATGTTACGTTTGGTTTGGTCGATGTACGAGAGATCGCAGAGTATATTTTACACTAAGATGTATATAAACACACAATAACATACACTGAAACTGTTATGCTACTGTGTTTTTCAAAATCTACTTATTTACATTTTTTATGGACCGTCGATAAACAATGCCTTTTTTTATCTTGACTGCTGAATTGTGACAAAATTTTATGATTATAAAATTTCCCATGTTTTTAAATATTACTACTAAATATTAGCACAGAATAAATAATAGATATTAGGCAGATCAAAATAAGTGAATCAAAATAAGTTAGTCAGCATATAGTGGACGCTACCTTTGATCACTCGAAGAGTGGGTTTTTTTTTTAGGTTTTTCCTCTTTGAGTATTAAACCAAAGGAGGCCGCATCACAAGGCATACCCCTCTGTAAAAGGTACGAGAGTCCAACTCATGCCCGTTATATAAAACTAGTTGCTCCGCGTCGGGCGTAATACCGCAAGTGATCATGCCAGTAAATCGAGCTCAGATAACGAATTGCAGTATATTTACATCCAAAAAAACAATCGAAAACGTCAAATCTACAAAAAGACAACGTGAATTTTCATCTGTGAATATTTTAAACATAATATTAAAGCAATATTATCATTAAAACTCGTACTTTCTGAATAGTCTCGTTCAATCAAGTGCTGCCATCATAGTTCATAAAGTGAGAAATAATCTTTTTTTAAATAAATATAATTTACTACACACGTTAAATATATTAACGACAATTATATTATACGTATTTACGTATATACGTATTTCCTAATAACTAAATCAGTTTGTGATGAATAATAATCATTACATATAAATGTGTAGTAGATTTTGTTAGATAATTTACATATTCAACTCAATTTGAACACGATTCTGAATATTTTATTATAATTGATAAATAGTATTTATCAAAATACTATACAAAATAAAGGCCATATAAGTCTCACCTACATACATCAAGTATCACTGCCACCGAAAGTAATTGCACTATACTACGATGGATTAACTTACCGTTAATTAACCATGCGGGTTTGTCTGCCGAACTTACTAGCTGTTACACGCCATGTAGTTTGACGTGTAATATTCCGTTCAATGTAAATAAAAAAAACTACATTAGCTACGAAACACAAAATAGTGATACAAAACTATCAAAAATAAAGCACAGTGAAAAAGTATTATTTTAAAAGTCAAAAGTGTTATTTTTTTACTGGTTTATGAAGTGAATAAGTTTATATATGTAACTAATGCATTTTTTGGGATCACTCTTTTTTGCAAGGTAACTAATTCTTGTGCTTACATATTTTTCTAATACCAAGTTTGCCAGTTTACTTTTAGTTAGTTTGGAACGTAATCATTATTGAAATAATGTTCCTGTATACTTAAAAACTTCGGCCTACCAAAAAAAGTTTAAATAATTTATTTCTAATAAATATCGACTGCCTAAATTTTTTGTCAGGAGTTAAGTTTTTTCTAATATCTATTTCACAAAGGCGACACAAAGTAATTACCTCATTAGATGCAAACAATAAGCCGCTTGTACTTGTTTGATTAATTAAACTACTTTTGTCCGGTGCAACCAGAAGAGCTTTTGTGCATGTGCTACACTTATTTTATTTATTATAGTAAAAAAAGCAAAGCCCGCTATATATTCGACCACGTTTTCGCGGTGACAAATAAGTGTAATTCTTTATGTCTGCTACCATATTTTCTTCGGTTGTTCAATTTGATATGTATTAGCATTTTTTAGGGTTCCGTAGTCAACTAGGAACCCTTATAGTTTCGCCATGTCTGTCTGTCCGTCTGTCCGTCCTCGCTTAATCTCTGTGACCGTTAGCACTAGAAAGCTCAAATTTGGTACCAATATTTGTATCAATCACGCCGACAAAGTGGTAAAATAAAAATTGGAAAAAAATGTTTCATTAGGGTAGCCCCCCTATATGTAAAGTGGGAAGTGATTTTTTTTTTAATTTCAACCCTAACGTGTGATATATTGTTGGAAAGGTATTTAAAAATGAATAGGGGTTTACTAAAATCATTTTTTGATAATGTCAATAATTTCGGAAATAAACGCTCCAAAAGTAAAAAACAATGTGTCCCCCCCCCCCCCCCTCTAACTTTTGAACCATAGGTTTACAAAATATGAAAAAAATCTGAACAGTAGAACTTTATAAGGACTTTCTAGGAAAATTATTTTGAACTTGGATGGAAAAAGTTTTCGTACAAAAAAGACAAAAAGTTGTACAAAATAATTCAAGTTTGTAGTATAATCGTATATGCCAGCATTTTTTTAACTTCGTTTACATGTTTTATTATCCTGAACGTATCTTTTTTCAAACAAAAAAAGAATTGTTAAAATCGGTTCTCGCAATCCAAAATTACCACCGAAAACTTCTGGCATATCTATGTATTAATTAGTAACCCCATTCCCCGAGAGATGGCGCTGTAGGTACTTATTACATTGGGTCGGGTGTCATCGAATTGTTCGGTTGGTCTCTCCTTGGCATCGCCTGCCGCGGAGCGTGCAATATTGCACGCTCCATGTTCGCGCACGTACCCACTACCGGGAGCAGTTGCAGGAGCGCGGAGCGCTGCTGGAGCGCGAACGTAATGGATACCCACCTTTAAACTCATAAGTGGGATCACTTATTGTGACGGACGGGATACTACGGAACCCTACACTGAGCGTGGCCCGACACGCTCTTGGCCGGTTTTTATTTTATAAATAACTTTAAATTAACGTGCGAAGGGATTATCATAATAACCACTATGACTTCTGATGTTTCAAAATAAAATTCCTATATGGTTTTGACTAATTTTGTGTAGTAATAAATAAGTAAGTAAAGCTTTTTGGCCTAATACCAGATTGTCGTTCGCATAATACCAGATCGTCGGTTTGCCGTGTAGTGGCTGTTAAGAATATCCACTACCCCATATCTTCCCGTGGGTGTCGTAAAAGGCGACAGAGGGAAACAGGCAGGAGAAGGGCAGCAGCATCTTCCTGATAACACCAACTGTACGACAAAAAAAACTGCGGTTGCCAACCCGCTCGCCAAGCGTGGCAACTATGGCAATATACCCCCCATGAACAATTACACAAATAGACGGCCCCAAGTCCCCGGCGGCCCCGCTATTGGCTACGGTGGCGACCATGGTAACTGGGAAGGGGGTGCTAAGAATCTCCGGTGGAGGTTCGGTTGCCACCTACGACGACTCGACCTGGAAACATTTAACGCACGCACCCTGAGGACTGACGACAAGATCCTAGAGCTGGAAGAAGAGATAGAGAAGTTGCGCTGGAATATTATAGGATTATCCGAGGTCCGAAGAGAGGGGGAGGACACGGTGTTTCTCGAATCCGGCAACTTGTTCTATCACCGGGAGGGCGACCATCTGTCCCAAGGAGGTGTCGGATTTATCGTCCACAAGTCTCTCATCAACAACGTTGTAAAGATTGGGAGTGTGTCGACGAAGGTCGCGTACCTGATACTCAGAATCACCAAACGGTATTCGCTGAAGGTCATACAGGCTTACGCACCAACCTCGGCACATCCCGATGAGGAGGTGGCGGAAATGTATGAGGATATTTCCAAAGCCATGCATTCCTCCAGAACCCACTACACGGTGTTGATGGGAGACTTCAACGCAAAACTAGGCACAAAAGAAAACGGTGAGCTGAAGTTAGGGAAATTTGGAGTAGGGCAACGGAACCGAAGGGGCCAGCAGCTGGCCGACTTTATGGAGAAAGAGGGACTCTTTATGATGAACTCTTTTTCCAGAAGCGGCCCCACAGGAAGTGGACCTGGTCGAGCCCCGACGGTTCGACAAAAAATGAGATTGAATTCATTATGACGACCAGACGCCAACTGTTCAGTGATGTCTCAGTGATCGCAAGGGTGAAAACTGGCAGCGATCACCGAATGGTTAGAGGCACACTGAACCTGAACGTTAAGTTGGAGAGATCTCGTCTAATAAAGTCAACGCTCCATCCCCCTCGTGCTCTAATCCAGAATCCCGAAAACTTTCAGCTCAAGTTACGTAACTGCTTTCAGTGCCTACAAAATTGCAATGCAGTGGACGATGCAAGACCCGCCGCAGAAGAACACAAAAACTCTCCGATCACACTCTTAATCACATGGCTGTTAGATGGGAGATGAGGCTGCAATCGTCAACAGATTTGACAGCATACAGGCAACTGAACAGACAGATCTCCAAATGCGTGCGGCGAGACTTACGCAATTTTAATAGTGCTCGTATTAAAGAAGTGATCGAGCGGAAACAGGGCTCCAAAGTCTTTGCCAGAGATCTGTCTGCCAGTAAGAGCCAACTGTCAAAGCTGAAGACTGAGTGTGGCAGCATCGTTTTCGGGACACCTGAGATTTTGAGTGAGATTGAGAGGTTCTATGGGCAGCTGTACACAACATCGTTGGAGCCACACGCAAGTGTGAGTAACGATCCAAGAGCAAGTCTTATCCGACACTATTCCGATGATATCCCGGACGTCAGTCTAAGCGAGATTAGAATGGCTCTCCAGCACCTTCAAAACGACAGGGCCCCAGGCGAGGATGGAATTACAGCGGAGCTTCTGAAAGCGGGTGGAACACCGGTATTTGAAGTCCTTCAGAAGCTCTTCAATTCCGTCCTCCATGGTGGCACTACTCCAGAGGCGTGGAGCAGAAGTGCGGTGGTCTTGTTCTTTAAGAAAGGCGACAACGCTCTCTTTAAGAACTACAGACCGATTTCCCTTCTGAGCCACGTCTACGTGCTGTTTTCGAGAGTCATTACGAATCGTCTCGCACGCAGACTCGACGACTTCCAGTCTCCCGAACAAGCCGGTTTCCGAAAAGGCTTCAGTACCATAGACCACATACATACCCTGCGGCAGATTGTACAGAAGACCGAAGAGTACAATCTGCCACTTTGCCTGGCGTATGTGGACTATGAGAAAGCCTTTGATTCCGTCGAAATTTGGACGGTGCTACAGTCCCTTCAGCGGTGCCAAGTTGACTGTCGGTATATCGAAGAGCTGAAGTGTTTGTACAGTAGGGCTACGATGGCTATCCGAGTACAAAACCGGAGTTCGAAACCTATCCAACTGCAGAGAGGTGTAAGACAGGGTGTTGTTATATCCCCGAAACTCTTCACCACTGCGTTGGAAGACGTTTTCAAGCTACTGGACAGGATAGGATACGGTATTAACATCAATGACGAGTACATCACTAACCTTCGATTTGCCGACGATATAGTCCTTATGGGAGAATCGCTGGAGGACCTTAGTACTATGCTCAATGAGCTCAATGGTGTCTCCCAACGGATAGGTCTTAAGATGAACATGGACAAAACAAAGATCATGTTTAATGTCCATGTCACACCTATGCCGGTAGTTGTTGGGAGCACTATGCTCGAAGTTGTTGACAAGTACGTTTACCTGGGACAAATAGTCCGACTAGGTAAGTCCAACTTCGACCGAGAGGTCAATCGACGGATTCAACTCGGCTGGGCAGCGTTCGGGATCTCTAAAAACTAGATTGTTCAACCAGTGCGTGTTGTCAGTGATGACTTACGGATCTGAGACGTGGTCCTTCACTGCTGGCCGTATGAGGACGCTCAAGGTCGCTCAGCGAGCTATGGAGAGGGCTATGCTCGGAGTTTCTCTGCGTGATAGACTCAGAAATTAGGATATCCGCAGTAAAACCAGAGTGACCGACATAGCCCAACGGATTAGTAAGCTGATGTGGCAATGGGCCGGCCATATAGCTTGAAGAACTGATAACCGATGGGGAAAAAAGTTTCTCGAGTGGCAGCCTCGTACCGGTAGGCGTAGTGTTGGGCGATCCCCCACTAGATGGAGTGACGACCTGGTAAGATATGCAGGAAGTCGATGGATGCAGGTGGCTCAGGACCGTGCTTTGTGGCATTACTTGGGGAAGGCCTATGTTCAGCAGTGGACTTGTGAAGGGCTGTAATGATGATGATGAAACGTGCGTTTAGCACTTTCAATGCATACAAGAAATCCAAAAAAATCTTATGTACCGAGGAGTGTTTTTAATATCATATGTATACGTCATTACGAGACATGACGTTGATTTCTGTTCAATAAGACATCTTTAGCATCATCCAACCTGGCATAGGCTCTTTTATAGTTGATATGTATTAGCAATTTTTATTTATTTAATGCTCGTTTAAATCTTTTAGACCAAGTTTTTTGAGTCGAAAATATCGAAAATGTCATTAATTATCTTTAAAAAATTATCTATGGGCGTAACGTCTTCAAATAAAGGTAAATTTAGTACAGTTGGAATAAAATAAAAAATGTATAAAACTCCAAAGCATTACGCACCAGTTTCACACGTACACGTAATGCGTGGATCTAATATAGTAATCTGTAAATTTTAAGCAACAGCCTAACACATAAGCCATGAGTTTCATGAACTGTGTGTAAAGCTTCTGTCACCAGCCGGGCTTTTAGTTCAGCACTTGTACCCTTTACTAAGAAGTACGCAATGAGTACTTTACAAGAGTATTAATGCCCATTAATAAAAATGCTAAAGCATCAGTAGCGTTCTCCGAATTGTCAAAAATGAGGCTTTCAATAATTTCATTCCAAAGTTCATTTTTAAATATTTTAAAAACAGAACTTCGAATAACACCTTGGTATTGTTTATCTATAAATATATCTATACTTGTAATCAAATAAAACATATGCGGACTATGGTGATTTGTTTATCGAAAAAAATATCGACATAGTCCATGCCCTACGTTACAACATGCGTAAGCAACGTAGGGTTTGACAGCGGTACGAGCATGGAGGTTAGAGAACAGGAGAACGATCGCTACGTACTAAAGCATAGCCCGCCTGTCCTTGAAAATTTGTAAAATTTATCGCCGCGCTGCCGTTGCTGAGTAGTGACTGCGAAGTTAGCTGTTTTTATTGTGCGTGAATGTGCAAGTGGTTTAGCATCTTATCAGAAAAATAGACTGAAAATGACTTATTGAGCGAACTTAGCGGTCGCAGCGCTCCACCTATGGTGTCCATATTTCTGGGACATTATTTTCTACGGCGATCGTTCTCCTGTTCTCTAACCTCCGTGGTTGGAGTTGGAGATTGGAGTTCGCTCTTGGCACAGACATATTATCGTGTATTATGTTCATAGAGATATAATTATACTTCTAAGTCAGTGATTATAATTGTATATTGATTATAATTGTGTATGTTTTATTACGTCTATGGCTCTTGGTTATAAAAAGACCACAGAGTACGTTTTTATATAGGAAAAAAAAGATACTAAGATGTCTATGGAGTGCGGCAACGCACGCCATATTTTCTTGAAAACGTAAACGAAACAGAAAGCGACATTTTTGTGATAATTTATTCTATAGATGAGAAGTTTAGTGTGGTCTGTGGTAAGAGTTATGTGATTTTTTTAAATAAATACTGTTTTGAACTTTTGAACAAAAACGTTTTTACAATGGCTTTAATCAACGAAGTTCCCAGATCTTTTCCTCTTTATGTGACTCATGTGGATGGAGAGGGTCACTTTTTGAAGATAAGTGGCCAGCTAGACCAACCACCCTCCTTGATGATCGAGAGTTTGTTTGAGAGCGCACGAGAAAATTTAGAAAACGGCATAGGCGTTGTTCCACCTGCTGCAATACATGAAGGTGTCATTTGTGCCGCGAAATACAAGGATGGAAAGTTTTATAGAGCCAAAATTATTAATACGACTAATTTAGCTACTGGCTTAGTTGGAGTACATTTTATAGACTATGGCAACAAGGACATAATTTCTTTAAGCACCATTAGGTTTTTAGACAATTATGATCCAATGTTCTTGCAGTTACGTGGTCAATCTACTGATTACTATTTGTCTCGCGTGATGCATCCATCGGGAAGATGGGACGAGCCATTGCTGTTAAAACTTCAAAGTTTGCTTTGTTATGCTGAATATCCTGCCACTATTGAGGTACAAACACGCACTTTACCCATAATATCAATACAGTTCAAAGGAAATGACTTGTCTTCCCACCTTGTCACAAATAGATTTGGTATAGCTCTACCTTTAGCTAAACAAGAAGTCTTGCTACTTCAGTTAAATGAAAACCAGCAAGTGTTAAATTGGCAGCCAGCCTTTATAAATGACACAACATTTTCTGAACATGTTCCGTTTTTGATAAATCAAAATTTTCCTAATCCAGCATCAGCAATGAGATTAAATCAGGGTATGTCATTACCATTTAATGCTGGTATTCCTGCACCTTCATCAATAAATCAGAGATTGATAGTTAACAAGGGTTCAAGGAATCCTATCAATCTGAGAGCCCCTGCACGGCAACCACAACATGCAGCAGCAATTTCATCAACTTCCTTGTCAAGTACAACACCACCAACACCAGTATTATCTAATAAGCCAGTATCTCCAAAAAAGTCTATTACATACAAAAGTCGTCTACTTGAAGTGAACTCACAACACAAGGTTTTTGTCTCATTTGCTGAAGAGGGGCCAGAACTTTTTGCTGTTCAATTAGTAAGTGATGCAAAGAAACTACAAGATATGATGGATGATATTAATAGAAGACCCCACAGCAGTCTTGCTGAACCACCAATGATTGGTACTGTGTGTCTGGGCAGAATGTCTGGGGACCGAATCATATGCAGAGCAATTGTAATGAATCTCTCAGGATCTCAATGCAAACTGTTCTTTGTAGATTTTGGTGATACAGAGATGGTTTCATATTATGACATATTTGATATTCCAGAAGAGTTTGTAAAGCCAAATGTCTTTGCAATGAGATTTTGTTTGTCAGGTGTTAAGAAATTGGAGAAGGGGCCACATTTGAATGAGACATTTAAGCAGCTAGTCAATGGTAAGGTGTTGACACTAAAAGTGGTTTCTCCTGAAGGGCCCCCACTGATTCAATATGGAGAGTTATTTTTGGATGATAAAAATGTTCTTGATTTACTTTTGGCTAATATGAAGGATCAGTTACAGTTTAAATGGATGGAAATGCTACCGTTGGGAAGTAGAAGATCTGTCTTGGTTTCATATGTAGACAGCTGCATCAAATTCTATGTGCAGCTTTCAGACAAAATTGATGAGCTGAATGCTGTCATGAATGCTGTCAAAGCCCATTGTGAGAACAGGTCATCACCAGGAGAATTGCCAGTGGGGGCTGCTTGTTGTGCAAGATTTCCTGATGATGACAATTGGTATCGAGCAAGAGTTAAAGACACAAAGGGCAAAAAAGTTATAGTTACTTATGTAGATTACGGTAATGAACAGGAAATTGATATTTCTGACTTGAGGACTATTACTCCTGAGTTAATAAGGCTGCCTGCACAAGCATTGAAATGTGCATTAAAAGTAAGTCCAGTGTTTTATTCCTTTCGATGTTATTCTTACTGTGCTAGTGAAATGTAATTAAAAGCCTTTTATAAAGTATTGAGATGTTATAATTGATTTAACTGGGATCTCTCAGTGAAAAATGTTTTTAAAACATATTTTTATTAATTCCGTAGAATATAGAGTATGTTCTGAAACGTTTTCAGTATACTGCCGAATACAAATTAATTGACACTATTGTACTGGCGTGCCGCCGCCATATTGTGTCGGATATCCGGCCATAATAAAATATTTTTTAATTGTGTGTGAGCTGAATGAAGCATGCCAGAACTTGTTTTTATTTATTCAAATACAAAAAATTACAGAATAATTGCTGGTATCTCCATTAGGAGGATATAATTATTTTTGGAGCACAAAATGACAAAATAATCGAAACACTTTTCCAATATAGTGCAAATGTATGACGTCATAATATACTGTCCTATGTTTTGGAACAAATCACCAGTATAGCATTGATTCATGACATCATTTGCATTGGACAGTACACCGGGTTGTATTTTGGAACATACCCATAGTGTGATGCCAGCTGCATTACTATACATACTGCAATCTGTATTTTCATCAGCTATTTTTAATCCACTGTTGATGGTATGAGTCTTCTGAAAAATGACCTTAGTGATTATAATTTAAAAAGAAATACTAATACTCTCACACAGGTAATGCTGGTCACTATCATCGGTCTATGAGATTTGGGTTAGACATATTGTGCCTGAGGGATTGGTTAGTTTTTGCAGCATAATAATAAAGCCTTGTTTTTAACCAACTTCAAAAAGGGGGTGATACTCAATTTGACTGTATTTTTTTAAATGTACTTTATCTCAGAACTTTTTTCTCGGTGAACCGATTTTGATGATTGTTTTTTAATTGAAAGCTGGTACTTCTCATTTGGTCCCATAAAAATTTGATCAAGATCTGTTTTTGAGTTATCTTTATTAATGCATATTTAATTGACTTCGACTAAATTGATGATGTTCCTATTTTATTATATTGAAGTTGATAGTACAACACATTTAATTTTACCACTTGTTTACTTAGTAGAGTACACTGAGTGCAGGTGGGGTTGTCATTTAAAAAATAAATATTTCTTTACCCCCAATTTGATTTTAAAATAACAACTTCATAATAATAGGTTTACTTACGCTATATATAATCTGTAACCCTGTGGTAGCAGTGTTACAACATCCACTACCCTATACCATCTTGAGGATGCCGTAAGAGACAACAGATTTAAAATGAAACAGGAGATAGGGAGCACCATCTTCCTGATAACAAGTCAAAATATTGAAAAAAACTGTGGTTGTTAACCTGCTTGCCAAGCGTGGCAACTATGGCAAAATCCCCCCATGAGGGAGGCCTATGTTCAGCAATGGACCTTTTTAGGCTGTAATAGATGGATGGATAGAAAATTTATAAATCTGTGCTTATAAATTATTTTAATATTAATTTATCTTCATATGCTTAGGGCTATGAAGACAAACCAGTAGAAACAAAAACATCAAACCAGTTGGAAATGTTAGCTTTAGAGAAGACACTCATGGCGCACATTGTTGGAGTTCTTTCTAGTGATACCATGCTAGTCACTCTGATTGATGACACAATAACACCACCACTGGATATTGCCCGAAGAATGAATCAACTTTCTCAACCAAGGAGCATTGAGGTAATAGTTTTTTTTATTTTTTAACTGTAGTAGTTGTGATTTGAAGAAGTAACCACTTTGGTCTATGTGACATCTATACAAGACATCTTCATCTATGTATTTTACATCTGGTTTAAATACAAGTTTGTTATATTGCTACCTATTGAAAGCCACAAGATCCTTGGGCAATTTCCTTTCAACAAAGTTTTATGCAAGGCTTCTTACTCTCCACTCATGCCTTTATTGTAATGTACTCGTATTGTGGCCATGGAAGGAAAAGGGGAGATCTCCCGCCGGGCAAGGTGTTCTGCCCGGGGAGCGGCCAACGCTCCTGGTGATAGTTCGGAGATGTTCTATATATGCTGTTTATGATTCGGAATGTTGATAGCGTGATTTAGGCTTCGGTATGTTTTGCTTGCGGCGCGACAACAGCGCCGCCACAGTATAATATGCAATAGCACTTATACAGGATGAATTTTTTGAATGGGTCATTTTGTGCTGCCACTACATAACTTGGGTTAGTTGTTGTATGTGCTACCATGAAGGTTTTTACAAAAACAAGTATATTTGTTTCTTTTTTCTTTTATTGAAAAACAGTAACAAGCAAGCACGCAGCCCACCTATTGATCAATGCATACTGTAGCCCGTAGATGTCTACATTTATCCACAATTAAGAATCATAATGCTTCTGCATTTTTAACCCTAAGAACTACGATGAATTGCCTCATATCCAGTGATACTACTGTAATATAGCTGCAGCATGGCTCTACCTAATATTAAAAAAATGTTTGTTTATCTTCTAAGCGTTTCACGCACATGACATCTATTCTGTAGTTGTTGGGAGCACTTTGCTCGAAGTTTTTGATGACAATGTTTACAACGCATAAATTGTCCAATTAGGTAAGTCCAATTTGGATTGAGAGGTCTATTGACGATCCAACTTGCTGGGCAGTTTTATTATTATCCTATACCTTTAAACGAGCAATTCTTGTGTATATATATAATCGGAATCTTGGAAAAGGCTCCAACGATTTTCATAAAATTTTGTGTGCTGGGAGTTCTGGGGGCAATAAATCGATCTAGCTAGGATTTATTTTTAGAAAATGTCTTTTTGTCCGTGTTTTTAGGCAATGAAAATCTGCTACAATATCGTTAGAATAGGAAGGTAAATTTTGACAGTTTATTTATGATTACAAATAGCTTAATTGGTATATTTGGCGGTCTCAAAATCGTAATACCATGGTTCGAGCCCAGACCGACCCACCGAATTTTTAATTTATTTTTCAAGTTCCTTTCTTTTTTGAGAAAATCTATTTTTTCGAGCCCTTTTTTTAGTATTTTTTAAAAACACGAAAATTTAAATTAAACTAATTGCACTCATGTTTTTTTATTAAAACAACCAGTTCAGTTTTTCCTATTATGTCGCTAAGATCAAAAAATATTATTCGTAACCGGGTACTGTAGTAATAATAATACAACACTATATAATTTGAAATTTTGACACATCTTATCAACATGTATTCTTCAAAACTTGAAAACAAGAGTGTGCAACCAGTACATGCTGCCAGTGAAAACGTAATAGAGCCACGCTGCAGCTAAATTATCGTTTTAGCATGAACGGGTTGGCCCAACTGGGGTAGGACTATGCTATCACAGAATACCAGCATAAAATAGCAGCTTAATGGTGCTGTGTTTCATATGGTGAGTGTAGAGAATTGGAGACTCTTGTTACTGAAAATAAGGCATTCCATATTGGTGCTCAGAGGAAAAAACGCATCTGCATTTTGTGTCTTAATTGAAGATAAAAGTAGATGTCTATGGGCCACAGCCTTCACTTACCATCAGGTGGACTGTGTGCTCGTTTGTCACACTTATTCTAAATATATATAATATATATATATATATATATATATATATATATATATATATATATATATATATATATATATATATATATATATATATAAGTCAGTATTTAGATTTGCAAGAACTCCTGCCAAGTTATTGCACAAGTACTTGCAGAACCGTTTACACTACCAGCAATATTGCTGTCTCAATTTGCTTCTGCAAGCGGCCTGCAAAATAAGTTGTGGCAGTACTTGGAAAAGAGTTTACAATAGTAAGGGCAATATTTTTTGCATGCAAATCAGAGGATCCTAATTCAGAGTTGCCATCAATCATCATGCCAAGCTGTAGAAAAATATGTGCTGCTGCTATAGTAGTCTTATTTAGTAGTATTAAAAAGAAATGTTTATACATAGTAGAGCCATGCTGCATTAGTAGTATAGTTATAGCACAAATGGGTCAGCTCAACCGGAGAAGGACCACGCTCACAGAATACCAGCGTAAAATAGTAGCTTAATGCTGCTGTGTTTAGTATGGCGTCTCACGGGTGACAACATATCTGCATTTTGATTCATAATCGAAGATAGATGTAGATGTCCTTGGGCCGCATCAATTACTTACTATCAGGTGGACTGTGTGCTCATTTGTCACCCTATCATATAAAAAAAAGACAGAAAAATAGAAAGTGGGTTAAGAAGTAGATATTAAGAAGAGATAATGTTTGTATCCACAATCATCTATTAAAAGAACTCAGGTGCGAAGAACCTATGCATAGAATAATAAACATTTTGTATCCCATAATTTTCTGTGTTGTTCATATTTCTCTATTAGCCACACAGTATCATCCAAACTTTAAACTTTTATTTGAACGCAAAATAAACCGCAATTTACTGCCAGAAGTTTCAAAATAGTGTTTACACTTGCGACTTGCGGCAAGTCCTGCAAGTTACAAAACTTGTGGAAGCAAGCTTGACGTGATTGTTTATACGGCAGGAATAGCTTGTAGAAGTCAACTTTTGCAAAGTTTTGTTGCTAATCTAAACCTCGCTTAAGCTTTCCCGATCGAATACTTTTGCCTAATATTCGGCAATTCGACCAGGAAGCCTGCAGAATATTCGGTATTTGGTGTGTGGCGGAATATATATTTGTTGCAAGTCTACTTAAAACATTTTCAAGCACAATGATTCGCGTTACACAACCAGGATCCCGCTTGCACTCAGAATTTTGCATCTCAAGTACACGCGCCCATTGTACACAATAGGTACTTGAGAGTCGATTTTATTTTATATTGGTGCCTTACTCAGTTGATGACGTAAACCTAAGCTGCAACGTGAGGTATGTTTATTTAATAAGATCGTAACTTCAAGATTGTTCCCAAGTGCATGTACTTGATCTGAGTTCTGAGCTGAGGAACTTTTTATTAATACTAAGTATTTCATAGCATGAAGAAATTTATGCTATTGGAATAATTCGAGCCATCTTATCTTCTTCAAGAGTCTTAACAACTTATTGACATCGCTAAAGATCCATGTTAAGGAGTTGAAATTATTTGTAGATTAGCCCCGAGTTCATAACATTAATATTCAGTGCCTGTGAAACTACTCTATATGGGAGTATTCAAACATACCTCTTCTTTATTTCTCTAGCGGTGATTGCTGACACCACACTGACCCATACATTCAGAAATTGTTTAAAATTATAAAACTGCGCGACAAATTAAAAATATTAAAATTAATGAATAGTATATAAAACCAATTATTTTTTGCGTGTGGCTGTGTATTCGCTAAAACCTTTAAAATAATTAATTGATTTTGATACTGTTTTCATCATCTGTTACAAGGAATTCTTCTTAAAGAAGAGTTAGGGCGCAATTACACTTGGTCGTTAGCCCGCTTTTGGGTGCACGAAAGACATTACTCGAATTCGGGCGCCCGAAGCATTACATTACATTACATTCTTTTACTTGAATGGCAAACGACTCTGCGCCTGCGTTCGGTGAGGTACGTGTTTGCGTACGCCATGACATCCGCCAAAACCTCGTCAAGTATCTTGATTCGGATAACTAAAATCGAAGGCGGGCGTACTCGACTCCGTTCATTTATACTTAGTCGTTTGTCCGAATTTCATAGGCAATCGAATACGGCCAAACGACCAAGTGTAATTGCGCCATGGATAAATTTTATGGACATTTTATGTAAAGATATATTTTGAGCGTATTTTGATAAAATCGTAAAAAGGTAACACAGCACTGCTGAAACCAATTCAAAGAGTAATACCACACGGCTGACAATTTTATGTAGTAGTAGAATATACATTTCTATCTGAGGTATCATCGTCTTAAACTATTTCTGCCGTCAAATAGTATAGTAATATATAATTCCAATGCTGTGTTTCTGTCTGGAGAGTTGTGTGGCATGTTCCATCTTAGTCTTCAGAGATATCAACTATAGTTGTTACGTAGGTTCGATTCCGATTCCAAAAGTTCGGAACTTCCGATTGATTTTGCACTCTCTATTCATTTTCATCGGAAGTTATACCGTAGGTCGATCATTGTGTTATACAAAACTAGAGGAGCAAACCACATTACCGCGCGTCGAAAAAAGTGTAACCACTATCCAAACGCGACGACGCGACGTAGCCAATGATATATAAACTTATAGATACGTTGTCCGCACTCTAAAATGGCAAGATGAAATGAAGCCAATTGGCCACATCGCGCTTAGTCACGCACCAACCTGTCGCGCGACGCTACGTTTGTTTTTAATTTATTATATCGTGATTCGTGTGTGTAAACCTGTGCAAAACATAAAGAAAACATGGCGTCGTGTGTTTTCAGACGATGTACAAATTATACCCCAAAAGTTAAAGACAAAAATGTGTCGTTTCATGCGTAAGTTCACAAAACTACCTATTTTCATTTCATTTTATTCGACGACGTTGTCTAATGGCGGCCGGCGCATGCAGCTAGTAGTAGTGTTGCCGTTCTATAAACTTTAAAGTCCCTAGACTAACAGAAAAAATCCGCCAGAAACAGGATTTTTCTTTTTCTTAAAATCCGCTAGATGTCCCTAGGTACATTTTCGTGGTACCGTTAACTAAACTAACTGTCTAACTGAAAAATCTTGCCAAATGGTATACAATATATATATATATATATATATATACATACAATGAATACCGAAAATCTAAATCTATAAATTCAGAAAACCTTAAAAAGAGCGGACTCTATTTCATATAAATTACTTATATATAGTGTAGGTTAATGACATAACAACCAAAACAAAAACTATTCATGTACAAAATAAAAAATATTGTAAAAAAATAAATCTCTTTAAACCACGTTTAAACATTAGTCATCTTATTAAAAATAAAACAATTAGCTCAGTATGTTCTTGTACCTAAATTTCAAAATTAATAGTGAAGTATGGATCCAGATCTTCAAAAAGAACTTCAGCGGAAGCTGAAGCTTCGCCAATGTCTCCAGTTCCCATCTTTGGTTTATCTTTACCGACTTGGTTGACAAGATCTTCGGGAATATCATACGTTGCGCAATTCTTTTTTAATCCTTAACTGATTTTTAATTAGACGAATGGAATTTAAAGGTTTTTCTGATTGCTTGTTTTACAGTTTGCTTTTAACTACATTCATGGCACCAAATACGCGTTCAAATTCTGCATTTGAGTGCGGTAGTGATAATATTACTATTGCAAAATTACATAAATCTTCGAATATGTTTACTCCTGCTGCATTTTTGTATGTCGAAACCTTAGAACATGGTTTCAGGTCGAAACAGAGAAAGTGAATTAACGACATTGAATTGTTAGTTTATGTTCGGGAATTCCCGTGAAATTATATTATATATAGAGTGCTACCAACGGTAGATTACAAAATTGGACATATGATAAATTACTTATTTGAAATGAATTACTTCATAAAAGAAAGTCGCCATCTCAAAAGTCCAAATGTCGCTAGAAGTCGCTAAATAATTATTTCTCGCTAAAACGATTTTTTTATCCGCTAAACATTGTTAAAATCCGCTAGATCTAGCGAGAAAGTCGCTAAAACGGCAACACTGGCTAGTAGTCAAGCAACAGGCATCCCACTGTACCTACGGTGTCATATTTTCTTTCTCTTTCTTCACGCGTATAAGTAGTTCTAGTATTTTCGCCGTTTTTAAGTGCCGCGATGTTCGTTCACGACGTGTCTATATATAATACGTTATTGGACGTAGCTTTGAAACTACTAAACATTTTAAATAAATATATATCTGTCTCACTTACACAAGTTGCGAAAACAATACCGTCGCTAAGATTAAAAAGATAGACACACAAACGTGCAATGGCGCGTTGGTGTGGCTTTATTATATGAAATTTCACCCAAAATACGCAATAAAAAGGAGTTTTTTTAAGCTGCAGTTGTTTTTACTAAAAATATAAATAATACATAATTGATGAAATAAGACTTGTACTAATAAATCAAACAATATAAAATAGATGCTAAAATTTAATTCATATAAAATTTAAAATTAATTTATATAAAAATATTAATATTAAATAGGTAATATAATATATTTAATAGATCGTTCATGAATAAACTAAAATAAGAATAATTATTAATTATTTTGTATGAAAGTTAAAATCAGAGGTAACAAATTAACTTACTACAATAATTATTTAGTCTCCATTAGTTTGGGATAATCACTGATCGCAATATTCGACAATTTTATTTATTTGAGGTTTTTACGTTTCTATGAACATGAACTAAAACTTATGTGTTAAAAGTGATTGCGCTTGATTTATTATGTTTTTGTGATCTTGAATGCCATTCTTTTACTACGTATTTAGTATTTACCCATTTTTTGTCACGGATCGTTCGGCTCAACTCTGTCGGCGTCACACTGAACACTGAACTGACATTGGCTAGGCATATGGCTGTGGCCATTGGTGCAGTGGCAACGCTTTGGCGCGGTAATTACTAATCTAGTGTAATATATAAATCAATGAGGTCTATGCATAGCGGCTGTGCTGACCCTATCAGCGCATACGAACAAGTATAAACTTGACGCGCGGGGAACTTCTCTGAAATGATTGCTATGCAAGGTCTTCTTTTCAATTTCGTGTAAGGTATTGGATTCAGACGACTTATACAATTCATAGTGCCGAATTATCAGTTAAAGCGAAGACAGTTTTTACCGAATATATTTGTGATGAATAATGTGTGTAATTTTATTTTATTAGACGTTGCCCTTAGCACCCATATCTCTTCTGCCTACATCTCCGATTCCGGTTTTGGTTCCGACAAACCAAATTTAAAAACTCAGTTCCGAATTTGGTTCCGATTTAACAACTTCCGTAACATCCCTAGCTATTAACGCACATGCAGCCTTACTTACATAACATAAACACTCACGCCTGTCACCCAGAGCGGTAGGCAGAGACTACAGACTTCCATTTGGTATGATCCTGACATACCTCTCTCGCCTCCTTCACGTCCATATACCTACGCATACATGCTCGTCGGTTAAGGGTACTCTTAATTTGGCCCGTTTTCAATAAATTGTTAATTTGGACGATAAATTTTCGCCTAGGACGTCCCTTTCCGACTCTGCCATTCACTTCTGCAACATAAATTTTCTTTATCACTCTTTCCTCATTCATTCTTTCCACATGACCAAACCACCGAAGTATTCCTTTCTTAATCCTAGTCACAACATCATCTTGCAAACCACACTTCTCTTATCACACAATTTTTTAACGACCGCATTTCTACTGCGTTTATTCTACTCTCGTGCTTCGTCTGCCACACCCAACTTTCACTACCATACGTTAAAGTAGGGACCAACACAGCATTGTGAATTGCCATACGTGCCTTTTTTGACACATTTTGACAATATATGCAGCCTTATTTGTTTGAAATTGGCTGCAGGTGTCGACGGAGTGCTGTAGCCACCAATCAAACTGTAAATACGTTACTTATTGGAGTTTAAAAAAACCATTTTTTACCATGATTTTTTTTTTCATAAAGCTTGTAATAATTTAGTAAAACAAAATAACATACTGTTTTTTCTTTGCGTGACATAAATTGACCTCATTAGCACTCTTGTTACAAGATTATCCGTCCATTATATGGTTCGTAGAACGTGACTGCAATTGGATTACATTGAACCTATGCTTAGTAGATACTATTTTTGTAGTGAATTTAATTAATAGATAGGTTATTATAGATAATTCGTTAATTACAGCCTACCAAGTCACTGCTTATGTTCAGCTGTCGCTCCATAGGTTGTTTCGTATTTGCCATAGTAGCCACGCTTAGCAGGCTGTGTCGCTTTTTACGACATCCTCGCGACGAATTACATTTGTAAGGACCTCATTTGTCTTAGCTAATTTAGCTTTATATTAGTAGTATAGTTGTAGCACGAACGGGCCGGCTCGACCGGGGAAGGACCACGCTCTCACAGAATACCAGCGTGAAATAGTAGCTTAATGCTGCTGTATTTCGTATGGTGAGTGTAGATAACCGGAGACCCTTTTTACTGGAAACGAGGCATTCCATCTTAGTCCTCACGGGTGACAACGCATCTGCATTTTGATTCGTAATCGAGGATAGATGTAGATGTCTATGGGCCTCAGAAACCACTTACCATCAGGTGGACTGTGTGCTCGTTTGTCACCCTATCCTATAAAAAAAAGCTAAACGAATCATATTAACGAGCTGTGGTCTTTGACCGAACTTATCTAGGCACCTTGTCCGATGTACCATGTAGTTTATAATATGCGATAGCGTTAAATACCTTACCTACTACCTACCACCCCGACTACTCCGTGGCGCAGTGGCTTAGCAATGAGTTGCTGCGCTGGGAGTCGCGGGTTCGAATACCGCACGGAACAAGTATTTGTATAGCCTACAAATAATTGTTTCGGGTCTGGATGTATGTCCTTGTGCAATTTATGTTTGTAAACTGCCCCTACGATACAGGAGAAAATCCTAGTGTAGGGGTTACGTTAAAAAAAAAAACAAAGAAAAAAAAACCTTATTTACGGAATGTACAGAGAAAACAAGACATACATAGAGAACATTGACAATCTATATAAATTATATTAGGACATACAGAAAGTCTATGGATGTAGGTGGCTCAGGACCTTGTTTTGTGGCATTCCTTGGGGCAGGCCTATGTTCAGCAGTGGACTTGTGATGGGCTGTTGTGATGATGATGACTCGTTCTTTACAAAAGGATGGAGGGGCCTGATACACGATTTCAGATGTCTAAGGCATGTTCGGGATATGTTATTTGATTTGATAATAACAATCAAACAAGATGCTTATTACATTAAATTTTAATGATATTGATTCTACTTATTAAAAAGAGTTCACGTTTATTTTTTGTTTTTGTTAAATTGTCTTTTACTAACGTAGGTAGTGGATTTAAACAACACGCTTAATTAAGTATATCCCTAATGGCGTTTTTAAAATTTCGGTAAGTTCGAAATACCCATAGGCCCTGTCCTTCAAATCTAGTTCGGGACTCGTTCCGAAACATGTCAAGGCTACAGTGGCGTCATATTTAGTTTAAAATATCATAACCGGTTTTAGTCATTTATACTTTGTCTTTTAAGAACAAAGGTATATATTGCAATGAGTAATATTTAACAAGTCGATATCTTCACCACACTTCTTTGTCATTGTCGGTTGATTACAAATAACGTACCTACTTACGTTATTTGTAACTTCTTTTAAATATGGTAGTACCATCCAAAATATTCGCAGCCGCTATTAAGTAGTAGTGTCAATTAAAGATCCAGTGGTGCGATGTTGACGAGGCATCTCTAAATTTCTTCTTTCGGTTTTTTTTATAAAATTGAGGTTATAAGGTACTAACATTCCACCTGAGCGACTTACGGGCTATAGCACTGCAGTCCGTGGACACCCCACTTGTAGACAAGTTCATACAAAGAAGTCTTTCAGATGCTTGACACCCCTGAGAACTAAGAGCCTGCACTGCTGTTGAACTGCTGATGATGAATCTGAAAAAAACGTTTTTTTTTCTAGTTTTATATAGTTTAAACTTAGAAATTTAGCAGCAATTGTATTACAAATATCAAAACTATTATTTAAACCCGTAGTATTCGTAAGTAGCCACAGTGTCTAAAATCATTGAGAAGGAATATTATCATTGCAGAAAACTTCACATGCTCTCGAAATATTTTTATGCTTCAGTCATGCCAATTCATTAACGTATGTTTTCTCACACGTGGTAAATCAGAAATTAACAATTTCGCTGATGCCGGCGGATTGAACTCGAGTTGCTCACGTACTAAGCTTGTTTGCTCTCACTCTCATCATTAAATATAATATATCATCTATATAGTTTTCTCATCTGGTTGGGTTCCATAAATATATAATTATGAATCCTTAACTTTAATTTCTAACAATTTATATGAGTCATATAAATTGTTAGAAATTAAAGTTAAGAATTTCGTTATGGTGTTGTGGTTTAGGCAATATTATACGGTTTCTCATATTCAGGTTACAGATAGCCAGAGAAACGAATAAAGATCGTAAATAAAGTTTAAATATAAAATAAAAATTGGCTCACTGTGTACTATAGGTAGTACACTGAACCACCTGTATTTCAACTGTGAACCACAATTTCGATACCAGTAAAAAATCCTTGACAGATGACAGAGTGGACAGGAATGTGTTATGGAAAACACTAAACTCATATGGGTTGAGCGCTGGTTTGATACAGGCATTAAGGTCTCTTTATAGGGACTCTAGTGTTTGTGTCAGGATCAATGGGGTCTACTCGGACTGGTTTGGCATCCAAAAAGGTGTCAGACAGGGCTGTGTAGCTTCCCCTTGGCTGTTCAACCTATTTATGGACCGGTGTTTGCAAACTTTGAAAGATGAAGAATGTGGGTTAAGAATGGGCGAGTTAACCGTCAAATGCCTTTTGTATGCCGATGATCAAGTCATATATGCGTCATCGGCGGCTGAGTTGCAAATGATAGTTACATTAATGAACTGGGAATTAAAAGAAAGGCGAATGAAAGTGAACGCAAGTAAGACGCAAGTGATGGTTTTTGAAAGAGAAGAAAGTAAAACGGTATGTGAAATAAGAATAGAAGGAGAGTTAATTGAGCAGGTGGATGAGTTTGTGTATTTGGGATGTGTACTTAGCAGGGATGGTAGATATGATAGGGATATAGAACGACGAGTAAATGCAGGGAATAGAGTGAATGGGGCACTACACTCTATTGTGAAGAACCAGAATGTGTCAAAAAAGGCACGTATGGTAATTCATAATGCTGTGTTAGTCCCTACTTTAATGTATGATAGTGAAAGCTGGGTGTGGCAGAAGAAGCACGAAAGTAGAATAAATGCTGTAGAAATGCGGTCTTTAAGGAATATGCTAAGGTTGAATCTGAATGACAGGGTGAGAAATTGCGTGATAAGAGATAAATGTGGTATGCAAGATGATGTTGTGACCAGGATTAAGAAAGGAATGCTTCGGTGGTTTGGTCATGTAGAAAGAATGAATGAGGAAAGAGTGACAAAGCAAATTTATATGGCAGATGTGAACGGCCGAGTCGAGAAGGGACGCCCTAGAAAAAAGTTTATCGACCAAATTGGCGATATTTTGAAAATGGGCCACGTTAGAAGTACCCTTAATCAACGAGCATGTATGCGTAGATATATGGATGTAAAGGAGGCGAAAGAAGTATGTCAGGATCGTCCCAAGTGGAAGTCCGTTCTCTGCCTACCCCTCTGGGTGACTGGCGTGAGTGTTTATGTATTATGTTTATGTATGTAAAAATCCTTATTTGTGAAGACACTATTAAATTTTTGATAATCGTCTTTTATTTTTGTTGTACAAAATACAATAAAAAATATTACTTCTAATAACAAAAAAAATTGGTTTTGAGTGCTTTCTCTATGGTTATAATAATAATAAAATCAGCCTTCATTTAATTACTTACCAGTTGAAGCAAGAACAAAAACTAAACATAACATATCAATTATAATTTCAAATTATAAAGGTTTCGTATACTTAGTTTTCTTCACAGCAGTTAACTTCTTAATGACGCTAAGTTATCATATAAACCTCTGGATAAAATTAACAATTAGCCTTCCTCAAATAGTATAATTAACAGTCTTCATTAATTTACTGACTAATTAAAGAATCACGAAAAAAATACATCAAAATGCGTCAAAGTAAATCATCATCATCATCATCATTACAGCCCTTCACAAGCCCACTGCTGAACATAGGCTTCCCCCAAGGTATGCCACAAAGTAAATATTTACGCCATATTTAGTAAAGATAAGTTTATATTGAAGGAATATTTAATCAGACGTTTTGTACCTGACACACGAGGAGGAGGGAGAATCATTTTAATGTCATTGAGCTTCAAATTAGCCATATCGGGTTCTAGAGGAAACATAAAGGTTTTATTTAGACGATCTTTTAAATATTATACAGCTTTCCGATCGAATGAGGTAGCTCGTGCGAGACTTACAGCTTCTGGTTTCTTTACTGAAATATCAGGATGTCTTTTTTTTAAAGAAACGAAATCTGGAATGGAAGATAAATATACATAAATATCAATAAAATAAAATAAATACAAAAATAAACAAATAAATAAAAGCCCAACCAGTTGGAAACCCTCGGCAGGGAAGAACAAACGGCCGAGGGTTAGGGGGAAAGGGAAAGAAACCGGCGGATGATGCGGGCGGTATCGCTGTCTGTAATGATGGCCGGGTCTCAGTGGGGCCTGGCGCAGTCATTTTCGAGCACGGCTTCCGACAAGTACTTGTAATACGACAATTTCCGATCCACGAAACCGTATTTCAGAGCGAGCTCCTGGTGTAGAATTCTGGCTACTAGGTTGTGCCTGTGCAAGTACTCAGAGTTAGAAAGCGCCGAACAACCGTAGATGACATGTTTAAGTGACTCGTCGGGATGGCGACAAGCTCTACAGATGTCGACGGTGCCATCCTTTAGGATGTATCTCTGATAGTTAATGATCTTATTAACCTGATCCTGTATTGCACAGACGAAACCCTCGGTTTCCCCGAAGAGGTCACCAAAGCGTAGCCAGTAGAGGGAGGCTACAGTATCTACGAAAGGCTCATGAAGAGCTTTGTAGAACCTCCTGTGGAGCTCCTCCTTCCATACGGTCTCTCGGTCGGTAATGCTATGTACCTACTGCCGGGTCTTGCCATTGCTCGTTGGCTAAGGATAGAGGGGTAAGTCCTTTATCACAAGAAATGACGTCCCTATATAAAGGATCATCCGATCTCGCCAGAAAGTAATTACGGAGGCTGCACACTTCGTGATTATACATGGTGAGCGCGCTCAGAAAGCTACGCCCACCATGCCTTCGCGGCAAGTACAGCCTCATTACCGACGATCTCGGATGATGCATCCTATGGGACGTCATGGATCATGGTAGTGCGGACTTTTCTATCCAGGGCATTCAGTTCAGTGGAGTCCACCTGAGTATGCCAAAAGTATACATGAGGACCGGCATGACCAAACCTTTATATGCGTGCATAAAACACGTCGCAAACTGACTGTTTCATACCAGCCTCATCGATACCGATGTTCTGTGATATACCCAGGTATCGGTTTGTTTCAGCCACGAAAAGGGTCATTAAGTTGACGGGCATAGATAAACCCTCACAGTAAGCAACCCTTCCCCTTTCAACATGGAGGACCGCACACTTATCCGTCCCCAGCTCCATTCCTAAATTCACAAATGTAATAGAATTACTAAATTCACAAATGATGTTTAGCAGTTCCATAAGATAGGAGCGACTGGAGGCGAATAACTTGAGGTCATCCTTATAGAAAAGGTAGATCACTTTTGTCCCTCCCTTTCGCAGCTGAAATCCCCTCCCGGAGGCCTCCAGTAAGGTACTGAGAGAGTTCAGAGAGAGGCAGAACCAGATTGGACTCAGACAATCGCCCTGAAAAATACCCCTTCTTATCCTTATGCGGCTTTCCGCAGCTCATCTGCTCGCCTAGATGACAAAGGATCGTACTCCACTGTCCCATACACTTCCCGAGGTCGTCTCTAATTGTACAGTCAACCTTGTACAGCACGGAGACCCTCTTTAGCCATGTATGGGGCACCGACTCGAAAGGCTTCCTGTAGTCTATCCAGGCGGCGGACAAGTTCCGACGGTTGATCTAACTTGATTAATTCCGGAGCTATTTTAATTTTTAATGGAATAGGTTTTTCACACATTCCACTGATGGTAAGTGGGTGCTGTGGCCCAAAGACAACTACGTCTATTCTCGATTACGAATCAAAATGCAGATGCGTTGTCACTCCTGAGTCCTGAGGACATTGGATGGACTCACCATACGAAGCAGCAGCTTTTGGCTGGCCCTTCTACGATCGAGCCAACTAATGAAAAAGCATAATAAAGCTACATCATGATTCATGACTACCACGTATAAGTAAGACCTTTAATAACCGTATCTACTTTAATGGAGCAATTCTTATATTTAATATGTAATTAGTTTTTTGGAAACGGCTCAAACGATTTTTAGAAATGTTGTATTTTAGTAATGATTTACGTACCAGGTTTATCACGATAGGTCCTACCCTTAGAATTTTTCCCAAATTTACAGATCGTGTCGTCCCGGATGTGTTGTAAGAAGGAAATTAAAACAAGTTTGGCAGCAAGTTGTTTTAATTTCCTTCCCGATATCAACTCAAATGATAAAAAAACAGCCCGACTGCCGAGCGTGGTAGCTGTGGCAAAATTCCCCTATTTCATTTTATGTTGTTTACGTTATGTACCTATGTACCCTGATGTAGTATATAAAATTAATAGGCGTAAATTAAAGAAGAGAAGCTAAATGGACTCCTCTAATTCATTTTATTGTTTTATTAACTACTATTCCATTCTGTTGTAAAATGTTTGATTTCTTATTCATTTTAGTTGGCAAATTAACTGTATATACAATAAATGCGTTATTCAGAAGTTTTTTTTTTAATAATAGGGCAAAGCTACGACACCGGTACGTAAAGAAGCACCAGACAGCTTTAGCTCCCCTGAGAGCACAACCTCTGAAGATAATAAAAGGAAGAGTTTTCGCCGAGAGAAGAGTTTTAAAGACGATCGCAGACCGGCGAGGGAAGGCAGCGAAGAGTTCGGACAAAGAGGAGGCAGTTTCAGGGGCAGGTATTTAAGTTTTCCTGTTTTAAGTAAGCATGTATGGTTCTTCCTAGTTTTTATACTTTCATTAAATATTTAACTAAATGTTTTTGGGATATAAGGGGGATGTTTTTTTAACGGTCTTTAAAAGGTCGGTAATAGGTCTTTAAAAGTCGTTGGTGATGGGGCAGCTGTTGTATATTTTCTTTCACTAAGATAGTGTTGGTCCATCCGAAGGCGCAATTATTATTTTGCTTTAATTTAATTAATTTTTATTGTGTTTGTTAGATAAATGTTTTACAAGTCCATGATTCTAGGAGTAAAATAGAATACTATTTTATTCTTATGGTTATTGTAATAAAATACGAATATAAATAACAAACACAAGCTAGGCAGCAAAAACCTTTCATGGCGGCTCCACATTATCGCCGTGAATTCACAGCACAAGTCTTGCCCTCCACATTCACGGGATGCTCACAATCGTTCGTGAAACCCTCCGTGAAACGGACGTAGAAGCTGCTGCTGCAATAACGTTATTTATTTATTATATTTTTATTATATATTTTATACGTGTTAGAACCATACTGCAGTTATATTAGTAGTATAGTTGTAGCACGAATGGGTCGGCTAGACAGGGGAAGGACCACCCTCTCACAGAATACCAGCGTAAAAATAGTAGCTTAATGCCACTACTACTTCGTGTGGTGAGTGTAGAGAACCGCAGACCCTTTTTACTGGAAACGAGGCATTCCATCTTAGTCCTCAGGGGTGACAACGCATCTGCATTTTGATTTGTAATCGAGGATAGGTGTAGATGTCTACGGGCCGCAGCAACAACTTGCCATCAGGTGGACTGTGTGCTAGTTTGTTACCCTATCCCATAAAATAAATTGCTGTGGCAACATACTCGTATCACTATTTAGATGTACAAAACAAGAAATTTATTGGAAAGCGTTGAGAAAAAAAAGAAGATGGTGTATGATTAAATTAAATCGTCCGCATGCCTTTGTAGTCCAAAACGAACTGGCACGGTGCCGTGAATGTGGATGTGTACGCGTTAACGCCGCGCGAAGGCTGTGTGAACACTTTGTCGCGGGACAAAGTACTGACTCTGATCGGGGAACAGGCGCGAACGCGCGATCGGGGAACATGCGCGAACGCGCGTGTAGCGCGCGAAAACAATCCACACGTTCACGCCTGTTCACGGAGGTTCACGGCGAAAATGTGGAGCCGCGGTCACTACGGCGCTTTGTTTTAAAATGCCAAATTCTCCTGCGGGTGTCGGCGGCGCCTTTGACAAGATGCGGCACGTGCCAAGGGGGCGCGACACAAAGGCGATCGTATCTAAGTGAACAGACTATAACGATATATGAATGTATAAGGGGGACGTCACACCGCCCGTGTTCACACGAAATGCATAAATTCATAGTTCAAAGGAAATATCCACACAATAAATAGAAGTACGTAACGCGAAAGCGAAGGCAAAAATTTTATGAAATTTGTCCCCTCATGTTTGTATGTGTTGAAAGTATATTAAAGGATTTTGCTGTTTTTTTAAAAGTACTTTTATTGGTTCTTCTCTCTTTCAAACAAATCAGTTTTATCCAACTAATTTAAATTAAGCTAAAATAGACTGTTGTGTTAGAGTTGCGCTATTTATTAATAAAATCCGACTAATCAGCGTTTTCTATGAACTGATGTGTCCCAGATCCCAGTACGTTTGTTTAAGCGCACATTCAACAGAATACGTCCGGTCCGATGGTTTTCACTTCTGCTATGACGCGTACACTGTCATTGTCAGACCCATAGAATACATACTATAATACAAAATAGAATGGCTGTCAACTTTACTTTGTACGAGGTTTGGCGTCTCCAAACCCGATTCGCTGTGTTGACAGACTGAATAAATTTACACATTTTAGACTTTTCATTAATTTCAAGACCATCATTAAAAAATCGTTTAAATTTTAATACATATTTATTTGTAAATAGGATGCAATTTGACATTTTCTAAATAATTTGCATGCGAAATTTGGAAACGATTGTAACGTCAAAACACATCTCGTGTTGCATTTATACGTGTGAATTGACGTATTAGTGACATTTTCGTGGCTACGAGGGCTCCGCCCACTCCCCCGTTCTATTATGTATGTATTATGGTATTCTATGGCCAAACCTGTTCTCTACCATTTTCTATATATTATATTAAGCTCTTTCTTATTTGTAGATTAGTTGCATTGTGCTTTGACTGCAAACAATGAGATCATACCATCATCAAATAACTGGTAGGCGTATAAGTTCTCAGCTTGTAGGGTATTTTCAATCATACCAGCTATTTTTTCGATATCTTTACCATTATTTATTATTTTTTTCTTTAAAGACGTTAGCATTTTCTCCTGTATCGTGGAGGCAGTTCACATACATAAATTGCACAAGGACAAACATTCAGACCCGGAAAAATATTTGTAGGCCATGTGTTCTGCCACTTGTTCCGTGCAAGATTCGAACCCGTGGCTTTTAGCGACGCAACTAAATGTTAAGCCACCGAGTCGTCGTGTAAGTTGGTGATACACCGAATGTGGTTTCTGTCAAATAATGTCGAGTTAGGTTACACATTCGGTTATTTATAACATGCGCTGAAAATGAAGTTCGGTCAAACTGTAGATGTGTCATAAATTTTGAATAACGTTACTTTTTAAACATTTTGTCTTTTGTTTTCTTTATATTAGATGATATTATTTTCCAATTTATTAATAAAGAGCAATGGTATTTATGTTATGGTACAAAATCTGATTTTATTTTAAGGAAAATCATGATAAAGTACAGCCTAATTTACTGACAATTGTTGTACGATACCAAATTTGGGCAAATTAAGCAGTATATGGTATGCTATTATTATTATAGTCAAATATGTTAATTAATTTCGGTAGCATAACATGTTAAATGCTCGGTCAATGAAACGAAATGCGGCCAAATTTAGAGTTCGGTAAAACTGTCTAATTCCGGATAAAGTTATATCGTATATGAAACGAATTTCGGTGCAACACTACTTAAAATCATCGAATTGGTAGCACGGCGCTGTTATTTAAACTCTTTTTAAAAAGGGGTATACTGAAATAAATTTTTGAAGAAAAGATATAATGGTCCATCGGCAATTATCAAAGGATACACTCGCCAATGTTAAAAATATACTAGATCGAGAGTTAAATTAGAAAGTCCGGACATAATTATAATAACGGGCTATGAGGGATTCTATGGCAGCTACCGTGGGTGACTGAGCACCTGCTCTTTCTCTTTTAGATTTAGTATGGATATGCATGAGCTAGTAAGTTTTACTTACAGCCTTTATTCGTTCTACTGCTGAATACAGGTCTATGAAGCGATTATGCCGCCGGTCTGCGTCAACTAATGATTCTGATATTTTGTGATTTTCCTTCATTGTCTTTCGAGTATGTGTATTTTTGGATTGTTTTTCTAACTCAAGAAAAAGCCTCAAATTCGATTTCTCTAATTCGCTCTGTGATTCACTAATAGTATTCTGAAATCTGTTGTCTGTGTCTAACAGGGAGAGCCCAAGCTTAGGTACCGCCTTACGAGAAAGCTAAATCCTACATACATCCTACACAGCCTGTTCTTAGGCAATATGATAGCGCGGTCGCAGACGGAATCCTCTACGAGGAATTTTCTTTATAATTGCAAAATAGCATTTTATTTAATCTTTTCTTTAGATATAACGGGTAGTATATATTGCAGTTTTTCATTTTATAAAGGTTGATCTATTTTATCCTATTACATTATTTGAAGATCATGTTAATCTATCTAAACCACGATTGGTATTGTTTTTACACACTTTGATAAAATTGACGTGTTTGTATATGTATGAATCTTACAACGTTTTCAATTTGTTGTCAATTGTCATCGGTTCCTCATTGACAATTTCGTGAATATGTCTTAGATACTGTGGTCCATAGATATCTACATTTATCCTCGATTAAGAATCAATATGTAGATGTGTATCACTAAGATGGAATGCCTCGTGTCCTGTAAAAACGGTCTCCGGTTCTCTACACTCATCATACGAAACACAGCAGCATTAAGCTGCTATTTTACGCTGGTATTCTGTGAAAGCGTAGTCCTTATCCGGTCGAGCCGACCCATTCGTGCTCCAACCATAATATAGCTGCAGCGTGCCTCTACCACGTAAAATTTCACTTTGTTAACAATCAAAGAGTGTATTTCATTAACAATTAATATAGGATTAGATTACATGATGCTACTACTTGAATATTCGAGTTTAGTTTTTATAATGGACGTAAGATTTCGTCAACGTTGCATTTTGCTATTTTTTATTTAAAATTACAGTTGGAAAGAATGAAAAGTACAGACCAATTCTGTGGTGTATATTAACTTGTAATTGCATGTTTTTCAAAGACACTACTTCTATTAACTACGCCTATAGGAGTCCACTGCTTAACATAGGCTTACCCCAAATATTATATTGATTCATCTTCTATGTAATTAAGAATAATACCTTGAGACGTAGTGTCTCTTCATCGAAATGATTTTCCTATTTGTTTACGTATTTATTTATAGTACAAGCGTGCACCCGCGTGACATTTCCACACTTGAAAACACTCATGATTTGTAACGAGATAAATCGATAAAAATTTCACAACTCCGGCACTTCCACGGTACTTACACGCGCTCTTACAGGAATTGATACAAAAAACAACAATATAACAGATTCATGGCTGCTCTGGCCTTCATCGCGGTTCTTTGAACCCGTTGCACGGCATTTTAGTCATTACGCCGTTCTTGTATCACAAGATGTATAGGTAACCGCTTCCGATATTTATTAACATAAATAAATTATACTGTATACTATGTTATACTTTTTTATATCGCTATAGTGTTATTTGTGTGTGGAATAATTGGAAAGGTAAATCAACTGGTTTTTCTAAGCAGGGAGCACAAGGAAGGCTTCGATAGATCTGGACCGGGTCGTCATAGTGAGAAATTTGGCGGAAGGCCTGATCGTGGAGACAGGTTTGTGATTTTTTTTACCTTTTATTTTGTATCAGGAGTTGTATTTTTTGATTTCCTATCCGTATTTATATATTTTATTACATCAAAAAGTTAAAGAGTATTTAAGTTTTTTAACCATCTTTTTTTTAGTATGGTAAACGTCTAAATAGCTATAAGTTTCTTATATCTTAAGTAAGATAATACGTAATCAAGACTGACAAAGCCCAAGTTAATGCTGCATGTTCAATTTTTTTACGGTTATTTTTGTTCCCATGATAATTCATATATAATTTTGCTCAGTGTTGCCTTGTTTTAAAAGCTATATTCGCGTGAATTTATTGCAATTGACAGACGTGTAGACATCATCTTTTTCGTGCGTTTTTATAGCCTCAATATCAGTCAGAGTTTACTAATAATGGGTTTAGCTCCTTCATCAGTAATTACAATAGTGTAGTCATAACTTATCGAGTTTGCTCATAACGCTAGAACGTATGTAATAATTAAAAATCGTTTATTACGAAAGAGGCTAATTTTGTCTTTTAACTGTCAATATTTTAACGTTTACCGTTCATTAACATTTATGTATTGTTAGTAGATTCTCGGCATAATGCAACCATGTTTCATATTATAAGTGACGAGAAACGGAGAATTTTATGCACGGTATTTTTATATAGAATAAGGCTGACAAACGAGCACGCAGTCCCGATGATTAGTAGATGCTGTGGCCCATATACATCTACATTTATCCTTGATTTCAAAAAACCCACTGCAGATGCGCTGTCACCGCTGAAGACTAAGACAGAGTGCCTTGTTTCCAGTAAAAGGGTAACGAGGTATTCTATCCTAGTCCTCGGGGGTGGCATCGCTGCTATATTTTGGTTTTTAATTTAGAATAGTGGTAGGTATTTATGGGCTACAGTATCCACTAACCATCTGGTGGACTCTTTTGTTATCCTTGTTTCCATAAAAATCTATTCTTGTCGACATAATGTTCACAATATCTGGCTACTACGCTGGTCTCGGGCTCGTATTCAGACAATAATGTCGCTGAAAGTCCCATTTGACATCAGTCTCGGGTAGATTAGAGTGAGTATTTCCCATTGACTTATATATTACTAGCGTAAGGACCGGGCTGACCGAGCAACTAAATAGGACCAATGCGCTGGCCCTAAAATGACATTTTAGGGCCAATGCAATTCGGTCGACAGTGATGTGCGCGTAGGATAGATTTGCCTGTCATAAAATATGCCTAGTTGCGTAATAAAAGCATTCAAAAAAAACCGGCCAAGAGCGTGTCGGGGCCACGCTCAGTGTAGGGTTCCTTAGTTTCCCATCCGTCACAATAAGTGTTCCCACTTATGAGTTTAAAGGTGGGCATCCATTATGTTCGCGCTCCAGCAGCGCTCCGCGCTCCTGCAACTGCTCCCGGTAGTGGATACTGTTGTTTCCATCCAAGTTCAAAATGATTTTCCTAGAAAATCCTTATAAAGTTCTACTTTTCAGATTTTTTTCATATTTTCTAAACTTATGGTTCAAAAGTTAGAGGGGGGAGGGGACACATTGTTTTTTTATTTTGGAGCGATTATTTCCGATTGATGATGATTTTAGTGAACCCCTATTCATTTTTAAATACCTTTCCAACAATATATCACACGTTAGGGTTGAAATTAAAAAAAAATCACTTCCCACTTTACATATAGGGGGTGGGGGGGCTACCCAAATAAAACATTTTTTCCAATTTTTATTTTACCACTTTGTCGGCGTGATTGATACACATTTTGGTACCAAATTTCAGCTTTCTAGTGCTAACGGTCACAGAGATTAAGCGAGGACGGACAGACAGCATGACGAAACTATAAGGGTTCCTAGTTGTCTACGGAACCCTAATTACGATACAAAGATTTAAAAAAAAAAAACATGGGATATCGTGATTAAAACTACTTTTACGGATTTTATCGCGTTTATTTTTACTTCTTATTTTTAATTCCCGACGTTTCGGGCGCTTTCCAGCACCCATGGTCACGGGGGACTGAGATGACTGACGTCTAGCCTGATTTAAGATCTTAGCGCTTCCTCGAATGTCTTTTTTAGTGGATATCTTGACACACGTAGGAATGAGATTATGATCTCTGCATCTCTTCAAGAAATTTAAAGCTGTTATGTATCTTGCGCGCTTGGTCTTTAGATCTTCTAATCGGCGTATTTTATTTGCTGTTTCCAGTCCGTACTGGTTAACATAATGATTTCTTACATTTACGCGAACACTACACATGATTAAAACTACTTTTACGGATTTTATCGCGTTTATTTTTACTTCTTATTTTTACCATGGGTGCTGGAAAGCGCCCGAAACGTCGGGAATTAAAAATAAGAAGTAAAAATAAACGCGATAAAATCCGTAAAAGTAGTTTTAATCATGTGTAGTGTTCGCGTAAATGTAAGAAATCATTATGGGATATCGTATCATCGATAAATAACCTTATATTAATTTTGTTATAATTAAATTATTATATAAACACATTTTTAAAGTTTTATTTTACAGTTAGTCAGTTTAGTTACGTTACCAAGATTAGGCCATGGTTGGATTCAGACCCTCAAAAATATTGTACATGGAAAATAAAATTATACTTTTGTCAAAAATTATTTCAAGTTTCATGTTTGATGTTATCTTTCCATGTGCTGGGATTTTGGCGTCACGCGTTTAGTTTTTCATCTATACGTTTCGTTTTTTGACGATTTTATTTTGATTTCTGTTTTATTTTTGTCTATAAAACTAATTTTATTTAAAAAAAAGGCAGTACTCATGTACTATACAGACATTCTCGATATGGTAGAGGTAATATTAAAAAGTAAAAGGACCTAATAAAAGTACAAGTCGGTCAACCTTAAGGTAAAATTATGGTATTTTCGCTTAGTATTATTACGATACTCTATACTACACACTATGGTACAAATAAGATAATTATACTACGAAATCCGACCCTGGTTACGTCGTGGTATGATGTTTGTATTATGACAGATGCCCTACTTTTTCTTGTATAAAGAAGTTACGAGTAAAAGATTTAGATGGGCGTATCCTTCCTTTTGAAATCATTGGTGTTTCCAAATTTGCTTTTATTTATTTGAAAGTCATGTCAAATGATATATTGTCTGCGCAATTGATATCCCCTTAGGCATGATTCCGACGTGATCAAATATCAGCCACTAGAACTTGACACACAGTGATGAAACAACTTTTCCAACTCGCAACATTTTAAACTATCCCGAAAATAGGTCCAAATTTTTATTATTTAAAAACAATCATTTAATATATAAGAAAAAGCGTTGATGATGGCACGCAGCCTTGTGGAACACCAGCGTTAATAGGCTTGTAATCAGTGCCTACTACTACATTAATGCTCCGATTAGCAAGAAAACTAGTGATCCAATCGCACAATTTCTCGGGAAGCCCATAGGAAGGGAGCTTCTAAAGAAACGCTTTGTGCCAGATCCTATCGAAGGCCTTCGCTATGTCCAAATTAACGGCAAATTAACAAATGCCTCCCCCTTGGACTCTACTGCCTCCGCCCATCTATGAGTAAGTTAGACCAGAAGATCACCAGCTGATCGACCACGACGGAAACCGTATTGGCGGTCACTGATCAGCTGGTGATCCTCAAGGTACCTCATGAGCTGGCAGTTCATAATAGACTCCGCGGTCTTCCAAGAATTCGGGATTACGCCTTTGGAGTAGGAGTACCGGTAAAGACCCGTTTAAACCGGTGCCAACTCCGGAGCACACGTCTTCAGCACAATGGGAAGGACTCTATCGGGCCCACTCGACTTACTAACGTCCAGGGAGAAGAGTGCTTTGCGAACCGAGCGCTGTGTAAACCGCATATCCGGCATGGAACACTCACACCGCGGGATGGTCGGAAGTGTGTTCCCCCCCGTCGAGTTGGACGCAAAGGGAGATCCTAACAGATTGGCTTTCTTCTTTGCGGCATGGACCAGTGAGTTGTCCTCTCTGTGCAGATATGGAAGGGATGACTGACAGAAGTTCCATTGGACAGCCTTAGCGAGAGACCAGAATGCTCGGGTTCCCGAAAGAAGGCGAACTAGCTTCTCGCCAATTCTGCCGATGTGCTCAGACTGACTATTTTGAAGGACCTGGAGGTGGAATTATACTTATTTTTAAGAGCGCTGGCGTTTACATCCGAGACGTTGATGCGTCAGCCCATGCCCAGTAGCACTCCTGCTTATAGCTTGACGCTATTTTACAGAAACGACCAAACCATGGCTAGGATCTGTCTCCGATTGGCACCACAGAGGACGGAACAAGAAGTTCCATACCCTTCATAAATCATCAACGGGGAGCAGATTCAATTATAAGTGACGTCTGCGATCGTCTATCTGCCTGTCAAACGTGGCGATTTCAACAAATCACTGTAGTGATTGGGAGATGAGAGGGCCCACGTCATACTGTGAACTGTTACAGGCTGGTAGTGATGGAAATAGACACATTAAGGCAAGTGACAAAAAAAATATCACAATGTTCCATCGTTTCGTATGGCTTTATAAAACGTAGATGCGCTTCCGGCTAGCTCTCTCTCTCTCTCTCTCTCTCTCTCTCTCTCTCTCTCTGTTTTATTGCAATCAAAATCTTTACAAATAAATAAAATTGAAGTGTGTATTTGTAATATCAAAATAACAGCCTTTTACTAAATGTATATGAAAGTATATACGGTATGTACTTATAACAAAAAGCAATTTTTAAAATTTGTCTGTCTATTTGTGCCGACTAGTCTCCGAAACGGCTGGCTCGATTTTGACGGGACATTCACTGGTAGATATCTGATGTTATTAGGAGTAACTTGGCTACTTTTATTTTAGAAAAATAATTAGGATCCGCACAAAAAAATTAAAACCTAAGAAATCCATCGTAATAAATTCCACACGGACAAAGTCGCGGGTAACAGCTAGTCGAATTATAAGATGTTCAATTTTAAGCTAATGTTTTTAGTCAGTTCTCACTAGACATGAGCAAAACGCTTTAATGAAATTACTAGCGAATCGCGTTTTTAAATTTTTGTCATAAGATACGTATCACTCATACGTATCTCTCGAATTACAAAATTGTTTTCTGTGCCTAGAAGATTGCAATATAGTCGATGATATGATTACAAGCTCGTGGAAATTGTCCGTGTGGTCGGAGCTAAGTTCCGCAAAACCCGCTGCAGAAGGACCCAAAAACCAGAACTCTTTTTAATGAAAACGAGGCATTCCATCTTAGTCCTCAGTGGTGATGACGTATCTGCATTCCAATTCTTAATCGGGGATAGATTTAGATGTCGATGGGCCACAGCATCCACTTATCATCCGCTTTCAAAAGCTCGTGACAAACGAGAAAACAGTCCCACCTGGGCTGTGTTCTCATTTGTCACCCTTTTTCTATACGAGTTAAAAAAAAACTTTGTAAAAATCACAATTAAGGGCTGCTGCAGTCTTCAGCAGATTTGACGGCATATAATCAGTTTAACAGACTGATCTCCAAATGCATGCGGTTAGACTTACGCAAGTTTAATACATCTCGTAATTAATTAGCGATTAGGCCGAACCAAGACACGTAGTCTTTGCTAGAGATATGTTTACCGGGAAGAGCCAATTGTCGAAATTTGCCGACTGTGGTAGCATCGTTTCCGGGACAACTTGAGATTTTGAGTGAGCTTGAGAGGTTTTTCTGACAGAACATATCGCTAGATCCACATGCAAGTGTGAGTAACGATCCAAGAGCAGGTATACTATGTAGTTTCGTCCTCTACGGTGGCCTTCGATCAACGATACCAACTAGATAACGGGTCACGTACAAAATCATAGCTAAATACTGTCCGCATGAATATAAACTATGAAAAGACATAAATTAAATAACATTTAGTGTGAAATCAACCTTAAAGGATAACAAATAAAGTTCTTTTTCCCGTTATTGCCTTGCGAGCTACACTCTCACGTGCAAGAACTCACATCTCACGTGCGCTCTTATTTACTGAGATAAATTTCTTGCGCCGACCCGACATCTAGTTGGTATTGTTGATCGAAGACGGTGGCGCTACTCTGAAGACGTGAAGGAGAAATTTTGTTATTCATGAAAGGCGGCAACACTCTACTGAAGAACTATAGACAGATTTCTCTTCTAAACCACGATTACGTTCCCTTTTTTACGAATCATCTACGCAGACTTGACGACTTCTAGCCTCATTTTGAGAGCTTATGAACGAGAGATAGATAGATTCATAGCTATAGAACTAGTTGATTTGAAACTTTTTACAACTAAGCGAAGACAGCTTGAAAATACATTTTATATAAAATGTTTAAAACTTGGTAAAATTAATCATATTTATATAAGATGTCCATCTTATATAAATATGATACCGACACGTGCACTTGTTTCAATTATAATTCTTATTTAATTATATAACTGACCGGTTTCGCCTTACAGCGTCATTACCTCATTACTCATTAGGGTAACATTCACATTACGAGAATTTTTTTTTACATTGGTTTAAACCTATTGTTTTTATGTGATTTTTACATTTATCAGGCGAGGGGGAGGCAAGCCGTGGGAGAACCATAATGTAGTGTCTCCACCAGCTCCAGTGTCCGACGACAATTGGGATGAGGCTCCGGCGCCCTCCCAGCCCTCGTTCCAGTCGCCACCGCCCCGCCAAAACAGTAGAGACTTTCAGAGGTAAGTCGTTGCATAATGATACTTTAAATTATATTCAAAAGATCTATTTCTTTTTAAATAAATTGAGGAATTAATGGCAGATATCGGAAAAAGCGTGAGACAAACATTAAAAAAAATAATTTAAAAAGATCTGTTAGTTATGTACAATAGCCCGCCATACATTGTAAAGAAATTTTCTATCAAAAAAAATTTATAACGAGCCGGCAGAAACTGCGCATACATTTTGTATTAGATCCCGTAGACTGTAAGTTTGCCGAACCAATCGCCCGCTTCTATGCCGTAATCTATGGATATATGCCAACCGCATGTCTGTAATTTGTCCTGTCCGATTTTATGGAAGGCTCGTTCTTATATTTTGTACTAGACGCCGCACATCATCAGAAATTTCGAAAGCTGCGTCCGTGCGATGCGCCCGTATTGGGGGATAAGACTGACCAAATTGACTATAGTCAACCAAATCTAAGAAATACGTTTTGACGTATCACATTAATCATTCCGCAATAACTGCATAAGCGTACTCACACGATTTAAAATAACCTTTTTACGTAAATCTGAAGAATTATAAAGTTATCTATATTTCATTACAACGTTTATATTTTTTTATCATTAATTTAAATTTGAATTTTTCTACCAAAGCAAAATATTAAAAAATTACCAGTATTAATTTTTTTACAATGACGTCGTTTCAATGATATGTCGCTATGTATATTACCGTAGTGTTTGGGTGATTAAAATTCATTGTTATGCGAATAATTGGCAAAATATTCAAATAATCGGTAAAAATAATTAAATTAATTTTTTAATGTATTATTTGTTTAATTTAATTTTTATTTTTATTTTCAAAATTCCTTAAATTACATGAATCATGAATAAAACAATTTTATTTTTTTACGTTGCAATGTAAATGTGTGTAGGCAAAAAAATAGGCAAGACCGTGCTAAGATAACTACTACATAATTTCAATATCTCGCCATTTCGGTACCAGTTACTCGATTCCACAGAGTCAGTAATTCATTCTTGGGGCGATGTATACGCTTTTACAACAAAATCCCAGTAAATATACAAAATTTGACGTAAGTACACAAAGTTCAAAAACTTTATTTAAACTTTTTGACCTTTGTGTACTTAAACTAAGTTTGTATAAAAAGGGTTATTTTAATATTAAGGAATTAATGGATGATAATAACACCTGGGAAAGGTGATCGCTACCAAGCTATTTCTAATTTGTTTTGTATTATTGGTAATAAATTGTAACATGCATGATTGTAAGCCCTTTTTTTTTAAACTAGTCCCGTTGGGTTTCTTGCTAGTTCTTCCCAGGACAGAGGTTTTTTAATGCGAACCAGTAATTAATGAAAAAAGTGACTTTCAATAAGTATTATTCATAATCTATATTGAATAAAAAAGATTCTGTTTCTGTTTCGAGAGCTTACTGTGTGTAATTTTGTGATTTTGTGTATGTGTTCTTATTTTGTGACTCGAATTTAACTTTTTGGACTGTTTCTTCTATATTCGTTGAAGCAATGTGCCCACGTCACAAAAGATGATTGGGAAAAGTGGTAGAAAAACAAAACAAATTATTATGGGTAGCTTTGAAAGAGACATTAATTTTGACTTCATTTTTGAAAATCAATTAATAATTAATATAAACAACGACATCTCTACTAGTTGTATTGAAAGTGATTGAATAAATTTATTTTTAATCTAGTTTCAATCTCAAATTTTTATAACTGTGCCTCTTGAAATAAGCAGTAACAACAAATACAAAGAAACTGATAAATCTTGTGTTTTAAATTATACATTTTTAATTTATTCTGGTATTATTCAAACCAAACTGCAAATGATTATCAACTCCAAGTAATCAATATCGATTTTTTCAAGAATCGAATATTGTACGTTCCCATTTTTTTGTTGGCATGCTTGGTGCAATAAGTTTGACAGCTGTCAAAAGGTATTTCTTAGATTTGGTTGACTATAAATTAATATTATAATATTTAGTTACGTTGTTAAAAAATATACAGCCTACGAAATATTGGTGAGAAGTAGGTTTGCCGGAATGAAATTTATGATAGTCTGGAGTTTGCTGATGGTCATCCGTTGGATAACTTCTTACAGTATGCGCCCGGTCTAATAGAAAAATATAAATTAAAAAAGAAAAATTAAGGTTTTAAATATCTATTTTCAGATTATTTTTAAAGGTATTATGGCCAGTGTTTTTTCAGCTTCTTTTGTACTCGTATGAAAAAAGTTCTTATATATACATATTGAAAACGTGTTGACGATTAACAGAAGAAAGCCTAGGTCGGAACAGGAGAAACATGGTCCTAAACCGGCTTGGAAGAGTAAAGAGACGGGTGTCGGAAAGAGGCTGAAGCAAGCGGCCGAAGCTGCGAGTATAGAGGCGAAAGGAGCAACGCGAACTTCAGTGCAGGATCGCCTGCGACGGTACTGCGCTGTTGCATAGATGTGTCTGTTAACACGTTTCTGTATTCGCACCAAGCTTTACATTTTCGTTCACATGCTTGCTTTATTTGCTTAGCTGTTTTAAAAAAAATATGCGTCTTATTATATAGAATGAGATTGAGGTCTGCGAGTTCTTTTTATTCTATTCTTATAAATTACGAAGCGGAAATTTTTGTATCGGTACTTGTAAAGTTATGCTTTTAAGGGAGTTTAAAACAGATAGGTCTTCTGAATATCACTTTTTTCTAGTAAAAAATGTATAAAACATAAATAGTAAAAATATAAAAAACAATTAAGCGTTGATGTTTTTAATTGCTTTTGATGATATTGTATATTGCTTTTTTTCTGTACATATTTGTTTTAAATGATAAAACAAATAAAAACATTAGTGTTAGTTATATTCTGCAATAACCGGAAGTGTAGCAAATGTTACGCAGAAAATTAAACATGCGGAAATATCCACGCGTGATGATAATTGTTTACTAACAACACGCAAACGTTTTGTAAACATGTGTACAAAAAATAATCAAATAAAATAATTTTTTTTATATTCCAATTAAATCTTTGGCATAATTAAAAAACGATATATCTATGCAAATTTTTAGCATTCAATTCTAGAGAAAATAATCGAGATAAACAGCTTCTGATGAAGTACCGTACTCACGGAAGGAAAGAAAAAAAATTAGACACGGTTTTTTTCTGTCATTTACTTAGATGTCAACAGTCATATTGTTTTTAAAAATATATAATATCTCGCGTGTGGACGAAAACGAGTGAGCATTAACAAACGGCCCAGTGTTGTTTGTCCTGATTTCTTCGCCCCATTTGCTTGCGATCACGCTTGGGTACGCGGCAAATTCAGGGTTGCCAGGTAAATAGCATTGTTTATCTTTATTTAAATAAATAGATGTTAGCATTAAAATATACAATTATTAATACAATAAGTAATTGAGAATGTATTCAAATAATTTAAAAGCCTTCGACCACTTCGCCTAACACATTTAACTCAACACTTTCATGATGTTTAGCTATTTAACAGAACTGGCAACCCTCATGATTTAATGCTCTCTGTATGTTGCAAGCACAGCAGGCAGTTACCTCGTACCGTTCGATTGCACTTTTATGTATGCCCTATCACATCAGCTAGACTACTTATAGTGCTCTTACACTGTCAATAAATATGTATGTTATTCTATGTATTATCTCTACCAATTGGATTTTGATCGTGAAAACCACAAATTTCGTAGGCCAACATCTTCTAAAAATTACAAAAAATACCGTACCGTAACACGTTCATGACACATGTAATATACTTTAAAATCCTAGCCAAATGCTATATTTACTATATAATTCAAACAAGATAAATATAGTACATTTTATTTACTTATATCATTAATGTATTACCAGTCTAAAGGTAAATGTAATAAATCTATACTTCATTACCTTTTCAATGTCATCTAATATATCAATATTATGGACAGTGTATTAGTACCTGTTTACTTTATAACTTTTGTACAAATTTGTTTGTTGTATATATTTACTGCATATTTTGTAAATTGATCTTTAAAAAAATCGGCTACACTGACTGTTCGTTACGTTGCATATCAATTTATTTTCAAGCTTAAGTTACATACCACCAATTTAAAATTAAATAATTTAAGAAAGCATTATTAGTGGTTAATAAGATAAAATTGCAACATGTCATGCTGATTGTAATGCTCATTTATTTATAATACAAATCGATCTGTTTTTTCTTCGCTGGTGTTTGCTTTAATATTAATTTTTTTTTTGCGTTCATGTGTACATTTTGTATAAATTTAATATGATAGTAGACACTCATGCCAATTGATTTTTTATAAAAATTAAATAACAATACCAGTACAGGACGTATTCGTTAAGTATTCAAATAAGTCTCATCTTTAAATTTAATAAATAAAATTATATTGAACTTAAAACGGAAATCAAACCAAATGTTAAAACACTAAAAGGGAAAAATTTAAATGAGATGACGTAATTTATTGATATTGGTGTATACTACCATATGAAAACATAACACAACAGCATTAAAAAAACTATTACATTAATACTTATATCAGTATGGATTGTAATGTGATTAAAGATCCATCGCATTTTATTTTACGGTTAACGGATGAATAATCAGAGTATTATTCTTAATCTGACAATAAGCGCTTGCACTCACAGACGGCACGGCTTGTCGCGGTATGGCACGGCATCCCGCGGCATGCCTAACAAGTCAAGACGCGCTCGTGTACCGGGCGCTCGCGCGAGTCACTGAGATTGCTGCCGGAACGGGCTGGATTCAACCTTGTTTCAATTACTTAGCACTCACTCATATTCCTTTAACAACATAAAGTAACCTATGCGTTTCACGTGATGCAGCGGCGTGCTAAGGCATCCCATGGAATGCCGTGACGTGCTGCAACATGCCGTGGTGTCACGCGAGACGTTTCGGTGTATTCGTGTTGAAATAAAGGAATGTCAGTGCTAAGATCATTAAAATAACATCGAAAATATTTTTTCCACGAAAAAAAATGCTTTGACACGCGGTGCCATTCCGTGCCGTCTGTGAGCGTAGGCCCTTAAGTTAATCAATAGACCTCTTCGCTAACTTGTGATATCAAAATTATAGTCACTTTGTAATTGCATTTGGATCCTTAATCTAAGACAAATGTAGATGTCTATGAGCCACAGTATCCACTTGCCACCAGGTGGACCGTGTGCTACTTTGTCACACTTATTGTATATAAAAAACAAGTGGTTAAATGAAAAATTTTGTGCAATCGACTTCAATATAAATAAAATGAGAACATTACCAATGTAGTCAAAGTCAATTAACCCATTAGTGCATAAAGTTAATTTATGGATTTATTATCATGTTTATTGAAAATTATTATGATTTAGGATGAGTTTGAAGGTTTAAAGACAAAAAACAATAGAATCTTCCGACGGCTTAAATATTATAGCCCGTCCGATAAATCGGACGCTATGCGTAGCGGACATTTATTCATGCTGAAGGGGATTAAATTATAATATAAAATAAAACTAAGAAAATTGAGGAAAAAATTTACTCAAAAGTAAACAAATTATTTTAAGTTGTAGTGACATGGTATTCCACGTGGCACTTAGGGTTAAGACCTACATTGCACTTCGAGCATTGAAATTTGCTTCTTCCTTCACACTCGTTAGCACACCGGCGCTCGGTACTTATGACGACAAGACAGTAATCTCTGCTATTATACCACATTGAGGACATTGATTTCACTGGTTTACATCCTTCATGTGATGGTGTCCTGTGTATAGCCAGTAAACTTCTTGCTATAAAGCGCCTAAATGCAGAACAATGATTCAGTGACTTCTGGAAATCAGTTTTTTCGAGCAAGATACCAAGCATTGACAACTGAGACATCTACAAAATAATAAAGTGTTGGCCACCACCATTTCTTCATACGCATTCGCGTTCACAAATTAGCTACAGCCTGGTCAAATTTGTCAACGCCAGCCATACTTTTATTTTGATTCGATGTAAGTGGTAGCTGAGGCACTAAAACTTTCGCCTTTATTACGTTGGACCACCAAGTTGCTCTTGCCATTACAAAATTTTCGAAATTCGTGGCTACGACACTATTGTTACTCCATCTGCAACGAAAATGCCATTACCTAGACGGAAGGCATAATGACTTCTCTCCTCCTTTACGAATTCGACGAAGAAGGAAGGGGCTCGTCATCTTCGCTACCAGAACTACTCAATAAACAATCCTGCAATAAAACTTTAACTTAATCTAATATTTGAACCATTGCCCACAGATATAGAAAGATGACCATCATCTTCATCATCTTCGTCGTACCCGTTGTAGTTCACTCCTACTTTGAAATGATCTGCATCCTAAATGATTTAGGTTGGGTTCGTGTTCTTCGTATGATCTATCACTAACTTCTTCAGTAAGACCGTCTTCGATCGGGGGCTCCACACAAATACAATTTTCTACATAATCACTCTCTTCATCACATTCTAAAGCAGATAAAATTTCATGCTTTTACAAACTGCAAAATAATAATAAAACACCACATGCTATTTCCGCTGTGCATAGCGTCCGATAAATCGGACGGCATAAAAATCGCAGGCTTAGCAGTTAATACTATAATATATATATATATATATATATATATATATATATATATATATATATATATATATATATATATATATATATATATATATATATATATGGACGATATAGTCCTTATGGCAGAATCGCTGGAGGACCTTAGCACTATGCTCAATGACCTCAATGGTGTCTCCCAACGGATAGGTCTTAAGATGAACATGGACAAAACAAAGATCATGTGTAATGTCCATGTCACACCTATGCCGGTAGTTGTTGGGAGCACTATGCTCGAAGTTGTTGACGAGTATGTTTACCTGGGACAAATAGTCCGACTGGGTAAGTCCAACTTCGACCGAGAGGTCAATCGACGGATTCAACTCGGCTGGGCAGCGTTCGGGAAATTACAACACATCTTCTCGTCAGGTATACCTCAATCTCTGAAAACTAAAGTGTATAACCAGTGCGTGTTGCCAGTGATGACTTACGGATCTGAGACGTGGTCCTTCACTGCTGGCCGTATGAGGACGCTCAAGGTCGCTCAGCGAGCTATGGAGAGGGCTATGCTCGGAGTTTCACTGCGTGATAGACTCAGAAATGAAGATATCCGCAGTGAAACCAGAGTGACCGACTTAGCCCAACGGATTAGTAAGCTGAAGTGGCAATGGGCCGGCCATATAGCTCGAAGAACCGATAACCGATGGGGAAGAAAGGTTCTTGAGTGGCAGCCTCGTACCGGTAGGCGTAGTGTAGGGCGACCCCCCACTAGATGGAGTGACGACCTGGTAAGACATGCAGGAAGTCGATGGATGCAGGTGGCTCAGGACCGTGCTTTGTGGCATTACTTTGGGGAGGCCTATGTTCAGCAGTGGACTTGTGAAGGGCTGTAATGATGATGATAGCAGTTAATATAACGCCAATCTTGTGAAAAACCACTTATATTTAGATAGTCTGTTAGCTTATCAATACAAATATCTATTTTATAATGTTTTAATTTATGAATAAATAATAAAAATAGTAATAAATGCTTACCCTTGCCGTGACACAGTATTCTTGCGTACCGCTATTTTAGAAATTGACAATTGACGCGCAGATAACTTCATTCACTCCAATGAATTAGTGTTTCCATTGTATAAAAAATATTAAACTTCAATTTTAATAGTATTTCAACTGTAAATATATTTCATTTGCCTTTCAAATGTTGGATTAATTGAGGTCCGATTTATCGGACGCTATGCTCTAATGGGTTAAATACCAATTGTTAAAGATAACTCAAAAACGTACTTGTCAGATCTTGATCATATTTATATGCATTAGCATTTTAAATAAAACAAATCTTCAATATCGGTTCAAATAGGAAAAAGTTCTGAGGTAACACATAGAAAAAACAGTTATATTGAGTAAGTCTGTTAAAAATATATCTAGTTTTTTTTTTCATGAGCTACTATAGCTCATAAAACATATGATTTAATGTACTTTAAAGTGTATAATCTTTTTGATATCAACAAAGTTAGCGAACAGACCTGTGCAGGTTAGGTTATGTTGAAAATATGAAGCTAAATGTGTTAGATTTTCTGATAATGAATATTTATTAAATGATTCCTTTTAATAAATAAATTATAACCAATCATTAAATGATTTTTAACGATAGTGTTAATTCTTATAGGTATACTGACAATGTCTTAAATAACAATTTAACTTTTTTCATAAATCGGTTTTCATGGTGTCCTTTTTATATTTCTGTTTTATACTTAAGGTTATAATAAAATCAAATTTTAATTATTTTTCTCTAAGCGGTAGTTAATTTTCTATAGCTTTTTAAACTTTTACTAATAATGACGTCATAGTGTGCCAAAGAGTCGACCTTTTTTCAAGCATAAAGGTAAGAATAAATTCACAAATTGATATTTCACATTTTAAATAGATAACATGTTTATTGTTTCCGACGACATTCATCAAATTACGAATATGTTTTTTCGCGTATTCTGTTATGATTGGCCGATGAATTCGATCACATAGCCTCATACATATGAGTAAGAGAAAACCGATTGATTTAAATTAATTGTAAAAAAAAATTGAAAAATAAGAGTATTTTATAAGCAAAACTGAGACCTTGACTTTTGACAACTTGACCAAAAATGGGTCTAATTCATTTAGCACATTATGACGTCATTTTGACGTTAAATAGATGTCAATTACTATTTTTATAAATTAAATGCCATCCCATAATTTAAAGTTACAAATTAATAATACCGCAACAATTTCCAAGTCTGCAATGTTTATAATTTGCTTTACATATCGAGTTGTGATTGCTCCGGTAACTTTTTGTTATATCTAAAGGATTGATATTTCCGTAACAAAGAAACTGAATTACGTTAATAACGTCTACCTAAAAGAAAGTGTTTCCATTAATGGTTCACTTAAATTCATTTCGTGTTGACGAATTTACAAAGTATGATTCACTGTGCAACTTTCACTTATGCAATTTTAAGTGAAAGTGTTCACGCCGTACTAATTCACGATTTTCAATGCAATTTATTCATCCGCAACATAACTGTTTTACAGGGATAATAAATACAACCAAGACGATTTGGAACAAAACGATGACAGGGGAAATAAGCCCAGAGAGAACCGACGTGACTTTCGCGGCGACAGAAGAGATAACTGGGGCGATAAAAAAGAGAATTGGAACCAGAAAAGAGAGTTTCGGGATAATAGACAAGACAGGCCAGAAAGAGGCGAAAGAACTAGAAGCAATTTCACTCCGAGGGATCGGGTCGAAAGATCGGATCGGTATGGCCCAGACAGTGACAAGAAAGCGGACAGAAGCTTCCACTCCCAAGACAGTAGTAGAGATAACGCCGGTCGTGCTCCGCCATACAAAAGTCGCAGCAAATTCACCCAAGTCCAATACAAAGAGTTACCCGACCCCGTGCCATTAGAAACGCCATTCACAGACCCCACGATTGAACTAAACGCTCAACACGAAGTGTCGGTCACGTGGATCATATCGCCCGAGAACTTCTACACTCAAATCCTATCCTGCCAACCGAAGTTTCTAGAAATGATGCATTCAATACCTGAACTATACAAAGGCGTGAAATCATACAGTGGAATTGTACCAGTGGGAGCTTCGGTGCTGGCTCGGTACCCAGCTGATGGCGTTTTGTATAGAGCCACGGTAGTATCCGTCCAGCCATTCTCTAAATTCATAGTTCGCTACGTTGATTTTGGAAACAAACAGTTAGTAGATGCTAAGGATATATGGCAGTTGGATAGACAGCTGTTGGATTTGCCGAAAATGGCCGTCCATTGTGCGCTAGTTGGAGTAGCGCCTAAGGATGGGGAATGGAAGGCTGACCCTGAAATAGACCTGTGCTTTAACGCACCCCGCTACCAGTGTGTCTTTACAGATTGTCAGGATGGCCAACACAAAGTTTCGTTATGGAACAACGGAGTCAGTGTCGCCGACACGCTGGTTGAGAAGCAGTTGGCAGTTCTCTCCGAACATCAGTCGTCTGTCACATTGAAAGGTATTGTTTTAATTATATATAAATATTTCAGAAAACGAAATACATAAAGCATCCGATGTTGGAGCTTTTTTGCCTTTAAACAAATCTATCAAACCATTTTGCCACTTTGGTGACTCAACAATTGACTAATTCATTTTTCTCAGTGTTAGTCAGTGAAATGGAGGCAACTGTTGATGTCGATTTGTTATTCCCAATAATAGTGAAAACGACGTGATTTTTAGCCGTGATATTTTGGAGGCATTCATACAAAATTACTATACTTACTGCTATGTAGAATTAAAATCGAGCACTGATTAGTAATAATAAAAAAAATGTATAGGATTTTTCTACCTTCTAAGCCAAAATTAACTTATTGTCGTAAGGAGTTCTTTTCACCCCGGATTTGCACGAGTGATTTCTGGATCTCGATAACAGCATCAGCTACCGGGTTCGTTTGTGAATTTAAACCGTTCTCGAATAAACTTAGTCACACACAAAATCGTATTAGATTCGGTCCAATCGTTTAGGAGAAGTCCAATCACATACACACGCATAAAAGAATTATATATATATATATATATATATATATATATATATATATATATATATATATATATATATATATATATATATATATATATATATATATGAAAAGAACACAACGGACGGAAACTAAGAAACAGAAGGGAGGAATCGAGGCTTCTCTCGATCCGGCCTCCTATAACGCCTACGTTGGGTTCGGGAACAACGTATGTGATCTCCGCAACGCAGTAACACACTAGGGCGATAACCTCGTTCCTTTTCAGCAAGTAGGTTCAGACGGGGATTACGGGTCTTCCGAAGTCGTCCCGGTCCCGACGCCTTAATTCTTCGATGTGGACTGTATAACTTAAGGGATCTTGGGAATGAAACAGCAATTATCTTCAAACCGTTCCGTGAGAGAGTAATCACTTTTCCCTATACTTTTCTTCTTGACTGCTGGTTTTCACTTTTCCCGAAGGATTTTCTTGTTTTTCCGAACTATTTTCCCGAATTATCTTCTTCCCCGAACGAATTGCAATAAAACCCGTTTACTAAGCTACCCCCAGAGCTAAACGCGAAAGTGAGCCGCGCCATTCGCGTGCCTGCGCAACTTAACAACATGAATTTGTACTATTACTCTCTCACGTTTCACTTAATATCTTTATTTACTCAAGTCATATACAAATACAATTTGTCAATATAGGTAGTACAAAACAATATCTACACCATGATATGCATTATATCTTCATATTACAAAAAACCTTTCATTTATTAAACGAAAACCACCTATTTTACTCACAAGTTCGAAATCGAATTTTCTTAAATATTTAACACAGAAAGTTAAAACAATGTTTCCTACTTGAATTTATACATAAGTTAACTAATACAATAGTTTAATTCACATTTTCTCTATTTATTTCACTATTTAAAACACTTTTAAATTTCTTATACAAAACTATCATTATTTCACTTATACACAGGAATTTTCACATAAAAATAACACAGAATTCACCTTTTTAGCACATACAGTCAACCTGAAATGTTTTACAAGTCATTTTTACATAAATCACTGAATTACAAACATTTTAAATTTTTACATATTCGGCCTCCTAAGGGCGTGGCCAGCGTGCTTCCGTGAACTCACACTATTTGAACAACTAACTTTGCGCGGCTCTCGGCTATCAGAAAAATGAAAGTCTGAAATACACTTAATTTTAACAATATTAAATAAACGAGTGCTTCTACATAGTTTTCAAACAGTAGGAAACTATTTCTGATAAGACTCTTATTCGTTATCATGCTTCTTATCAGATAACAATACAAGTGAATGTTTTCATTAATCAATCATAACAAATAGGCATTTGTTTTCGTACAAACGTATCATACTTATACACGACAATACTTATGCAATTAATTTCCTTTAATTCTGTCTATGCACAGAGTGATTATCTCAACCGGGGAACAAATCCGATCTTTAACTTCACTTTAATATTCTTATGAATTTACATCATTAGAAAGATGATTTCAACCGGGAAACAAATCCGGTATCATAATTTATATCATAAATTCCTTGCGAATTTATTAAGCGATATTACTTAGGAAAACAGTAAACTAGTCCGGCCTGGGAGTCGAACCCAAGACTTTCTTATCATTAATTCGACATTTCTTTAAGATTTAACTAAGCATTTTCTTATCAGAGCGTCGTGGCTCGATAATTTGCTTTTTATAACTATGCGTCATCGGTTGATTTAATAAACTGAAACATTCTTATAGGCGCGTCGCCAACAATCTCCCCCCCGTGCGTTAGCACCATCATTTGGGAGGCGTCGCGGGTACCAGGACTATTATTCTGGATGTAGGTCTCCTCAAGATACCTGTGCTAGTAATGACGTCAACCACTCTGGTGTGACCGTCTGGTCCCGGTAACGTTCTACTAATTTTTCCTTTCGGCCACGTATTTCGTGGCAACGAATGATCTATTATCAAAACAATATCGCCTTCTTTAGGTTCCATGAACTTTCCGTTATTACCTGTTCGCGGTATTAAGGTAGGCATGTATTCCTTCAGCCACCTTGTCCAAAAATGGTCGGCTAACCTCTGTGCAGCTTTCCAATTGAGTTGACCCGTCAGATGCCGCTCTAGAAATAATCCAGGTGGTCGATCACCACATGAGCGTCCCAGAAGAAAATGATTGGGTGTGAAACCCTCTTCAGGACTATCCATACTGAATGTTACCAGAGGCCTGGAATTTACCGTATGCTCTGCTTCTAAAAGTAACGTATGTAGAACCTCCTCTCGTGGGCTCTTTTCCTTGAGCGTAGCGGTCAACGCAATTTTAATCGACCTTACTAACCTCTCCCAGGCGCCACCCATGTGCGGTGCTCCCGGAGGTATAAATTTCCATTTAATGTATTTCTTAAATGACTCATTTTTCATGCCTTCATGGCATTCTACGCATGCTTTTAATAATTCTTTATTTGCAGCTTTGAAATTCGTCCCGTTATCGCTGTATATAACGGTTGGTTTTCCTCTTCTGGCGATAAATCGCCTTAACGTCATTATCATTGACGCTGGTGTCAATGAGGCTGCTAATTCCAGATGTACTGCTCTGGTAGTCAGACACGTGAATAAAACACCCCAACGTTTTTCGTGTCGCCTTCCTATAGTCACACTCATAGGACCGAAATAATCCACAGCTGAGCATGTAAAAGGTGGCTCATGATGAGCTATTCTCTCCAGAGGAATATTTCCTTGTGGCACGTTCTGCGGCTTTGACCTGTATGTCCTGCACCACTGACAGTGATGTGACACACTACGTACTACATTACGTAAGTTCAAGACATAAAATTTCTGGTTCACCTCATTCATCACCGTCTGGTGATTAGCATGTCCAAAATGATGATGAACTTCTCTAATCATCATTTTAACGATTTCGTGTTTACCGTCCAATATGACAGGTTTTCTACTTTCCTCAGTCAAATTAGACTTGAAAGGTAAACGTCCATTTAAACGAAGTAAGTTATCCTCTCCTATTTCCATAGATAATTTACTTAAGCGTGAACTTCTTTCAACACTTTTGCCTGCTTTCAAACATTTTATTTCCGAATAAAAACATTCGTCTTGAACGAACTTCCAAATTAAGAATTCCGCTTTTTTCAAGAGCGCTATGTCCAACGCGCCATCGGGTCCTTTAACCGACTTTGCTAAAACTTTGTTGGAACACATAACCGACTTTTCGGCTGCGTTGTCGGGTCCTTTAACCGACTTTCTTAAACTCTTGAATTTTTCTACCGCTTGTAAGGTGCGTGTAGTTGCCCCAAGGAATTTCTTAAAGCTGCTAAATCGTCCGTAGTCGGGTAGACTTAACGGTTCTTGCTTTCTTAACGCATTTACGCCCTTTGGCGATTTTTCTTCACCTGTTTCTAAGCCTTTTATGGTGTCCACTTGTTTGGGCCATAAATCAGGACTTTTCCTGAGGAATTCAGGTCCTTGAAACCAGCGATGACTTACATCGAAGGTGGAAGGGAAATTTCTAGTGGCGTCGTCTGCCACATTTTGTGACGTTGGAACCCATCGCCATTCACATGGCTTACTGTGATCTTCGATCTCAGCCAATCGATGAGCAACGAATGGTTTAAAGGCGCGAGGATCTGACTTAATCCACGCTAATACTGTACGTGAGTCTGTCTAAAACACTCTCTCAGACATCTCGTACTTGCTCTCTTCACTAACTGAAGCAGCCAGTCTGCTGCCCATAAGAGCTGCTTGCAATTCAAGCCTTGGAATCGAAATTGGTTTCAATGGCGCTACTCTTGCCTTTGCGGCGATCAGCGTAATCCGCCTTCTTCCTTGCTCGTCCGTGGTGACGTAATACACCGCGGCAGCGTATGCTTTTTCACTAGCATCCGTGAAAGTGTGTAACTCTCCCTTGCCGACGCCTTCAGCAACGGGTCTAGGTACTTCTAAATGACCTAATTTCTTCACTTCCGATATCCATTTACAAAATAACACGTGTAATTCGTGTGAAACTTCTTCATCCCAAGAGATGCCTGTCCTCCATACTTGCTGGATCAACGACTTCCCTTGAATCGTTATGGGTGATGCGAGTCCCAAAGGATCGAAAACTGACATCACAGCGCTAGTTATCTCCCTCTTCGTAGGCGGTCGTAAACCTTCCATCACCTCTTCCGGTGTGTTACGAAGACTTGTTGAGAAACTTATTATGTCCCGTTTGATATTCCAAATCAAACCTAACGTGCGCTCTGTGTGCTCTTTATCTCCCAGCGAAGCACTGTCGCTCTTATATTTATTTTCCATTTTACTTAAAACTTCGGGTCGGTTGCTAGCCCATCCCCTCAGTTGGAAAGAAGCATGCTTATGTAATTCATACATATCGTTTACTATCCTTTCGGCCGTCGTCACGTCGGGAAATGCCTGTCATCCATATAGAAATTGCTTTCCGTAGCGGAAGCTGCTTCTGGATAGATATGCGCGTTGTCCTGCGCATTCCTATTCTTTACATATATAGCGATGCATGGTGATGATGCCGCTCCAAATATGAGTGACGTCATTCTATACTCTTCCGGTGGCGCGTCACGATTGTGCCGCCATAAGAATCGAAGGCTATCCCTGTCTTCATCCCGGATTTTCACTTGCAGGAACATTTCTTTAATGTCTGCCATTACTGCCACGCTTCCTTCTCTGAATCGTAGCAGAACTCCGAACAACGACTTCAATAAGTCCGGTCCGGTTAACAATGCATCATTGAGACAACGTCCGCCCGTCTTTGCGGCGGCGTCGAAAACTATCCTTATTTTCTTTTTTTGTGGGTGAGTCACTGCGAAGTGAGGAAGGTACCACGTACGTGGGGAAATGGAAATATGGTTCGCTTTCTCTGCGTAACCATTAACGATGAGATTTTCAATTTGCTTCTCATATTCCTTCTTCAACTCGCTATTTTTGTCGAGCTTTTTTTCAATATTCAACAGGCGACTTTCAACCTGCGCTCTATTCGACGGCATGCACTCATTGTCTGTGCGCCATAACAAAGCAGTCTCGTACCTATTATTAGGTATACGACGTACTGTTTTGTTCAAAATACTTAATGCTCGTTCTTCTGGGTCGTTCACGGGCTTTCTAGCCGATACTCCCAGAGATTCCAAACTAAAATAATCCTTGATCAATTTATCCATATCTTCCTCCTTCTTGGTGGAAATGTGGTTAACAATCTTGATCGGTTTAATGCCACCCGATATGTGACCATGTAAAACCCACCCCAGTTTGGTGAGCGATGCTACAGGTAGGTTCTTACCTCCTGAAATTAATTCACGAGTAACTATGAGATGCCAATTGTCCTGACCAATTAATATGGTAGGTTTGGACCTCTCATACATCAACTCATCCTTAATCGGTGTCAAATGAGAACACCGTTGCAATAATTCTCGGCTTACCGACTGCGGAGAAAGGTTAAGTGACTTAATTGTTTGTACACTTATCTCTTCTAAGTCGCTCGAGTAAATGCCTTTTATTTTAATGTCTAAGCGATACGAACTGTCGTCGTTAATTCGCTTACCTCCCACGGCTTCGATACGTAATCCCTCTTTACGTCCGCGAGGCGCTAATTTCTGAGCCATACACTCCTCTATGAGTGTCATGGTCGATCCCTCATCCAGAAGAGCTGTCGTCTTGACCTTTCCTCTAGGTCCATACAACTCGACCGGTATAATCTTTAAGTATGCACATGCCAGTGCATTCACTGTACTAACAGTTGTAATCTGAGCATCCTTACCCCCCTCGTCCCCTTGTGGCGAGGTTTTTTCTTTGGGGTATCGGTGTAGCATTCGATGATGTGACATTCTACATCCCTCTACACCACATTTTTTCGCTTTGCACTCTAACCTCCTATGGTTAGGTGACAAACATTGGAAACATACTTTCGCCCTTTTGACAGCTTCCCATTTCTCGCGAATATTCATGTCCTTAAACTTGTAACAACTCACTATAGAGTGCTCTTTGTTGCATATAACACACTTATGTGTTACCCGACTTACAGGCTTATCCTGGGTTGTCATAACCACCTGTCGGTTGTGCCCTTTACTATTTCGGCGTTCTAGACGCTCGCTCGATTTACTTCGGCGCATACAGCGCTCGCTCACGGCACATCTGCGTACACCTCCCTTTGCGGTGTGTACAGTTTGCTTCCTGAATTCAGGACGCTTCCTTTTTTCAGGCGCATTTTCGTTGTTTAAGGACGCTCCAAATTGTTCACTCAATAAATTTAAAAACTTGGCCATCTTCTGTAACTCTGGCTCCAAAGGATACTGAGCTCGATATTCAAACCATTTAAATTTA